>JACEEZ010019767.1:85527-103027 GCA_016584305.1 Chionoecetes opilio | reverse complement strand
TATCTTTTCAAGATATTTTCATGTCTTAAAGAGTGGTCTTCTTCTCTTTGGTTGATCACTTTATTGATCTTCGCCGTAGCCTGGTCACCTTTTTCTTTATACATGATATCTATATAGAATATATCATAATATATATCTATATTATATATAGATATATCTATATATATCATATAATATGTCTATATAGATATATATATATATATATCTATATCTATAATATATATATATTCTGTATAATATATATATATCTATATATATCATATATAATAGATATATATATATATATATATATATATATATATATATTTTAGTATAATCTACATATATATATAAATATAAATATATATATATATATATAGAGATGCCGATATATATATATAATACAGTGCTTTGTGGGCCCTCCGGACCCATGTATTGTGATGGTTGTAGAAGTAGTATATATTGGACACCAATGTGAGTGCTAACTCAAATCTTGTTGTTGTTGTCGTTGGTAACTCGTCAAAGTGTCTCGGGGTAGAACACGTTCCGTGTGATTCCAACCCTTTGTGTTCCGTGTGATTCCAAAACACACACACTCACACACGCACACAAACGTCCCTGAATCTACTGCGTTTCTGTAATATAGCAAGATGTTACCGCAGAGTTTTTCCTGTAATCTAATATTCGTGTTTAAGTGTTTTTAGCCCAAAACCCCCTTTCAGAATGATTCAATCGACACCAAGCCGCTTACCACCTACGATTTATTTGCGATTTTTTTAGCCTACTCTCATCAAAATTGAATTTACAGTTTTCGGCTACCCAAAACAGACTTACAGACACACACACACATAGAACACGGCTACTCCTATAGTATGTTAATATATATAATAATATATATATATATATATATATATAGCGTATTATTATATATAATATATATAATAGATCTATATATATATAGGTATATATTTATATATATACATTTTATATATATAATTCTATATATTATATATATATCTTATTATATATATTATTTATATATATATATGTATATATATATATTCTATATAGTATATATATTATATATATTATCCCTATATATATATATATATATATATATATCTATAGGATATATATATTCTCTATATATAATATACATCCTGCAGATATATATATATATATATAGCTATATATCTATATATATATATATATCTCTATCTGTTATGTAATATATAATCTATATGTATATTTATATATAGATATAAATATAGTGTATATTCATATATTTATCCTCTACGTATCTATAAATATATATATATATATATATATAATATACAGATTAATTCTATTATCTCTCTTATATAATATAGACTATATACTATCTATTATATATGTATTACCTCTATATCGTCTATATATCCTCTCTCTCGCTTCTCATATAATATTATCCTAATTGTACAAACAACAACTTTTATACTATATATATTATCTACACCTATATATGTATATCCTCTATATAGCGTCTATACCCTATATATGTATATACCCTATATTATAGTATATAACCTATATTATAGTATATATATTATATATATATATATATTATATTATATCTATATCCATATATATATATATTATATATATTAGTATATATATATTATCTATATCTATATATATCTATACTATCTTATATATACATATATTATATATAGCTATATCTCTATCTCTATATCATTTCTCTCTCTCTATCAATATATATCATTCTATCTCTAAATCTTCTATATATATATCTATATCCCTTATATATAAATATCTATATCATATATATATCCATCTATATATATATTTAATCTCTTATACTTACTTATATAGTATATCTCTTTTATCTTTTTATGATATATACTACCTCTATATATATATCTCTATATATATATATATCTCTATATACTATATATTCTTCTCTATCTCATATCTCTATATCTCTCTACCCCTCTCTCTATCTATCTAATCTCCTATCTACTTATCTTCTATCTTTACAGCTATATCTATCAAATATCTCTCTAGGTTCTCTATATCTAGCTTCTATCTACTATCTATCTCTCTCTTCTCTCTATCTATTCTCTCTATCTCTCTACTCACTGCGATACCTCTCCTCCCTCCTTACCTCTCTCTATCTCTCTCTCTCGTGTATATCCTCTCTCTATATCCTCTATCTCTATCCCGCACCCACATGACACGTGGTGTGATTAACCCGTTTCTCTATCTCTATCTCTTCTCTCCCTGTCTCTCTCTCGTCTCTTCTGTTTTCTCTCTCTCTCTCTCTCTCTCTCCTCCTCTCTCTCTACTCTCTCTCTCATCTCTCTATCTTCTCCTATCTCTCTCTTTATATCTCTATCTATCTCTCATCTCTCTCTACTCTTCTCTCTCCTATCTCTCGCCCTTCATCTCTGTCTCTTCTCTCTCCATCTATCTCTGTCTCTCTCTCTCTCCTCTCTGCTCTGTCCTATCTCTCTCTCTATTCCTTCTCTCTCTCTCTCTCTCTCTATCTCTCTCTATATCTCATATATCTTTATCTCCTCTTTATCGGGATTCGGCCGTCAGCCACCTGCCGCCATGGTGAATACTCCCGGGTAGTTCCTTCCGGAGTTGAGGGGTAGCTTGCAAGACTATCTTGAAATCCTCCCGTGTCCTCTCTTCCATATCCATTAGTGTCTCCGAATACACAAGAAGTAGCTGCCGCCTGCCTCTAAAAGACCATTCCTCTTACTACTCACATTACCTACATGCCTTACATCCCTACACTATCTTCCTCAAAATTTATGTATTATGCTAGCATCGCCCTGCCTCGGAGTCCCCTAACTTGGGGAGGGACCAGAAAGATCCCCATGTCGACAGTCCTTCAGATGTCACCGAGGTGTCCTTGATACTTCTTCTAGCCTTCCTCCTTAAACTTCTGCAACATTCGCGGCCTTAGATCAAACTTTCCTCTCTGTCGACACATCATCTCTCCTCTCCTCTAAACCTTATCTTCTTTCCTCACCGAAACCCAGGTGTCTGTGAGCACTGACAACACAACTTTTTCTGTCTCCTCTTAATGTCTCCTATGCTAATTTTAAATCCACAGCTGGCTGTTGCGTTTGTGCTCAATGACATCACTTGCTCTCGTGCCACGCCCTTGATCTTTCCGAATTTTCTACATCTGGCTTTGACTTCAATGTCACTCTACCTTACTAAATTTATCTGTGCGTATATCTCTCATCACTCCTCTTGAACTATGTACAATCTTCGACTATTTAACATCAAAAGTGCAGCACATCTCACTCATTTTCTTTATCTTAAATTTCCTTCTTGGGACTTCAAATGTTCACCCCGCTTTGGCTATCATCTTCTTTCAGCACTGACCAACCTGGTGACAAGCCTACAACTTTCTATCCTCCAAGACCTAGAGCGCTGGTTCAGCACCCTACCCGTATTCCTGACCGCCTTGGAGACACGCCCAACATTCTTGATCTTTTCCTAACTACTAACCCTTCTGCTTACTATGTGAAACTATTCTCTCCTCCGTTGGGTTCCTCCGATCACAATCTTATTTCTGTAACCTGTCCTATCGCTCCGGTACCGTCTCGGGACCCACCTAAGCGGAGGTGCTTCTGGCACTTCAACTCAGCTAAGTGGGAAGACCTAAGGCAGTAATACTCTGATTTTCCATGGAATGATTACTGCTTCCATGTCAAAGGACCCATCTCTTTGTGCAGAGCGCATAACTGAGGTCATAGTCTCTGGCATGGAGGCGTACATTCCACATACTTTCTCTAATCCTAAAGCCCGTCAACCTTGGTTTAACTCTGCTTGTTCTCATGCTGTCCGAGATAGAGAGGTGGCTCACAAACGGTACCGTAAGCATCCATATCCTGAAACTCATGCCCTTTATATTTCTGCCCGTAATCATGCCAAATCTTTACTTCAACTTACCAAAAACTCTTTCATTCATAGAAAATGTCAAAATCTTTCTGAATCAAATTCCTCTCGTGACTTCTGGCATCTAGCTAATAACATCTCTAACAATTTTTCTTCTTCATCTTTCCCTCCTATGCTTCACCCAGATGGCTCCACAGCTGTCTCATCTACTTCTAAAGCTGAACTCTTCGCTCAAACATTTGCTAAAAATTCCACTCTGGCTGATGAAGGGCTTGTTCCTCCTCCTCCACCCTCTGACTATATTATGCCTGTCATTAAGATCCTTTGGAATGATGTTTTCTTTGCCTTTTCTGGCCTAGATCCTCGGAAGGCTTACGGTCCTGACGGAGTCTCTCCTATTGTTCTCAAAAACTGTGCTTCTATGTTTGCACCTTGCCTGGTCAAACTTTTCCGTCTTTGTCTATCTACTTCCACCTTTCCTTCTTGCTGGAAGTTTGCTCACATCCAACCTGTTCCTAAGAAGGGTGACCGTTCTAATTCTTCAAACTACCATCCTAGAGCTTTGACTTCCTGCCTTTCTAAAGTTTTTGAATCTATACTTAATAAGAAGATTCTTAAGCATCTATCTGCTCACAATCTTCTATCTGATCGTCAGTACGGTTTCCGTAAAGGGCGATCTACTGGCGATCTTCTAGCTTTCCTAACTGAATCTTGGTCATCCTCCTTTAGGGGTTTCGGTGAAACTTTTGCTGTTGCCCTTGACATATCAAAAGCTTTTGATAGAGTCTGGCACAAATCTTTAATTTCCAAACTACCCTCATTCGGTTTCTATCCTTCTCTCTGTACCTTCATTTTAAGTTTCCTTTCAAACCGTTCTATTGCAGCTACTGTAGACGGACATTGTTCTTCTCCTAAATCTATCAATAGTGGTATTCCCCAGGGTTCTGTCCTATCACCCACTCTCTTTCTATTATTTATTAATGATCTTCTAAGTCTAACTCAAAGCCCTATCCACTCCTACGCTAATGATTCTACCCTGCATTTTTCAACGTCGTTTATTAGACGTCCAACTCAACAGGAACTCACGTGAGAGATTCACGTGATTCACGGAGAGATGCCACCGAGCGCCTAATTTCTGATCTTTCTATAATATCTGATTGGGGAAAAGCAAACTTTGTTTTGTTCAATGCCTCAAAAACCCAATTTCTTCACCTATCTACTCGACAAAACCTACCAGATAACTATCCCCTCTTCTTCAATGACACTCAACTGTCTCCTTCTTCTACAATGAACATTCTAGGACTATCCTTTACTAAAAATCTGAACTGGAAATCTCACATCTCATCTCTTGCTAAAACAGCTTCTAAGAAGTTAGGTGTGCTGTGGCGTCTGCGTCCTTTTTTTTCTCCCTCCCAATTGCTTGCTCTTTACAGGGGCCTTATCCGCCCATGTATGGAGTATGTCTCACATGTTTGGGGAGGATCCACTCATACAGCTCTCCTAAACAGGGTTGAGTCAAAAGCTTTTCGTCTCATCAACTCCTCTCCTCTGACTGACTGTCTTCAATCCTTAAATTACCGCCGCAATGTTGCTTCTCTTGCTCTCTTCTACCGTTATTTTCATGCTCACTGCTCTTCTGAACTTGCTAACTGCATGCCTCCCCCACTCCCGCGGCCTCGCTGCACAAGACTTTCTACTCATTCTCATCCCTATTCTGTCCATCTTCCTAATGCAAGAGTTAATCAGTATCTTTACTCTTTTATCCCTTTCACTGGTAAACTCTAGAACTCTCTTCCTGTTTCTATTTTTCCACTTTCCTATGACTTAAATCTTTTCAAAAGAAGAGTAACAAGACACCTCCCGAACTAAATTGGCCTACCCCTCTGTTTTTATATTATTCTCTTACTGTCTTCTTTATAGGGACTGGCAACTAAGCGGGCTTTGTGTTACCCATTTTTGTTGTGCCCTTGGCCAGTTCCTTGTGATGAAAAAAAAAAAAAAAAAAAAAAAAAAAAAAAAAAAAAAAAAAAAAGTTCTTATTTCAACCAAGACGTGAATCATTCCTGTGTTACAACCGTGACTTCTCCTCTTTCGGCGTCACCGTCAGGAGATGTGAAGTGCGTCAGGGATAAGAGACTGCGCAGAGTTTGTGATGGATTTATTACCTTCTTAGACTCAAGTTACAACTCAGGCCATACCTCAGACTAGCTCTATCATCCCCTCGTCTCCTCCTGTCATACTTCGCTCTACCTTCAAGAAAGTTTCATAACGATTAGCCTCGGGAATGTTCGTCGTGTAAGAGTCTTGGCAGCCCCTTCAACCTATGCAATTCTATCAATACAAAATCACCTTTACAATATTTATACTGCAACGGCCCCTCCATTGCAGAATCCCGACCCATCCCCACCCACCCATCAATTTCGTAAACATAATACAATCAACAAGAGGATCCACAGCAACCTTATATACATCAATAGTCTCAGTTTTATGTTAACCTGTATGCTTGCTGGATGAAAATAATCCTTTGTACATAACTCTGTAATGTTGTATTTCATATTATATTCTAACCGCACTTGCTGTGGACGATGGAGGGGCCGACCTCCTCGTACTCTTGCTTGCTGATCCACATCTGCTGGAAGGTGGGGAGGGAGGCTAGGATGGAGCCGCCGTTAAAGACGCAGTGGTGGCGTTCCTGGGGCGCAATGATCTTGACGGTCATGGAGGAGGGCGCCAGAGCGGTGATCTCCTGGTTCATCCTGTCCTCGAAGCCAGGACAGAGGGAGGTGCCGCCTGTCAGGACCATGTTGGCGTACAGTTTCTTCCGGATGTCCACGTCGCACTTCATGATGGAGTTAAGCCAACTTTCGTGAATACCAACTTTTTCCTGATCCAGGACGGAGGGCTGGAAGAGCGCCTCGGGACAGCGGAACCTCTCGTTGCCGAGGGTGATAACCTGACCGTCGGGAAGCTCGTAAGACTTCTCCACTGAGGAAGACTGTTCCATTTCCTTTTTGAAGTCAAGGGCGACGTAACACAACTTTTCCTTGATGTCACGCACGATTTCCCGTTTGTTGGCGGTGGTGAGGGTGTGGCCTCCCTCCGTCAGCATGGTGGTCAGGTGGTCAGTGAGGTATCGGCCGGTAAGGTCAAGGCGCTGAATGGCGTTCTTGATGGGATATCCGTCATAAGAAGGGACGATGTGTGAGACGCCGTCACCGGAGTCGAGCACAATGCCGCTGGTACAACCGTTGGCGTACAGGGACAGCACGGCGGGTATAGCGACGAACATGGCGGGAACTTTGAAAGTTTCAAATAGGACCTGGGTCATCTTTTCCCGGTGTGGCTTGGGGTTGAGGGGCGCCTCCGTGACGAGGACGGGGTGCTCCTCCGGGGCCACACGCAGCTCATTGTGGAAAGCGTGGTGCCAGATCTTTTCCATGTCGTCCCAGTTAGTGACAACTCCATGTTCCATCGGGTAGCGCAGGACCAGGCCACTCATGCCTCTCTTGCGATGCGCCTCGTCACCCACGTAGCAGTCCTCGATGCTGCCCGGCATCTTGGTGAGACATGGTCGCCGCAAAACACTGAGTTAGGTATACTGTGTACAGATCCATATCATCCTCAATGTATGCAAGCCAAACCAAGCCAAGTATGTATCTTACCTGGTGGCGGCAACGGCCCACGATGGAGGGGACAGTGCGAGGAAGGTCGTCGCCGGCGAACCCGATCTTGTTGGTGTAGGAGCCATTGTCCAAAACCACGACCTTGTTCTGGGCGGCGCACATTCTGGCGGTGCGCTGTGAGAGTAAGTGGTTGAGCTGGCTTGCTATAACAATCAGATACAGGAAACATTAAAGAATAACGTAAAATTAATAACTAAAACTATAATGCTTGAGAGAAAAATGCGTTAAGAGTGATATAGAACTGTACTTGCCTGGCTGAGTGTGTGAGAGTAGTGGTTGTGTTGGTGCCTCGGTGAGTCGTGGTGAGGGCGTGACTGCCGGCTCGGGACAGGAGGGAGTGTGTGGTGCGTCGTGTCCTGGTGCTTGAGTCTGTTATCACACACACACTGCCTATCGCAAACGCTATCACACGGTGATAGGAAACGATGACGATGCCAGGAAATAGTTACCGGGACCAGTTAGTTATTACTTTTCAAAAAAAATTCGAACAGTAATCGATAATTGTCAGTCTAGTGTACTTGTGTACATGTAAGTGAGAAGTACTCGTCGAGGATTTATATGTTCATAATTATTACGTTTCTCCCAGAATGCTTGATTTCCTACAATATTCCTGAAGGCCTTTTGTTTTGACGTAAAGATGTAGTGAAAAAATATAATGCCATTAACAGTCGTATACATGTTAGACACGAGTAATGACATGCATGTGTCTTACTCTCAGAAAAGAGCGGTGTGTTCTTCAGCACCGGAATTACGATAAACAAACGTGAAAATTGTAAGAATTCATAAATTTTGTCGCTAAATTATAACAAAATATTGGCTTGTTAAAGTGATGTTCAGTGATTGATTGCTTTTGAAATACATTTCTTATGGAAGTAATGTTTTCTCTAAGAGAAAACTTCTTCTAAGAGACTTCTCTAAGAGAGAGCATCTTCTAAAAGTATTGAATGATTTCAGAGTGATCTTTACCTCGAATGCTGTAATAATAATAATAGATTAAATTTTCAGTAAGTAAAAAATCAATCAATCAATCAATCGATTACTTGCATTGAGTACCTCCACCCCCCCCCCCCCTCCCCCGCCATTAGTCACAACACACCGCCAAATATGGATAATAATATCATGACCGCCATAAGTATGCCCTGTGCTGATAGAGTATCTCCGATATCTTATCCGGGAATCAGTGTCATGCTCGCGTTGCCAACACGAGACTTCCTTCAACAACACGACAAACACTCATGTCCTTTAATTGTTTCCACAACGGCATCGTCAGACGCAAAATATGTTTGTTCGTAAGACGAGCATCAAACAGCTGTTCCACGGAGAATGGTCGGTCACATTCGTTGAGCTTTGTTAACCTCTTTAGGCCCAGAACGTAATTTCCATTGTAATTTAGGTACCATTAGACGATTTTTAGTGAATATAAGCATTGTTTTATAGATATGACCTGTTTAGTATCATTGTCCTCTAACTAATTTGGTATATTCAGTTACTTTTTTGTAATTTTATAACTCGACATTCGACAACAGACCATTTTTTTATAGCAAAGGAAAGATCTGGGCGTGAAAGGGTTAATTAATCGTCACACAATGAGTTGCTTTAGTGTCAGGAATGACGCGCAATTGAATTTTTGTGCAATAAAAGATCACATTTCGCTCTTGGTGAATGACATCAGCGTTTAATTGATATTTTTTTTGTGTGTGTACGTTTGAGTCTATAGCCTTAATTTCCTTGCTACAATTTTTGGATGATAGCATAAGGGATTAGTGGCGTCAACAAGTTACCAGTTACCAGTTACAAGTTACCAGTTGACCTCAAATAGTATCGTGAAGAGAAAAATGATGAAAAAAAAGATATCAGAAAATAAAATGGAGAGGAATTTGATGTAAACTTGTACATTGAAGGAACAACATGGCGTAGGAACATAGAACTCATGCGAACTAAATCAACAGAAACAACAATAACAACAACAACAACAACAACAACAACAACAAATCAAATCGATGCACTTAAACAATTTTCTTTGTCTCTGATCCACAGTTTGAGTCTTATCCACGCAAGTCAGGTCTACAATCCACTAACTTGATCCTCCTTTCGCTCCCCGCATTGCTAGATAAGATAATGGATAAAATAGATACACTTAGGAACTATTACTTCTTTGATATCCTACGACAAAGGATTCTTAAACACTGAACATGCAAAGTCGAGCACTGTAACAAACTTCACGTGAGGTAATTAGGGCGGAGTCATTAGGGAGTTTTAAAAGGAGACTAGATAATTTCATGGATGGGGATGAAAGGTGGATGTAGGTAGTGTTCAATAACAGGAACTACCACGTGTAGGTCTCCCAGCCTCTTGTATCTTCTTTGTTGTCTTATGTTCTTATGTTCTTGTGTAACTTTATGCAGTCCAAACTTTGTCAATCTAGGTCAGGTAAGCCAATTAGTGAGTTACATGCAGTTTAATTGAGGGAGTTACATGCAGTCTAATTGAGGGAGTTACATGCAGTCTAATTGAGGGAGTTACATGCAGTCTAATTGAGGGAGTTACATGCAGTCTAATTGAGGGAGTTACATGCAGTCTAATTGAGTGAGTTACATGCAGTCTAATTGAGGGAGCTACATGCAGTCTAATTGAGGGAGTTACATGCAGTCTAATTGAGGGAGTTACATGCAGTCTAATTGAGGGAGTTACATGCAGTCTAATTGAGGGAGTTACATGCTGTCTAATTGAGGGAGTTACATGCAGTCTAATTGAGTGAGTTACATGCAGTCTAATTGAGGGAGTTACATGCAGTCTAATTGAGGGAGTTACATGCAGTCTAATTGAGGGAGTTACATGCAGTCTAATTGAGGGAGCTACATGCAGTCTAATTGAGGGAGTTACATGCAGTCTAATTGAGGGAGCTACATGCAGTCTAATTGAGGGAGTTACATGCAGTCTAATTGAGGGAGCTACATGCAGTCTAATTGAGGGAGCTACATGCAGTCTAATTGAGGGAGTTACATGCAGTCTAATTGAGGGAGCTACATGCAGTCTAATTGAGGGAGTTACATGCAGTCTAATTGAGGGAGCTACATGCAGTCTAATTGAGGGAGCTACATGCAGTCTAATTGAGGGAGTTACATGCAGTCAGACTAATTGTAGACACAGGTTTGGACTCGACTCGTGATAATATTGAAGTGGTAAAAGGTGAAGAGGTGACCTTGTAAATATGAGGCAAGGAAGCTTCAGAAAGTAAGAGCAGCCACACGGCCGCCCTGCACTGTGAAAGAATAAAGAAAAGGAAACTAGAAGAAAAAGCGTATGCAGCAATGGGCTTAATTTTGTCACTATTTTTTTTACACTGTAGTTTGTGTTGAAATACAAAATAAAATAAAAAGTGGTTTAACGTGTGTGTGTGTGTGTGTGTGTGTGTGTGTGTGTGTGTGTGTGTGTGTGTGTGTGTGTGTGTGTGTGTATGTGTATGTGTGTGTGTGTGTGTGTGTGTGTGTGTGTGTGTGTGTGTGTGTGTGTGTGTGTGTGTGATATTTTTTATATCTATGATATAAAAAATATATCTCTTGTTATAAACGCTTGTGTTGCTCAAGTAATTCATCCATATATATATGAAGAAAAAATCACGCAATATTCGTCGCGTTATTGAAAATATGAGATTGTGTAAATATTTCGCCAAGTAATAATTAATTGCATGGAATGAAATATAGAAAAATGAGTGTCGATGAAGGGAAGCCTTTATTGGCACTAGATGGAGAGAGAGAGAGAGAGAGAGAGAGAGAGAGAGAGAGAGAGAGAGAGAGAGAGAGAGAGAGAGTTATAATACATAGAAATTTGTATATACATATTATATACTTGAATGTCAGTCGGTATCACCTAGCTCACTAATCATATATAACATTTCCTAGGGGCCTGTCAAAATTGTTCCCATTTAACGGGCCCAGCCAAAAGGAGAAAAAAAAATATTGTCAAATGTATCTGTTATGTTTAACTAGCCGCAAAGCCGCCCTCCGGGCGGACTTTTTGGCTAGCTCCTGCGGAGGGCTATTGGTGGGCCTTCGGCCCACCACCTGTGTTTGGTGGGCCTTCGGCCCACCAAACACAGACTCTCCAGATAGCCCCTTCTAACTTTCCTGAAATCATGGATGTAGAAATGTATGTATTAACGCCGACCCATTCACATCACCCCCAACCCATTCACTCACCCATTACCCATCACCCCCCACCCATTCACTCACCCATTACCCATCACCACACACCCATTCACTCACCCATTACCCATCACCTCCCATCTATTCCCTCACCCATCACCCATCACCCCCCACCCATTCACTCACCCATCATCCCACACCCATTACCCATCACCCCACCCATTCACTCACCCATTACCCATCACCCTACATCAAGGTTTCCTCAATTCTCGCAACCCACTTTTTTTTCACAAGTATCGCTAATAGGCTGCTAAAAAAAAAAAAAGTGATCGGATCATCTCATAAGTGGGCTTAAAACCTTCCCCTGGTCAACCTGGTTCCAAAACTGTGCCATATGATGGGATTCCGCCACGGGGGGCAGAACCTATAGCCAACACACAGACAGACAGACAGACACACACACTTTCGCTTATATTATTATAGACTATGGCTGAATAAACGAATTGAATTGAATTGAATTGAATTGAGAGGGAGAGACACAGACAGACAGAGAGAGAAGCAAATGGCCAGACAAACAAGGAAGTTAGCAGTAAGAATAAAAAGAACTTTCCCCCTGTAAGCTGTTTTTCTCTTTGGCAACCGCGACACTAATTTAAAGTCATGTGCAGGTATCAACATCACAGGTAACCACACAGAGAGAGTGACAAAAACACTCTCCCTCTCTCTGGATAGGTACATCCCTTTTTTCTGATATCATCATGTTATTCTGTCCCGAGTTCAAAGCTATTCTCGTAATTAATTGTCTTTCTCATGCTATCTCTTGTTTCTTTCTCAGTCACAACATGCTGTCTTGTTTTTTTCTTGTCTCTCCCTTCTCGCTCCTGTTTATTATCTGTTCTTCCCTCTCTTATTTTCCTCACATTCAACCTTCCCGTTTCTCCGTTCGTTTCAGTGACCGGAATTGGATACGAAATATTTACCTTCCTATCTTTCTATCTATCTATCTTTCAGTTTGTTTTGTTTGTGTTTCTCTACCCATACACACACCTATTTTTTTGTATCTATCACACTATCACCACTACCGCTAACACCAGCACATCAGACTCACCACCATCACTAACACCACACTCACCACCACTAACACCACACTCACCACCACCACTAACACCACACTCAACACCACTAACACCACATTCATCACCACCACTAACACCACACTCACCACCACTAACACCACACTCACCACCACCACTAACACCACACTCCCCACTACTAACACCACACTTAACACCACTAACACCACACTCACCACCACCACAAACATCACTAACACCACACTCACCACCACTAACAACACCACACTCAACACCATCACTAACACCACACTCACCACCACCACAAACATCACTAACACCACACTCACCACCACTAGCAACACCAAACTCACCACCATCACTAACACCATACTCAACACCACTAACACTACACTATCATAAATTCGATCATTCTCCACTCTCTTCTCTCTTTCCCCAACACTTTCTTCCTCTCCCCTCCCACAACCTCCACCCCTCTCTCCCCTCTTTCTCCCCTTATTCCCCTTTCTCCCCCTCTCTCTCCTCTTTCTCTCTCTCTCCCCTCATCACAACGTCAGCAGCCCCGCACAATAAGCCTTTGAACACACACGAGCCAGTACAAAACATAGACTCTCCCCTCTCTCCCCTCTCACCCCTCTCACCTACGTCCCCTCTTACCTCCCCTCACCGTCCCCTTGCTTAAGCCACCCCTAATCCCTCTCCTAAACGTCATTATGGCATCAAGTTTTGAGTGTTAAGATTCAACTCCAAAATTGTAAAATGAAAAAGAAATAGAAATGGTTTTGATGGCGTGATATATTTTACTCCCCCTTCCTCTGCCTTCTCCTCCCCTTCACACACACATGGGAGGAAGAAGAGGAGTATTGTATTATCACTCAATCAAGAGGAAGGAGGGGGGGGAGGATTACATAGGATTACATAGGAATAACAGACACCAGGAACCTATTGGTCATACGAGGGTACTGCTGCATACTACTACTAACTACAACACTTGTAAGAAAACATTGGAAAATGTACAGTCCTTAAAAAAAGATAGGAACAGGGAAGTTTCGTAGTGCAGAAAAAAGGGTATAAAATATATAACTCAACTCCCACTCCCCACTAAAACAAACGACCCGGGGGACTAAAATGATTCGGGGGGCATATAAAAACCTTTATTTACATGCGCGTCAACCCTGTTTTTAAAATGTATTTTGTGCTGGCTTCGACAACATTTGCTGAAAACTTGTTCCTCACAACGACTCTAACATTGAAATAATTTTTTACGGAGATCTGTGATGCAACGTTGCCCGTTTGTTTTAAACCATTATTTTTCTTTTTGTAAATTAGTTTAAGCTCAAATAGGTTCGCTTTGATTAATGACACAAATTTTTTTGGGATTTTAAAAAGGGGTCTATCAACCCCACGGTTCTACGACCCTTTAGGAAAACATATTAATTTTTCCGCGTCCTTTTCATAAGATAATTTCGCAGAGAGGGAATTTGTTGGGGATTCTTTTTTTGCACTGTTTCCCAAATTTGGCTTGGTTTTTTACGAAACAGGGCGCCCAAAATTGAACGGCATTTCCAAGTGGGGCCTAACAAAGGACGTGTATAATTGTGTCATTACTTTCGGATTTTTGTGTTCAAAATTGCGTTTAAAACCCCAAACATCTATTCCCCTTTTACGGCAGCTGGGCAATCGGACTTTTTTTTAAATCATTACTGATGTAAAACCAAAATCCTTTCCTGCTGTCTTCAGTTAGATTTATTTTGCATTTGTAGTTATATTGGGGTTATCGTTGCCTATATGCATTACTTTACATTTTTCGGAATTGAATTTTAAAGCCTTTTCACTCCAGTCTGATAGTTTGTCGGGCACTTTGTATAGTTCGCATTTTTTCTAGTATATGCTTTACCGCCTAAAATTTGGGGGTCATCTGCAAATTTCGATATTTTAGATACAAATCCCCAGTCCCGATCGTTGATATTATCAGAAAAAAAATGGGACCCAAGAGGCCCTGAGGCACCCCCCAGTAAAATCTAACCCAAACAGATGTTTTGCCATTTTTTACACCCGTTGTTACGATTTTAAGCCAATCGCCTCCCTGAACATAGTTGCTCTCCCAAACCATGGGCCCTTTGTTGGTCAAAGGTTATGGGGAACTGTATCGAAGGGTTTTTTGAAAAACAAGGTATATTACTCCGAGGGAATTTTTGCGTCCCAGTTTGAATAAATGACATTAAAAAAAAACCAGTTGGGGTTTGTAAGCAGGGTCTCTTTTTTCGAAATCCTGCTGCGAGTTTAAAATTTTAGTTATTTTCTTGAGAAAAGAACATTTTATCCCGCAATATTTCCCCCAAATAGTTAAAAAATCACAGACTTAGACTAATTGGGGGGATAATTACTTGCGAGGCTCTTACCCCTTTCTTGAAAATCGGGTAACATTGCTAATTTCCACATCTAGGGAAAATTTTTGTCCATTAGCGATTTATTGAGGGGTATCTTTAGTGAAGCGAAAGTTGACTTGACATTGCGAGTAATCGCGGGGAAATTTTTTCCACCCACGGATTTTGCTGGGTCAAATTTCTGCAAAAACTTTGATTTCTTCGTTATGTTACTTCTCCTATTTCCAATTATCACTTTCGAGTCCCGCATACGTTTTCTGGGTTTGGGAATGGAGCTTCGTCTTCTTTAATAAAAACCGCTTAAAGTAAGCATTGAGTACGAATGCCATGCTCTTTTATATTTTAAAAATATTATTTTTATCTTTTAGTGCCCAATATTGTTTTTTACGTTTTTTTTTCTTCGAAGTATTGAAAAAAACCTTTTCGGGTTTTTATTTGGATTTCCTTTTTCAATTTTTTCCTATCACGCTTTTTAGTCTTAAATTTAATCCTTGCAACGTCGTTTTCGGGCATTTTATTCTAGAACGCATCCGCATTTGAAACGCTTGTAAATTTAACGCTCGGGCCCTTTTGAAAATTTTTTTTTAAATTTTTCCAACAGGGTTTTTTTTTTTAAAAATTTTTTTGGGGAAATGTTTTTTCCCCCTTTATTTTTTTGTAAAAAATTAACTGTTTTTCCGGTTTTAAAAGGGGGGGCCCCAAAAAGCCCCCTTTGGGGTTTTGAAACCCGTTTGGAGAGGAAAGGGGGAAGGAGGAAGGAGGGGGGGAAAAAACCCGGGAGTTAATGAAGAGGACAATAAGGCCCAAAAAAAAGAAAAAGAGGGCCCCCAAAATTTGGGGGGGGGAAACCCTTTCCCCAGGTTTTTAAGGGGCAAAACCCCCCCCCCACCCCCCTTTTCCCCCCCCCCTTTTTCCCCCCCCCCTTTTTTCCCTTGTTTTTCCCCCCCCCCCCTTTTGTTTTATTTCCCCCCCCCGTTTTTTGTTCCTTCCCCCCCCTTTTTTTTTTTTTTTTCCCTTTTTCCTTCCCCAGTTTTTTTTTTAAAAAAAAAATTTTTTCCCCCCTTTTTTTCCCCCCTTTTTTACCCTTCTTTTTTTCCCCCCCCCCCCTTTTATTTTTCCCCCCCTTGTTTTTTTTTTTTCCCCCCTCCTCCCTTCCTTCCCCCCCCTTTTCCTTCCCCCCTGCCTTTCCTTCCCCCCCCCCCTTTTTTCCCCCTCCCTTCCTCCCTTTCCTTTTCCCCTCCCTTTCTTCCCCCCCTTTCCCCCTTGGGTTTTTGTTTAGAGTCCTTTTAGTCTTTTATTCCTTTCTTAAACTCTCATCCTTCCTCCTTCTCCCTCATGTCTTCCTTTCCTCCTTTTCTTCCTTTCCTAAACCCTCCCGCTTTTTTTCCTATTATAAATTTTTTTAATTTTTTATAAATACTAGTTTTTAATAAGAAAAAAATGTTAAAATTAACTCTGGTTTTAGGTGGGTTGAGGATTCCTTGGTTGTAAGCAGCGCGCGGCTTACCACAGGGTAGAATACAAGGGATGATTTGTGTAGCTGTTACCCTGTGGTTATTTGTTCTTCGTCCCTTCCCCTTTCCCCCTTCCCCCTTCCCCCTGCCCCCTGCCCACCCTCCTCAGATTGCTTGCACTCACCCCCTACCCTTCCCTATGGTTTTGTGGCGGGGGGAGGTGGGTGGTTGACTGGTTGGAGATTATTCCTGTTGGTTTGGGCTTTACTAACAGCAGGATATGTTCTTTGTTCTCTCTCTCTCTCTCTCTCTCTCTCTCTCTCTCCTCTCTCTCTCTCTCTCTCTCTCTTCCTCCTCTCTCTCGCACTCTCTCCTCTCCTCTCTTCCTCTCTCTCTCTCTCTTCTCCTCTTCTCTCCTCTCTCTCTCTCCTCCTCTCTTCCTTCCCCCTCTTTTTCTCTCTCTCCTCTCTCTTTCTCTCTCTCCCCCCTCTCCCCTCTCTCTCCTCTCCCTCTCTCTCTCTTCTCTCTCTTTTTCTCTCTCTCCCCCTCTCTCTCTCCCCCTTCCCCTCTTCTCTCTCTTTCTCTCCTCTCTCTCTCTCCTCTCTCTCTCTCTCTCCCCTCTCTCCTCTCTCTCTCTCTCCTCTAAGAAAAAAATTTTATTTTTTCTCAGGCCCAAAAAAAAAAGGTGCGCCCTTTTTTCTCTCCCGCCCCCCCACCCGTTTGAGGGTTAAGGGAAACCCGTGTTACCTTTCTTCCCGCCCTTGTCTTTCCATCTTCACCGTCACCCCCTTTTTCCTCCCCCTCCCTGATCAAGAATTTAATGATGTGCTGTTAAAAATG
>JACEEZ010019767.1:77990-82088 GCA_016584305.1 Chionoecetes opilio | reverse complement strand
AGTTGGGTTGGAGGAGGGAGGGGGGTGTAGTCCATGTGAGGTTAAGGAAAACAAGAAACATTTATATTTCTGGTTCATGACAAGTTTTCACCCTGTTCTAAGAGAGTAGCTGCCAATTATCTTTCTTTATTTTTGCTTTTATTTTTATCAAGAGAGGTCAAGTTTCCCTTTAAATTGTCAAAAGAAATTCAAGTCATGTCTCTGTATTTTTTTTTTTTTCTCTGTTTTGTCAATTAATTCATATTGGTTTTCTTAGTCCCTGTTTATTTTTATTTTTCTCTAGTTTATTTATTTCATTTTAGTTTATCCTAGTTTATTTTAGTGTATTGTCCAAGCTCGCTTCGCTCGCTTGGACACCTATTTCAACCGAATACATTCTTTGGTACTAAATAGATTGGTGAATCTGTCATATATAGTCGGTCAGCCCCGGTCCGAAATTTTGCTCACCGGTATCAAATTAGGGCGAGAATGCTAAGAGTGTTTTTTGAGAAGGTATAAATGCCTAGAGTTAGAAAACATGTGATAGCATTGTGGGGGTGGCAGCTTTATATGAGTTATCTCCCTTTTTCCAAAATGGCCCCCAAAATACACCAAAATACGCCAAAACTTCTGCAGACACGGGAGCGGTATCATTCTCTTCCAGCGGGTCATAAGACACCCCATGGTCCAAACTTATTCAGTATCCAAATGACCTCAGTGTTTCCAGTGAGTGCTTTTACCGCATAAGGAAGCAGGAAATGTTTTGGGGGTTTATACTGCCCACGTGTAACAGCGTATATCATGTCCGGCTAAATGCCCTCGACAAGAATAGCATTTCCTTTGGGATTTATTCGTAGTACTAGTTGTATCTCCATTTGGGAGCCCGACCAGAAATCGCTTGTAACTCATTTGGAAAGGGCGATATGAGTAGCTACATCAGACGGATGATATGGCCACGGGGTGAAATCTGTCCTTCTTGATGGCCTTTTCGGATATGTGACGAAGTCTGATCTATGATCTTGTTGATATCTGTAGATTTTGCCTTCCAAAGCTTGAGCTCCCTATGTAGATTTTTTTTTCCAAGACAACATCCTTTAATGAGACACAGCATGGAACCATCAACCAAAACTTTCCCTTGTCGTCGGAAAATATTTCTATTTGCACCTCCAAGCTCGGTTTTTCATCTTCTGTGCATATTCTTCTTTGTTGAATCCTTCAGAAGATTAACTCCCCCCCCCCAGACACATTAATGATTCCAATTTTGTGGTCAAGGAAGGTGACTGGTATAATCCTCTTGTTGGGGATAATATCTTCTCTGATGTATCGAAAAAGTTTTTGGTAAGCTTCTCCTTCAACCTTGGGGATACAGTATAAATTCCATCTGTTACTTTCTCTTCTTCATTCTCATTGCTGTCCTCTTTGTTCCTAGTGAAATTCCTATAGCATGAAGCGTGGTATTTTGCCTCTGCGGCAACAATGTCTCTACTGGTTAGTGCTATCATCCGGGCCGTCTGCATTTCTGACGGCACTCTCTCTTAGTGTTT
Organism: Chionoecetes opilio; assembly: GCA_016584305.1. Classification (NCBI taxonomy): domain Eukaryota; kingdom Metazoa; phylum Arthropoda; class Malacostraca; order Decapoda; family Majidae; genus Chionoecetes; species Chionoecetes opilio. Next base: position 80,565 of record JACEEZ010019767.1, on the reverse strand, counting down.
GATCTACTCTCAGTTGTGAAGCTAGCTTTAAGTGTTTCCCCGTGTATTGGAGTGCTTTTGAACTTGACCTTTGCTACAGAATACGCAGATCGGAGCATAAACTCTTGATTCATGTGTTGATGTTCTGGAAGCTTTTTTGGAGGACAGTCACTACTGACCAGATAGATCACTACTACATTCACCTGCTTTACTTTTCAGAGTTTCCAAGTCTCTTTTCCATGGTGAACATGCTTCTACATTTTCGATGATAGAATATAATTGGAACTTCTTTTTGTCCTGAAGCGTTTTTTGAAACGTCTAGAATGGGGACATGGTTCCTGACTTTGGGCGGCTTCAAGTAAGGTTAACCAGGAGGCATGGCTTTGAGGACTGACAAAATGTTCATCTCCGTCGGATACTGCCTGGTGTATGATGCAACAGTTTCCTTGGGCGGGTGCCTGTGGCGTTTCCATGTTAACGGACATTCCAGGCCTCCTACGTTGAAGTTCCACAGCTACCAACGACACCGGGATTCTGGCCCCCGGATTCTTCTCTACATCCCCAGCCTTCCCAACAATAGTTTCGAGAGGTAGTCGGCTGCTACTCCTAACCTCTCCACTCCAAAAACCCGACTTTCTCTGAACGCACGACCGCGGGCCCGGGCTGGTCTTCCGGCAGTGGGGGTCTCCTCGAGGTCTCCAACGTCGCCAGTCGATCGTCCGGTTTCCGTCTCTCGCCCGATGAAATACGACACTGAAATATTTTTTTTTTTAATTATATGTATGTATATTTATATAATTATATAATATACAGTTTGGAAAAGGGGGATAACTCCCATAAGCTGCCACTGCCACAATGCTATCACATTTTTTCTAACCCCTAGGCATTTATACCTTCCCAAAAAACACTATTAGCATTCTCGCCCTAATTTGATACCGAACCAACCCCCCAGGCTGATCGCCTAATGGGCTTGTAAATTTTTTACTCCACAAATGGGGGCAAGGAGGTACAGGCGCAAAGGAAGAAATTTTGGCACAGAAGGTTTATTTCGTTTCTTAACTTTTTTATGCAGGAACTATTCACTATCTGAGAAACAATAAGAGTTTTAAAATATGTCTAATGTTTTTTATTTACACATTATACGCGTAAAAAAATGTTTATTGTCCAAGCTCGCTTTCGCTCGCTTGGACACCTATTTCAGCCGAATTCATTTTTTTGGTACTAAAAGATTGGTGAAATCTGTCATATAGGCTTGTAAAATTGTTTACTCCCACGAATGGGGCAAGGTCTAGAGTGCATATAGGCTAGTTGTCATCCGGGGGCCAGTGTTTTACATCCTGCCGCGCCCCGCCAGCTGGCCGACCCCTTGCACCGTCTGTCCACCCCGTCCTCTTTCCTGTCCTGCTCAGGCTCTTTCCGCTCCTCTCACACACCTTTACGCCACAATCTGCCTTGCCTCCGTGTTGCTGACACTGCTAACACTGCCCGACCACCCCCTGCTACCAATGTATTTCTGATCAAATGTGTACAGAAGGAGACAAAATTTTCTGCTATATATTGTCAGGTGTTCCTAATACTATTGTCATCTATCTGCCTTTTGGTGATGTGCTGGACGTGTGTGTGTGTGTGTGTGTGTGTGGTGTGGTGTTGTGTGTGGTTATGTTTTATGTGTATGTGTTTTGTGGGGTGTGGTGTGTGTGTGTGTGTGTGGTGTGTTGTGTAAAGTGTAGTTGTGTGTGTGTGTGGTGTGGTTGTGTGTGTGTATGTGTGTGTGTGTTGTGTGTGTGTGTGTGGTGTGTGTGTGTGTGTGTTTCTCGTGCAATATAACTCCGCCTTTAAAGTGTGAGGGGGCTAATTGTGTATGGCTAGGTCTGCTGCTTGTACATAATGTGGGGCAGCGCAGGTGTACATATAGTACGTATATTCTATTTCACCTATTTCAGCCGAATTCATTCTTTGGTACTAAATAGATTTGGGGAATCTGTCATAATAGGCTTGTAAAAAGTTTACTCCACGAATGGGGGCAAGGTCTAGAGTGCATTTAGGCTTGTAAAATGCTTACTCTGCGAATGGGGGCAAGGTCTGGAGTGCATATAGGCTTGTAAAATGTTTACTCCACGAATGGGGGCAAGGTCTAGATGCATATTGGCTTGTAAAATGTTTACTCCACGAATGGAGGCAAGGTCTGGAGTGCATATAGGCTTGTAAATGTTTAATCCTCACGAATGGGGGGGAAGGTTCCCGGAGTTGGCATATAGGCTTGTAAAAAGTTTACTCCACGAATGGGGGCAAGGTTCTGGAGTGCATATAGGCTTGTAAAATGTTTACTCCTGCGAATGGGGGCAAGGTCTAGAGTGCATATAGGCTTGTAAAATGTTTACTCCACGAATGGGGGCAAGGTCTAGAGTGCATATAGGCTTGTAAAATGCTTACTCTGCGAATGGGGGCAAGGTCTAGAGTGCATATAGGCTTGTAAAATGTTACGTTACGTTAAAAAGTAAAGAAAATCAAAGAAGGGGATGGTGAAGGTTAGGTTGGGTTAGGTCAGGTTGTAATAGAAGTATTTTAAGGTGAGGGTATTTAAAAAGTTGACTTT
>JACEEZ010019767.1:67990-72990 GCA_016584305.1 Chionoecetes opilio | reverse complement strand
TGTATCAATGTAAAACGAAAAAAAATGATAAGGATAAGGGGAAATGACAAAAAGGTTAAGAAAAGACCAAGGAAAAATAACTGAACACATTATTGAAAAGATGAAAAAGGCTTAAAGGAAAGATCCAGTTGGAATGTTTTTTTTTTTTTTTTTTTTGGAGGGGGGTATGGTTGTTGTAGTCAAAGGCATACATAGACTGTGGCTTTGTCGGAGTTTTTTGTGCTCTCCCATCCTCCTCTCTCTCTCCTCCTCTCCTCCTCCCTCCTCCTCTTCTCTCCTCCTCTCCTCTCCTTCTCCCTCTTCTCTTCCTCCTCTCTCTCTCTCTCTCTCCCTCTCTCTATCCTCTCTTTCTCCCCCACCCCGACCTCCCCCCTCTCTCTCCCCTCCCCCCCGCCTCCCCCCAGCTTCGGGTCCTCTCATACTCCCGTTCTCCTCTCTCTCCTCTCGCTTTTCTTCTCTCTCTCTCCCTGCTCCTCTCTCTCCTCCCAAATTCCTCCTCCCTCCACCCTCGTCCCCCCATTCTACTCCCTCCCTCATCTCCATCTTCTCACTCTCCCCCTCCTGTCGTCCTTCCCCTCTCCTCATTTTTCTTTCTTATATTTTCTCCTCTCTTCTTCTCTCACTCAAACACAAACACAGATATATTCCTCCTCCTCCTCCCCTTTTTCTCTTCCTATCGTTTTCTTGTTCCTATCTTTCTTTCTCCTTCGTTAAGTTTGAATTACATCTGTTTTATTCTATCTATTTTTTATTCACACGACACTCCCTCCCTTCCCCCCCCCCCCCCCTCCTTTCCATCCCTACCCCCCCTCCCCCCCTTCCCTCCACCTGCCTTTCCTCCCTTCCCTTTCCCCTTTCCCCTTCCCCTTCCCTTCCCCCCTTTTTCCCCTTCCCTTCCCCTTTCCCCTTTCCCCTTTCCCCTTTTCCCTTCCCTTCTCTTCCCTTTCCCCCTTCCCCTTCCCTCTTTCCCCTTTCCCCTTCCCCTTTCCCCTTTCCCCTTTCCCCTTTCCCCTTTCCCCTTTTCCCTTTTCCCTTTCCCCTTTCCCTTCCCCCCCCTTTCCCCTTTCCCCTTCCCCCTTCCCCTTTCCCCTTTTCCCCTTCCCTTCCCTTCCCTTCCCTCTCCACACGTTCATGACTGTTAACCGGTCTCTCAGCACTACTAAATCCGAACGCTCCTCTGCAAAACTAAATCTCACGCTCCTAAACGCACCCCCCTGTAAAATTTTAAATTTTTTTTTTTGAACAAAAACCCCCAATAGTTTCCTCGTGTTTCGTAAACCTTTATTGAAATCTTTTTTTTTAAATTTTTTTAAAATATTTTTTTTTCTCTTTCTCTTTTATTGTGAGTTTGTTGGGTATTTTTTAGTTTTTTTTATTTCTTGTTTTTTTTTCTTTTTTTGTTTTGAAAAACTTTTTTTAAAATGTTTTGGGGGAAAAGGACCGTAAAATGTCGGGCCTCGCCCCCCCCGGGCCCACGCTGTGCCGGACTGACCCTCGCTTGGCAAAAGGGTTTTAAAATGGAGAACCATTTGAGAGAGAGAGAGAGAAGAGAGAGAGAGAGGGGAGAGAAAAGAGAGAGGGGAGAGAAAAAAGAGAGAGGGGGGGGGGAAACAGGAAGGAAGGAAGATTTTTTCAATTAAAATTTATTCACCATTATGGGGGTGTACCAAAATTGTAGGTTATCGAAAAAGCATTCAAAATTTCCCCACACAAAACACACACACACACCAAACCACAAAACACACCACACCCACACACACACACCCACAACCCACACCCAACGACACCCACACACACCCACACACACCCCCCACACACCACACAACACCCCAGAAAACACACGGACACAAAACAACACAAAACACACACACACAAAACACCCACCAAACACACCCACACCACACAACACACACACACACACAACACACCCCACACACCCAAAACACACACAGACACACACACATGTACATTAATTGCACTTGAGTAACTTAAATTCCCTTTATTTCAAATTTGTAAGGGGAGAGAGAGGAGAGAGAGAGAGAGAGAGAGGGGAGAGAGAAAAAAAGAAAAAGAGAGAGAGAGAAGAGAGAGGAGAAAAGAGAAAATAGAAAAGAGAGAAAAGGGGGGAAAAGAGAGAGAGAGAGAGAGAGAGAGAGGGGAGAGAAGAGAGAAAAGGAGAGAGAGAGAAGAGAGGAAGAAGGAGAGAGGGGAGAGAAGGAAGGAGAGGAGAAATTTTTCATTTTCACTTGTCTTGGGTTCTTTTCCCATGTGCCTTCAAAAAAGTGAAAAAAGTGGGAGGGGAAAGTGGAGGGAAAATTTTAGGGGGGGTTTAATGGGGGAAAAAGGGGAGGGAAGGGGGAAGGGAAAGAAGAAGAAAAAACCCCGGAAAGATACTAACTAATACCTGACGGACAAAGAATTTTCGTTGGGAATTTTTAGATTTTTTAAAAAAAAATCAAATTTTTTTTTTTTTTTGCAAGCCCCGCTTCGCTCGCTTGGACACCTTTTTCAGCCTAATTCATTCTTTGGTACTAAATAGATTGGTGAATCTTTTCCAAAAGGGCTTTTAAAATGTTTACTCCACAAGGGGGCAAGGAGGCTACGGCCGCAAAAAAAGAAATTTGGCACGAAAGTTATATTTCGTCTTTTAAACCCATTTTTTGCGGGAAACTTTTCCCACTATCTGAGAAACAAATAAGATTTAAATATATGTTTTAATGTATTTTTTTTTTACAGTTACACCGTAAAAACTGTTTTTTGTTTCGCGATTTTTGGAACACCTTTTTTCAGTCAATTCATTCTTTTTTAATAAATAGATTGGTGTTTCGGGCCCATATGGCTTGTAAAAATTTTACCCCACGAATGGGGGCAAGGTCTAGATGCATATGGGCCCTTGAAAAAATGTTTATTTCCACAATGGGGGCAAAGGTCAAAGAAGTGAAATATGGGCCTTGGGTAAATGTTTACTCCCACGAATGGGGGCAAGGTCTAAAATTTGGCAAAAAATTTTGGCTTGTAAAATTTTTACTCCACAATGGGGGCAAGGTCTAGATTTTGGCTTTTGGGTTTTTAAAATTTTTTACTCCTCAAATGGGGGCAAGGTCTAGAGTGCATTTTGGCTTGAAAAAGGGTTTACTCCACAATGGGGGCAAGGTTAGAGTGCATATAGGCTTGAAAAATGCTTATTCTGGGGAAGGGGGGCAAGGCCCTAGAGTGCATAAGCTTGTAAAAGGGTTACTTTAAATTTAAAAAAAGTAAAGAAAATAAAAGAAGGGGATGGTAAAGGTTTTAGGTTGGGTTGGTCGGGTTGTAATAAAAATTTTTTAAGGGTTTGGGGGTTTTTTTAAAAAGTTGCTTTAGCCTGGCAAGCTTGGACACGTTCCCCATCTTTTGTGGAGGGTCTATTTCCTGGGTTTTTTTTAATTTTAGTTTATCTTTTTTTAGTTTTTTTTTATTTTTTTTTTGTTTTTCTTTAAGTTATTTTGGGTCTTTTTAATTCCCTCCGCCAACGAAGTTGGAGGGGTTATTTTTTTAAACCCCGATCTGTTTTGTCTGTCGGTCTGTCTTATCTGTTAGTGTACAGGGTTTTCTCGAAAAGTTTTCAAAAATTTGGACCAAACTCGGTATACCAAATCTATTTGGTATAAGGAAAAACTATTTTTAATTTTTGGGCGAAATCTATTGCAACTGTTTTCCATGGGCCAAACCCTTTGAAATATTCTGCCCCGGGGGTTTGCGCCATACTGATGCATATTTTAATATATATTAAAATATATATTTATAATATATATATTATATATATATTTTTTAAAATATTTATATAAAATAAAATATATATATTTTATATAATATATATAAAATAATAATATATATTTATATATATAAATTATAAAATAATATTTAAAAAATTATATATATATTTTAATTTTAAAATATATTTATATATATTATTATAATAATTTTTATATAATAATATAAATATATAATTTTATTATTGTATATATATATATTATAATTAAATAAAATATAAAATTGTAAAATATAATTTTAATTTTATATAATTTTATATATTTTATATATGTATTAATATATATATAAAATTTTATATTTTATATATATATTAATGTTATATAATATATATTAAAAATTTTTTTATAAAAATTATATGATATATATATAATATATTTTATTATATATATATTATAAAATAATATATATATTACACGTATATTTGATGAAATATTTGGGCGGGTGTAAGCGCTGTACTGGTCCCCCCCCCCCCCCCAGTCTTCCTTTGGGCCCTCCCTCCTTTTTCGTGATCTCTCTGCTTTCCCATCTTCCTTCTTTTCCTTACCTTTTTTTCCTTAAAAACCCTTTCTTGCCTTCCCCTTTTTCTTTTTCTTCCCTTTTTTCCCTCTTCCCATACCTTTATTCTATCCCTTTCCCCCCCCTTCATTAAAAACCTCTGCCATTACAAATTTTCATCCCCCTCTCCCTTTCCCCCCCACTTCCTTTTCCCCTTTTACATCCCCTTCCTCTCTCCCTTCTTCCCTTTCCCTTTCCCCTCTCCCGCCCCCCTCTCCTCTCCCTCTTTCACTCCCACGTCAACCTTCCCCTGACTCACAGTAACATAGTCTTTTTGTTTACTTAAAAGAACATACCCGAGCTGGGAAAATTTTCGTACTTTTGGTGTTGGTAAAAGTTTATACGCCCCGTGGTTTTTTTAATTTGTGGAATGTGTGATGAAAAATAGACAGGGGGATAGCTTAGAAGTTGACTATTTTTTGGGAAAAAATTTTTGGGCTATTTTGTATAAACATTACTTTCTTTTTAAACCCCCTTTACACACCCCACACACACCCCCACACACACACACACACACCCCCCACACCACCACACACACACCACACACATACACACACCCCCAAACACACCCACACACACACAACCCCCACACACACACACAAAACAAAACAAAAACTACCCACACATACACACAC
>JACEEZ010019767.1:50490-62990 GCA_016584305.1 Chionoecetes opilio | reverse complement strand
TAAATCGTTAACTGAAGTACAGCAGGAAAAGGATTTAGGTGTCATCATCAGTAATGATCTGAAAACCAGTCCGCATTGCCTAGCTGCCAGTAAAAAGGCAAATATGATGTTGGGCTTTATTAAACGTAACTTTGAACATAAAACTCCGAAAGTAATGACACAATTATACACGTCCTTGGTTAGGCCCCACTTGGAATATGCCGTTCAATTCTGGTCGCCCTGTTTCGTAAAAGATCAAGCCAAATTGGAATCAGTACAAAGAAGAGCAACCAAACAAATTCCATCTCTGCGAAATTCATCTTATGAAGAGAGACTGCGGAAACTTAATATGTTTTCCTTAAAGGATCGTAGAATCCGTGGGGACTTGATAGAAACCTTTAAGATTCTAAAAGGTTTTGATGTCACTAATCAAGAGAACCTATTCGAGCTTTCAACTCAAGTGACAACAAGAAATAATGGTTTAAAACTAAACGATCAACGTTGCATCACCGATCTCCGTAAAAATTATTTCAATGTTAGAGTCGTTGAACGATGGAACAAGTTACCAGCAAATGTTGTCGGAGCCAGCACAATAACTACATTAAAAAACAGACTTGACGCGCACTGTAAAGTAAATGGGTATTGATAGTGCGAACTCGTATCTAGTCCCCCGTATCGATTAGTTGTAGTGGTAGTGGTAGTTGTAGTTAGTATTTTTCATATCCTATCATTCTGCACTATGAAACTTCCATGTTCCTATTCTCTTTAGGGACATGGTATCATTTTCCAACTGTTTTCTTACAAGTAGTTGATAGTTAGTAGTATGTAGTTCAGCAGATACCCTCGCTATGGACCAATAGGTCTCCTGGTGTCTATTATTCCTATGTAAAATCCTCCTCCTCCTCCTCCTGTGCCTCTTCCTCCTCCTCCTCTACCTCCTCCTCCTCTTCCTCCTCTTCGTCTTTCTCATTCCGTCGACGTTATTGCTGATATTATCTGCGTTCAAGGTCAAATGACTCCCATGAAAAGTAAAATATCCAATAATAGTTTACGCCGCGCAGGTTGAAAGATACTCGAAGAGAAATAAATATGAGCATCATTTTCTAATTACATGATAAACTGTCGCCTTCATGTGGCAAGGGAGAAAAGAATGGCAAGGAAGATGGAAGAATACATTTAGAAGGGAGAAAGTCAGATGTGAAGGTTGATATTTATAGATGTGCAAGCTAAGAAGTAATTACTGAGAGAGAGAGAGAGAGAGAGAGAGAGAGAGAGAGAGAGAGAGAGAGAGAGAGAGAGAGAGAGAGAGAGAGAGAGAGAGAGAGAGAGAGAGAAACCTGAAGGAGAAGAAAAAAGGAAGAGGGCATCATTGAAGATATTAAGTTTTTTTCTTTATTTATTTCTCTCTCTCTCTCTCTCTCTCTCTCTCTCTCTCTCTCTCTCTCTCTCTCTCTCTCTCTCTCTCGTCTCTCTCTCTCCTCTCTCTCTCTCTCTCTCTCTCTCTCTCTCTCTCTCTCTCTCTCTCTCTCTCTCTCTTCTATTTCACGCTTGTTATCTGTGTTCTAGTGGTTCTTATCTTTATCATTCTTATCCATATATTACATAGATAGAGATGAAATATGTCGCCACTTGGTATAAGTGTGGGTAGATAAGTTTACCTGGCGCTGAGTGGAAAGTAGAGAGGTTAGAGTGTGTTACCTGGTGTTGGTGGATGGATGGTTTTGACCTGTGTGGAGATGTTGAGTGATGTGTCAAGGGGGGAAGGTCAGCGTGTCACAAAGGTCGCTCCAATGACAAGCTTGACCTCGAGTGTTCGGTGTTTTAGATCAACAAACAGATTAAATAGCGATGAAAGCATTGAATAAAGAAAGGATGTCGTTTTGTGATGGTTTTAACAGAGAGAGAGAGAGAGAGAGAGAGAGAGAGAGAGAGAGAGAGAGAGAGAGAGAGAGAGAGAGAGAGAGAGAGAGAGAGAGAGAGAGAGAGAGAGAGAGAGAGAGAGAGAGAGAGAGAGAGAGAGAGAGAGAGAGAGAGAGAGAGAGAGAGAGTTTCTGCAACAGACATGAATATATTATAGATTGAATAGCAGAAATTTGTGAAACTACTTTAAAAAAAAAATATTCGTAAATCAAACAAACATAAAATCAACGATGAAAGTTTAAGCATAATTTTTCCTGTAACATAAATAGAAACACAAGGATTTAAGTGAAACATATTATAATTACGTATATAATACGTATAGACTTATTATAATTGTAATTAATCACAACATCCACCCAATCTTCCATCCAATCATCCATCAGTTCTTCATCCATCCTTTTTCCGTATCGTCTCTCTCTCTCTCTCTCTCTCTCTCTCTCTCTCTCGCTCTCGCTCTCCGCTCTCGCTCTCGCTCTCTCTCTCTCTCTCTCTCTCTCTCTCTCTCTCTCTCTCTCTCTCTCTCTCTCTCTCTCTCTCTCTCTCTCTCTCTCTCTCTCTCTCTCTCTCTCTCTCTCGGTCCCCTGTAGCCATCCTTGTCTGTATTTATGATGAACTACTGCATTGACCGAGGGGGAGAGAGAGAGAGAGAGAGGAGAGAGAGAGAGAGAGAGAGAGAGAGAGAGAGAGAGAGAGAGAGAGAGAGAAGAGAGAGAGAGAGAGAGAGAGAGAGAGAGAGGAGGAGAGAGAGAGAGAGAGAGAGGAGAGAGAGAGAGAGAGAGAGTTTACGGTGTATATTTCCTAGAAAAGGTTTTTTTGTTCTCGTCAAAATCTACATCTCTCTCTGAACACTCCTCTCCATCTACTAAAATACATCGGAATTCGTCTTGCGCCCTCGCTCCTTAACCTTCTCCGTCTCTCTCCAAATCCTCATCCAAAGAAACCTCCATCGTCAGCATACTCTCTCTTCTCGTGATCAGAATGCTCTCTCTCTCATCTCAGGATCCCCCTGTAGCCATCCTTAGGCTGTATGTTATGATGAACTACTATGCACTTGAACCGAGGGGGGGGAGAGAGAGAGAGAGCTAGGAGAGAGAGAGAATAGAGCGGAGAGAGGATAGAACAGTAAAGAGAGAGAGACAGAGAAGAGAGCGAGAGAGGAGCAAGAGAAGAGAGAGAAGAGAGAGAAAGAGAAGAGATGAGAGATTTGTCCTTATATTTCACTTGGATTATATCATAAGATGAATTTCTATTTATAATGCTCTTCCCCGTGGCAAAAAGTATGTGTGTGTGCATGTGTCCGTGTTGTGCGTGTGTGTCGTGTTGTGCGTTGCTGTTGCTGCGTGTTGTCTGTGCTTCTTTGCGTTGCGTGCGTGTCGTGACGTGCGTGAGCGGGTGGCGGTTGTTGTGTGGGTGCGTCGTGAGTGCGTGTGTTTTGTATATGTGGTTGTTGTTCTCTGTTTGTATGAAATGTATTAATTTGAAATGCATACATATTTATTTATAAATTAAAGTACAATATATAATAGACGCCTTCATATATATTGCCAATTTCGTGCGAGCTTTGGGTTGTGTGTGGTGATATAAAAGGAGGGATAGTAAGGGATAGGATAGGAGTATATATCAGGGGATAAGGATAGGTAATGGGATTGAGGGGGATAATACGGAGGGTGGGAGTCGGGGAGGTTGCGGGGGGTGGAGGGGAGCTAGAATGAGGGGCGTGCGGCATCTGATAAGGGTGGGGTGAGCTAGAATGGGGGTTGGCAGGGGTGCTGCGTGTGGAAGGGTCTGGAATGGGTGTGTGGAGGGGGGGGGGGTGGTGTTGGGAGGGGAGGGGGGGCTAGGAATGGTGGGGAGGGAGGATAATCATGCTTAACGATTTATTGACCTGAGACTATTTCGTGCATAGGGTAAGATGATGAGCGGGAGATTGCCGGTGCCTGCGAATCTAGGTGGCTATAAGGCCCGATGAGGTACCCTGTGAGGTGACATATGAGGCTAGTGAGCGTACCTGGGTGCTATATAGGTCTATGAGGTACCTGTGGATGCTATAAAGGAGCCTGTGTAGGTACTCTGTGGGTGGGATATATAGCGCCGGTGAGGTGGCCGTTGGGTGGATATAAAAGGGCCGTGAGGCTACCTGTGGTGGATGTAAGGCCCTTGGTGAGGTACCTGTGGAGTGTGCTATAAGGCCGATTCGTGTCCTGGCTGGGTGATGATAGAGTGGGCCGGTGAAGTGTACCTTTGGGGTAGTGGAATTATAGTGCCGGTGAGTGTTGTACCAGGTGGGTGGGTGATATAAGCGCCGGTGAGGTAACCTGTCAGGGTGGAGTGATACAGGCCTAGTCAAGGATACCTGGTGGGTGGATTAAGCCGTGAGGTCGACCTGTGGAGTGCTACTTAAGCTGGCCAGTAGTATGTACCTCTCTGGGTGGATATAACTGTTGACGCGATGATAGTGTACGCTGTGGGTGGCTATAAGGACCGACGAGGTACCTGGTTACGGATATGGGATATAAGCTCGGTGAGGTATTTGTTGGGATATAAGCCGGTGAGTAGAACCTGTTGGGTGGAATCACAGAAAGGTGCCGGTGAGCGTACCCTGTGGGTGGATAGAAGAGCCGGTGGAGAAAAAAGTCCTTGTGGGTGGATAGAAGAGCCAGGTGTGAGGTAACCTGATGGGTGTATTAGATAGGCCGTATTAAGAACGAGAGTGGTTTGAATAGGACTTAAACTGTGGGTATCGTATAACACGGATTGTGGAATGGAGTTACTTACACATTATAGTATACTGAAATCTTTGGATTGGTTTTGGAGAGATTTCTTATGCGGACGTAGACAGTGACACTAGTATTAATTTGTTTGGGATGAAAGTAGCGTATTTGAAATAGTGGTAGTTTTTGGTTTTGTAGGTACATCATTGGATTAGCAAAAGATTATAGGATTACAATAAGTTGTAGAGTTGGATGAGAGGTGTAAGAAAGAGCGATTAAGTTAAGCAGTAAGTAAAGTTGATTTGAAAAGCAAAGTATTGGGTTTATAGATGGGTAGAACTTGATCTGGAGAATTCATACATGATTGGTACTACTAGTACGAGAGTGAATTGAAATGTGGAATTGATCAGGATAACTAATTGACTCGGAGTTTGATATGATATGGATTAGGGATTACAGAAGCTTTATAACATGGAACAGGACCTGCCTTGGATAGAACAGGTCTTAGATAGTGACCGTCGGGTAGACGTGTGCCAAGGGTTGAAGTGGCAGATTGCATAAGTATGTAGAAGATTTGAGGTAGAGTAGACATATAATGTGAATGAAGATTCTAACATTGTTCGAACTCAATTTAACCCCTTTGAGATCCATAACTGTATTTTCCATTGTAATATTACCACCGATTTGGACTCTTTCACTGACTATAAAGCCAGCTATTTTATATGTATTTACCCTATTTAGTATCCTTGTTCCACTAGCTAATTTTGAGTAGTATTTCAGTTTTAGTGCTTATTCATAATTTATGGCTAAATAATAATTTAAAACATAATAACACAAAATAGTAAACCAAATCATACAAATAAAAAAAGTATTGTTATTATTTTTTTTATTGTTTTTCGTTTTTTATGCTAATAGTTTCTTTTTCTTTTTTTGTTTTTTTTATTTTATTTATTTTATTGTTTTTATCTTTACAGTACATTGCGAACATAGACATACAAATTTTATATATATCTCTAATAGGAAAGACTGGGCGTGACGGAGTTGGATTCAATATTCAATACAACCGACAGTTTTTTTTTTCGGTAATAAAAGGGATGTTAACTTCCGCCTGATGAACGAAATAGCCTGCCTCACCTATAATCTCCTTTGTTGTGTATGTAATTTTATCGTGAGGAAACACTTATAGATATGGTGTCGTACCTACGTGCAAACATCTACTATTATCATACGAGCAAATCATACACAGTTATAATATTAGGACTGGAGACTTATTGATAGTGCAGATGATGAACAGGAGAGTGTTACAACAAAATCGAGAGTGAGGCAACAACCAGTTCTTGGCAAAAAAAGGGAAAAAGAGATGTTGTTGGGCAATGAAAGGCGAATGCGGAAAAAATGAAGTTGCATCGTTATAAGAGACTCAGAAGATAAAGAAGGAAGAACTAGATACAATATTAAGAATCCGACAAAGATAGAAAGCATATACGAAAACATAGGGATAAATTCTATCCTTATTTTCAGTTCGTTTATTTAATCTTTATTTACTAAAAACGCTGTTGACTGTCACAATATTCAAATAGTTATATATGTGCCAACTATCTATAAAGGTTACAACAACGAAATCAAACGTAACTCCCAAACTGTACTCACTTTTTCATATGGCACGTGAAAGTCGTAGGATACCTTGGAGCCTGAATCATCTGGACCGTCTGCAAAAGCTACATGGTATAGGCTCATAGTCTATTAATCAATCTGTGGCCAAGTGTGTGTGGGGGTCAGCTGAATGGAAACTGGTAGTAGTCTATGTATAAAGTCGGTATGATGAGGATACATCAGATCAGTGTCTTATATGGAATAGACTGTTAGAATCATATCGGTGTTTACTATATATGTCAGTTACCAAACTGATAATCTAGCGTCGTCTAATGTTCCCGGAATGAGACACACCAGCACACACACCCACACACCCACACACACACACACACACTAGGAAGGCCTACGTCACAAGGCGGTGGGTCGATCAACCCTCACTTCCTTCTTCCACTCGTAACAGAATCTGCTCTGCTCCTCTCCGAATCAGGGAGGTCCAGCACGTACTGCACCCCCTCCTCCACTGGGCTGGAGGGAGGGCCTATCCTCGGGCTGCTCCTGCAGGCAGTGCCCACTCCAGGGGCGAATCTCAGCCGTCGGGGAGTCGGTGTCCTAGGGCAACCGGGAGATTTAGTTGGTGAGCCCTTCGCCTCATCTGATCAGCTGTGCACTCCGTGCCCACACGGAGTTCCTGTAAAAAGTCTGTGGAGGGCTTGCAGCGTCGCCCTATCTCTGGAGTCTGCACTGCGACTCATGGAAGTAGAACTCGAGCCGCGAGGTAGGCCAACAGGTGCAACAAGTAGAACTAGTGCTCCCCGATCAGCTGGTGGCGAATGCCGAACGTCACATGAAGTATGTGGACGTCCTGGGGGCTGGAGGGAGGGCGCCGCTCCCGGAAGTTTTCCACCCTTGTGGATGTGTTCATTTGTGGACTAAAAGGCCCTTGTGGTTGTTACATTCTGGGCGAGCCGCCTGACAGGGCCAACTGCCACTTCAGCCTACCGTCGCAGGGACACCTGCCCATACACTGCAATCAGGACCGTCTCTTCGCAGTACTAGTTGGTAGACCTAGGGCACGGCCAGGGGCACGTATGTCCCATGAATATATGACCACATGGTGTGGCTCATTGCCCGTGATTGCATCAGGATCGCGATGTGTGGGTGGTGCGCCGTCGAACCCCCCCCAGCCCCTGTTCCATCTCCAGGTCCACCCCGGTTGCCCTCCCACAGTATAGCCCGGCTGTGAGTGTGTTGACCGCGGATAGACTTATCATACGTCTTCCATTTGATTGAACGTCGAGGCCCCTGATAGCAAACATCGATTCATACACGCGCCATAGTGGAGCCTTCGGCCAAGGCTCGTTCGGTGACGGAGAGGTCGGACCAGAGATCTTGAACTCCTCAGATCACCCGAGAGGTGTGTCTTACTCTCCTCGAAGTCATATCCAGGATATTCCTTCGACCTAGCTTGCTAGCTTTTCAACGCGGCCGGATTTAACTCCTCCATATACCTTTGGGCCACCGTTACCAATGCTTCGCATCCCTCCATCTTCCATGCTTGTTGCTTCCTACTCTCGTAACTCCAGCATCATGTCTGCTTATTCCGTTTCTCTCGCACGCTCCTCATCATGCTGTCTTATCCTTTACTCTCGCACTCCATCTTCATGCTATCTTCCTTACTCTCCGCACTCCAGTATCATGCTATCTTCCTTACGCTCGCAATCCGGCATCATGCTGTGTCTTCCTCCTACCCCCCTGTGCCGTCCTCCTGCCCGCGGTGGGGGCGTTACGGCCAGAGGCTGGACGTCTCGAAGGGCCTGGCGTCCCCAGCTCGGAGGACCGTTGGGGGCTAACAGAGATCAGGGGGGTGGTCAGGGGGGTGGTCCTGTGGCTCCGTGATCATCCCTGACGATGTATCACCAAGTCGTCATCTAAGGGTCTGCTCATCATGTCCGAGGCCTGGGCCGTGTTATTTTAGTAACAAGCTAGTTGTTGTATCGAGGTTGAGCATTAACACAACCTCAACCCTCCCCCATGGTTATCATCCGCGGGTTGGACCGCAAGGGACTGCCCGTACGTGGGTAATCCCCTTGGCTGGGCTTACCTACACCACCGATGCGCCGTGGCAGGCATAGGTAGGTTCAGCACTAATGGAATAACGTGATTTAAAGATGGGATCAGGGGAGGTAGGACCGCTACGTATCAGTGTTAGAGTTTAAGAGAATAGATACTGTAAACAAACTCTAGCCCAGTTGGCACAACCTTGATCCAGATGATCTTACAAATACTAATGGCGGTCGCGCCATTACCGTAGTTATGTAGATCATCTTGGAACCGGTTGTGCCGCGTGGAGGTGGTGTCCCAGGCTTCTATTCTTCTTAACTGCTAACCTAATACTTCTAACCTCCCTACCTCCATTATCCCATCTTTAACGTTCCATCCACCAATAGGAGTTCATTTTGACCCCTGTCTCTCATGGTTCCAAGTCTCCTCGCCCCCGCCACCGCAGCGCAGTCCACACACGACACGTGCCGTCACTGGCGTGATGCAACACTTGAATTACACTTGGGGCTACGCAAGCTCCAAGGTGACAGCATGGAGGCGAAGGCAGGCAGGACACTCAGGGGACGAGAGGAGCGTGTCAGAGAGACTGAAGGGGACGGGCCCTCTCAGCCCCCCGGATGGCAGTGAGTAGACCGAGTGGTAAGTACCTCTACCGCCCTCCGAGGACGACGCGATACCGAGGAGGAGTCCCTCTCCGCCCACCGAGGATGCACAGCGAGACTGAGGGGAGTGCTCTCCGCCCCTGAGGACAACAGCAAAACCGAGGGGGAGTACCTCTCCGCTCCCCGAAGACCGACAGCGAAACTTGAGGAGGAGTGCCTCTCACGCCCCTGGTGGAAGGAGGATGACAGCGAGGACTGAGGGCAGGAGGTTGCCTCTCCGCCCCCGAGGATGACAGCGAGACTGAGTGAGGAGTGCCTCTCCGCCCCGAAGATGACAGCGAGACTGAGGCGGAGTGCCTCTACCCCCCCGACGATGACAGCGAGACTGATGAGTGCAGGTGCCTCTCCGCCCATCGAGGATTTACGCGAACTGAGGAAGGAGTGCCTCTCCGCCCCCGATTGGACTCATGACACCAGCGAGTAGTGTCTGGTAGGAAGTGCCGTTGGTCTCCGCCCCCTCAGGATGACAGCCGAGCTGTAGGAGGAGTGCCTCTCACACACCCCGAGCGATGACAGCGAGACCTGAGGGTGAGAGTTGCCGATTCTCCGCCCCGAGGACGCAGCGAACCGTAGGATGGGATACATCTCCGCCCCCGGAAGAGCGAACAGCGACATACACTGGGGGGGAGTGCCTCTCTCCCCGTGAGGTGCCGACAGCGAGACTGAGGGGGAGTGCCCGTCTCCGCCCCCGAGGGGGGAGGCCGACACGCGGTGGTGCGCTGAGGCGAGAGTGCTGCTCTCCCCCCCTGTGGACGACACGAGACTGAGGGGGGAGTGCCCTTCTCCGCCCCCCTGAGGACGTATCAGCGGACGACGAGGGGAGTACCTCTCCGCCCCCGAGGTGACGGACAGCGAGTACCGAGGAGGGAGTGCCTCTCCCGCCCCGAGGATGACTTACGAGACTGAGGCTGGGGATGCCTCTCGCCCCGCGGGACGACATGCGTGGACAAGGGGTAGTGCCAATCTCCGCCTCCGAGGAACACAGCGGAACCGAAGGGGGAGTGCTCCGTCTCCGTCCCAAGGAATGACAGCGTGACTGAGGGGCGTTCCTCTCCGCCCCCGAGGACTGACAGCGAGACACGACGGGGATTGCCTCTCCGCCCCCGAGGCACGACAGACGAGTACCCATGGGGAGTGCCTCTCCGCGCCGAGATGCACAGCGAGACCGAGGGGAGTTCCTCTCCCCACCCCGAAGGACGCAGTAGCCGGCAGGGGGAGTGCCACTCTCCCGCCCCCGCGGTAACGACAACGGACCGATAGAGTTCCTCTCCGCCGGCCCGCAGATGACAAGCGAGACAGAGGGGTCTGGCCTCATCCGCCCCCGATGATGCAAGTGCGAGACCGAGGGGGAGTTCCTCTCCGCCCCCCCGAGGTACGACAGAGGACCCGCATGGGCGGGTTGCCTCTCCGCCCCCTGAGGACGACAACGAAGCCGTGAGAGAGAGTGCCTCTCCGCCCCCCCGATGATGACAGACGAGACCGAGTGAGGGACATGCCATTCGTCCGCCCCCGATGATGACAGCGAGACCGAGGGGGAGGTGCCTCTCCGCCCCCCGCCGAGGACGACAGAGTGACTCGCTCTTGGGGGGAGTGCCCTTCCTCCGTGCCCCGAGGATCGACAAGCGCTGGCCGAGACTTTGTTCTGTTAGGTATATATATCCGGCACTGCACTTAATCGGTAAGGGGGGCAACGATGTAAGCGTATATCATATGTTTAGGTCTTCCAATAAAAATTCACAAAAATCTACAATTCACGTTGTCGTCCCATTTTTACAAAGTGCCCGTAAGCATATTTTTTTTCAATGGATGCACCGAGACGTAATGTTTAAATAGATTATTATAAACCCTTGAAAAAATTGGTTTTGGGCCAGGATCTGGAGGACTGCACTGGGAGCCCTGTACATGCCCCGACTAACGGGTGCACACTTGGCCCTCCCCAGTCCTCTGTGACCCCGCCACCAAGTCCACCACCGCGCCTTCCGCTCTCTTATGTTATTGTTCCTCGTAGTCACAGGTCTTGTGATATGTATCCCCTCATGAGAACTTTGTTTTGTTTGATCTATACTAAGGGTTTTACAGCAATATTTAATGTATATGATGACATCAAACAAATCAGGATTCAAATGATCATACCACTAGTCCTAATTAGAAAAAAGACATCACGTACACAGAGAGAGAGAGAGAGGAGAGAGAGAGAGAGAGAGAGAGAAGCAGAGAGAGGTGAGAGAGAGAAGTAGGAGAGAGGAGAGAGCACGATAGATGAGAGAGAGAGAGAGATGTGAGAGAGAGAGGAGAGAAGAGAGCGAGGAGGAGATAGAGGGAGTGACGAGAGAGAGATAGCATGAGAGAGGAGAGAGAGACAGAGAGAGAGAGGAGAGTAAAATTTCAGTACCTCATTCCTTTCTCCAAGACATGACAATTCTTCTTTTTACTGGTCATATTTGTAACAATCGTACCAGGGAGAAGTAGAGACGAGAGCGAGAGACGAGAGAGAGAGAGAGAGAAAGATAGAGAAAGAGAAAGTAGAAAGAGAAAGCAGAAGAGACCAAGAGAGTAGTAATAATTCCCCAACACCATGTATCCATGTATAATAACAAACATTTAAAAATAGATCAATCATAAAACGTCGTTCAATATTTTGATCATATTTTCTGTGTACTGTATGATTTATTTTATTTTTTAGAGGGACTAACTATCTGCCACTGTGTATTTAGAAGGATCTTATTAGACAGTGTTAGTGACTAGATCTTAATTTAGATAGTTTATCTCACAGATCTTATTATACAATGTTAGACAGATCTTATTAGACAGTGTTAGACAGATTCTTTTAGACAAAGTGGTAGGAACAGATCTTATTATACAGTGTTAGACAGATCTTATTAGACAGTGTTGGAAATAATAGAGCAAAACCACCTTGTTTTTTGTCTTCACCGCGTGGTGTTTTCATCCAAAGTGTGATTTTCCTTTTCTCCGGGGGATATAATGGAGGTGGAGTATAAGTTATTATATTCTATTATTTTTTATATTAGTATTATTATTATTATTATTATTATTATTATTATTATTATTAGTATTACTAATTACGACATTATTTCGGATACTATCCGCAAAGCCGCCCATCCGGGCGGGACTTTTGTTTTGGCTACGCTGAACTCCGCCTGAGGGCTATTGGTGGGCCTTCGGCCCACCCCTGTTGTATTGTGGTGGCGTTCCGCCCACCACAACTACGGTAATCTCAGATAGCCCTTTCTAGCTTGCTTGTGAAATCATCGGATTAGATATTGTATGGTAGTGCCCCCCCACCCCACTTCACTCACGCCATTACCCCATCACGGCCTCCCACCCCATTTACACGATCACCCCATTAACCCATCACCTCCGCCCACCTATTCCCATCACCCATCACCCATCCCGCCCCCAACTCCTCACCCCCACACCCATTCCCATCACCCATCACCCCACACCCATACCATCCACCCCCACCCATTCACGCGCCCACGATCCCCATCACGCCCACCCATATCACTCACCATTATCCGATCACCCCCCCCTATTCCATCACCCTTCACCCCCT
>JACEEZ010019767.1:32123-50465 GCA_016584305.1 Chionoecetes opilio | reverse complement strand
AACCCATCACCCCCCACCCATTCACCACCATCACCCCAACCCATTACCCATCACCCCACCCATTCACTCACCCATCATCACCCTACATCAAGGTTCCCAATTCTCGCAACCCATTTTTTCACAATTCCGCTAATAGGGTCACATCATTCTAGGCACCTCCTGGTCGACCTGGTTCCAAATTGCCATAGAGTATTGCGCACGGGCGACTATACACCAACACACAACAGACAGAGACAGAAGACAGACAGACAGACACACTTTCGCTTATATTATTACTAGCCGCAAAGCCGCCCTCCGGGCGGACTTTTTGGCTAGCTCCTGCGGAGGGCTATTGGTGGGCCTGCGGCCCACCAAACACGGACTCTCCAGATAGCCCCTTCTAACTTTCCTGAAATCATGGATGTAGAAATGTATGTATTCCCCCCACCCATTCATTCACCCATTACCCATCACCCCCCACCCATTCACTCACCCATTACCCATCACCCCCCACCCATTCACTCACCCATTACCCATCACCCCCACCCATTCACTCACCCATTACCCATCACCATACACCCATTCACTCACCCATTACCCATCACCCCCCACCTATTCCCTCACCCATCACCCATCACCCCCAACCCATCACCCCCCACCCATTCACTCACTCATCACCCCACACCCATTACCCATCACCCCAACCATTCACTCACCCATTACCCATCACCCTACATCAAGGTTTCCTGAATTCTCGCAACCCACTTTTTTTTTTCACAATTCTCGCTAATAGGCTGCTAAAAAAAAAAAAAAAAAGTGATCGGATCATCTCATAAGTGGGCTTAAAACCTTTCCCTGGTCGACCTGGTTCCAAAAATGTGCCATATGAGGTGATTGCGCCACGGGGGGCGGAACCTATACCACACACACACACACACACACACACACACACACACACACACACACACACACACACATACACACACACACACACACACACAGACAGATAGACAGACAGACAGACAGACACACTTTCTCTTATATTATTATAGATACAATTATTTGTTTTTTTCTGATATTTTTCCTTTTTGTTTAATTTGATTTCGATTTTAGGGGAGAGTCCGCCGTGAATTAAAAATTGCATCTACGGTCATGAATAATTTATATGTTGTGTATATTAGTACCCTTGTTATCACATGAAAATTTCAAGCTGATCAGATGAAAGGAAAAATTTGAAAAATGTAAGGGAAATTATTTTTTCGGTTTTTGATAAAATTTTGAATTGCTTCTTATCAGCCATTTTTTTTACCGATTTCCTTGTGACATGCGCATCTGATAATTCATTGTTATTCTAACAATTTGTCATGTTTTTTTTTGAAAATTGTTCTCGAAAAAACTTTAAAAAATTGTTAAAAAAATATATATTTCTGAATTTTTTTGGGATAATTTTCCCATATATCAAAACTAAGCCTTTAAAAAAATCTAAAAAACAGAACAGATTTTTCTACGATATTTGATTTTGGGTGTCCTAAAGTTTCGTGAAAATCGTGCCAAAAATAAAAGCAGAGAATACTTTTATGTTCATTTTATACTAGTTTTGAGAAAAACGCGTATGAAGTTTTGCTAAAGTTTCTGCGCTCCAGTGAAGGTACTATACTGTCAATGCTACTTTCATATGAATTTTATGGGATCAGTAATCACATATCAATGCATGCATAAAAGTATCTGCACCTTGTCCCCCCTTATAAAGGTATTAATTAATCGCTCAAAGGCGAGGGTAGCTAAATCTCGTCCCTCTCGTGTTTACAGTGCGTGTAGACGGTGTGGTTAAATCGTGCTTTCTTTAATTACCCTATGACGATGGAAAATCCAGTGAAGTATTTGCAAAACATCAACTTTTTCCAGCTGACATTAAATGAAAAGACTGAAATCAAGCGGTGCCAACCTTATTTTCAAGTAATACTGTAATTCTACCATCACCACCTCAGCCATCCCCTCTACTACCAACACTACCACCCCCACCATCCTTTCTACCACCACCACTACTATCAGGCCCTGAAATCCGTGAACATCAACTACAACTCATACCTGAGTTAGGTTATAATTTGTGTATCCCACTGTTGTGTAAAGCTTGCAGTCCCTCCATTTTATTTAATCACGAGCCGCCACTGATTGTGTGTGCTGGAGCAATGGAGCAACAACAGAGGAAGAAGAAGAATACTGAGGAGGACGCGGAGGGAAAAATGCAAAGGAGTTAAAGGAAAAAGTTTAAGTCAAAAGCAAAGTTGTATCGAGAAAATAAACAACAGGCTGGGGAAAAAAGGTACACACACACACACACACACACACACACACACACACACACACACACACACACACACACACACACACACACACACACACACACACACACACACACACACACACACACACACACACACACACACACACACACACACACACACACACACACACCCCACACCACACCACACCACACACACACACACACACACACACACACACACACACACACACACACACACACACACACACACACACACACACACACACACACACACACACACACACACACACACACACACACACACACACACACACACACACACACACACACACACAACGAACATACACACACACCAAACACACCTCACACCCACCTCACACACAACACGACAACACAACACAACACACACACAACAACAACACACAGCACCACACCTCGCGACACTCACACATCACACAA
Source organism: Chionoecetes opilio (assembly GCA_016584305.1). Lineage (NCBI taxonomy): Eukaryota > Metazoa > Arthropoda > Malacostraca > Decapoda > Majidae > Chionoecetes > Chionoecetes opilio. Next base: position 47,722 of record JACEEZ010019767.1, on the reverse strand, counting down.
CACACACCACACACACCACCACAAACCACACCAACACAGAACACCAGCCACCAGAGGAGGTAAGTAGTTAAGTCTGACAACTGCAAACACTTCTTCACCTTTTCTTTCATATATATCGTTTCTGAAAATATCTATCTATATAATAATATAAGAAAGTGGGTGTCGTCTCTGGGCCTGTCTGGTCTGTCTGGTCTGGTCTGTCGCGATGGTGGCGCCCGTGCCAATCCTCATATGGCAGTTTTGGAACCAGTGACGGGGAAGGTTTAAGCCCACTTTTGATGTCCGATCACTTTTTCTTTTTTGTGAGCTTATTATGAGAATGTGAAAAAGTGGGTGCTAATGAGGAAACTGAATGGGTGAGGTAATGGGTGAGTGAATGGGGGGGTGATGGGTAAGGGGGGTGATGGTGATGGTGAGGGAATAGTGGGGTGATGAATGGGGTGAAGGGTGGTGTGATGGTAATGGTGAGTATGGTGGGGGTGATGGTAGATGAGTGAGGTGGGGTGTGTTTTGGATGTAATGGTTCGTAATACAAATCATGAATTCAGGAAAGCTAGAAGGGGCTATCTGGAGGGTCTGGGTTTGGTGGGCCGAAGGCCCACCAAACACAGGTGGTGGGCCAAAGGCCCACCAATAGCCCTCCGCAGGAGCTAGTCAAAAAGTCCGCCCGGAGGGCGGCTTTGTGGCTAGTAATAATATAAGCGAAAGTGTGTGTGTGTGTGTGTGTGTCTGTCTGTCCGCGATAGATGCCACCCCCAGTGGCGCAATCCCCTCATATGGCACAGTTTTGGAATCGGGTCGACCAGGGGAAGTTTTTAAGCCCATTTATGAAATGATCCGATCACTTTTTTAATTTTTTTTATCAGCCTATTAGAGAGAATTGTGAAAAAAAAGTGGGTTGCGAGAATTGAGGAAACCTTGATGTAGGGTTGATGGGTAATGGGTGGTGATGGGTAGGGGTGATGGGTAGTGGAAGGGGTGGGGGTGATGGTGAGTGAGGGATGGGGGTGATGGGCGTGATGGGTGAGGGAAATAGGATGGGGGGGTGATGGGAATGGGTGAGTGAATGGGTGTGTGGTGATGGGAAACGGTTGAATGGGTGTGTGGTGTGGTAATGGGTGAGTGAGGGTGGGGGTGATGGGTAATGGGTGAGTGAATGGGTGGGGGGTGATGGGTAATGGGTGAGTGAATGGGTTGGGGGTGATGTGAATGGGTTGGCGTTAATACATACATTTCTACATCCATGATTTCAGGAAAGCTAGAAGGGGCTATCTGGAGAGTCTGTGTTTGGTGGGCCTTCGGCCCACCAATAGCCCTCCGCAGGAGCTAGCCAAAAAGTCCGCCCGGAGGGCGGCTTTGCGACTAGTAGAACATAAACACGAGGTGAATCAGGTAGGCATCTCACGAGAAATCAGTCTGGCCTTCATTAATTAATTCTCACGGCCTCTTGTAGCTTCCTTATTTTCTGATGTTCTTATGTTCTAATTTGACTCGAGGCAGACAGGTACACACGCTAGTTCCCACGCCAGGAGGTACGTGTGTGCGTGTGTGTGTGTGTGTGTGTGTATGTGTCTATATGTGTGTCTGTGTGTGTGTGTGTGTGTGTGTGTGTGTATGTGTGTGTGTGTCTGTGTGTGTGTGTGTGTGTGTGTGTGTGTGTGTGTGTGTGTGTGTGTGTTGGGGGAGGGAGGAAGCTGCATTAGCTTAGTGTGGTCCGAGCCGCTGCTTTACGCTCCTCATTAATTTTCACAGCAGCTGCACCAGACGCCAGGTGAGAGCCTTCAAAACAGTTGTTTCTCAAGCATCTGTTTCCCTCCACGTGGCAGCTGCATTTTGCCCTCAAGTTAAGGTGCAGAGAGAGAGAGAGAGAGAGAGAGAGAGAGAGAGAGAGAGAGAGAGAGAGAGAGAGGAGAGAGAGAGAGAGAGAGAGAGAGAGAGAGAGAGAGAGAGAAACGAGAGAGAGAGAGAATGAGAGAGAGAGAGATGGCGAGAGAGAGAGAGAGAGAAGAGAAAAACTAATTCCTATTAATCTTAAAGGCACATGGATGTTGTCATCACGCTGCCCCAAGAAGGAAAAACAGTCCAGGTGGTGGAGGAAGGGATGAAGGGAATAGGGGAGAGAGGGAAAGGAGGGAGGGAGGGAGGGGAGGGAGGGAGGGAGGGAAGGGAGGGAAGGAGGAGGAAAGTGGAGGGAGGGATGGAAGGAAGGAGGTAGGGAAGGGAGGGAAGGAAGGGAGGAGTGGAAGAGAGGGAAGAGAGGGAAGGAGGGAGGGAGGGAAGAGTGAGGGAAGGGAGGGAGTGAGAAAGGGACGAGGATAAGGAAGGAGGAAGGGAAGGGAAGGGAAGGAGGGAGGGAAGGGGGAGGGAAGGAGGGGGAAAGGCGAAGGGAGGAGGAATGGGGGAAGGGAGGGAGGCGTGACGTCATGTGAGGGAACGTCTTAATTTTTGGCGACAAGTTCACAGGGATAGTTTTAATATTTTAAGTTTTAGTGATGGGTGGGTGGGCGGGTGGGTGGGAGTGTGTGTGTGTGTGTGTGTGTGTGTGTGTGTGTGTGTGTGTGTGTGTGTGTGTGTGTGTGTGCCTTTGCCACACATCGTACCATCGCCACTGGGTATGATTCACACTCCACAAGGGAATGTACACAGCGGCGGATGTCATGGTAACGGCGGCAACCTGTATCAGTGAAACTCTTGTGTGCCTTATGATGCTTCGTTTAAAAGGTTTCAATTGCACATTACTCGGGTTCGAACTCTTCTATAACCCTCACGCTTGGCTCGCATCACACACCTACACCCACCCACACACATACACACCCACACACATCCCCGAGGACGCACACGATGTAGTGGAAAAATATCTTGACATCAGTAATTGTGAGAAGATTCGGCACAGATGTCGGGTCAGTCTGTCTGACGACTGACGCCCCGAACAGGAGACTCGGAGAGCGATCCGAGGCGATTCAGTCTGTCTGCGGACGGTGTACGAAGGAGACGTGTTGCCGCGCCCTCCTCCAGGCAAGCGTCATGCCGCCCACCGCGGCCACGAGAGTTGAGATAAGTGGCCGTGCACGCCTCACGTACCCTTGGCCTTAGGAACCCGACGGGGAAGCACGTGAAGGGGAGAAATAAGCAGTTGTTACGTGCTTATTGGTCCAAATAGCCCGCCTGGGTCATTATATACTTATCAGTGCCTTGCGTTCACCCGGAGACGACACGGGAGGCGCGAGTCGCTTCTGAAGGAGTCTTACCGGCGGGAGTGACTTAGTGATGTTGTGACGTGCCTTCCCTCCACCCTTCCTCCTCCCATCCTCCATCCTTCCTTTCCTCCTTCCCTCCTACCATCGCCATGCAGGGAATACACCATGTTCTTCAGTCTCTGCTCCTCCTCCTCCTCCTCCCCCGTGGTAAGTAATGAGTCATGTTACCTGTTTCCCATGTTTTCTTTACAGCGGCCTTGTGGTTACGCAGCAAATGAAATAAGAAACATTTCTATTTATATGTTTTGCAAGATACCACCGCCTTCTGCTTAGTTATTTTTTTACTCAGTTTTTTTCCTTCTGTATTTCATTGTTGCCACTCGTGTTATATTTTCGTGTTTATATTGAGGTTTGAAAAGCATAGGTTAATGTTCCGCGGGAGTTGGCGGGCTCCACAGGTCTTACAGCTTACTTTTTCTCTTATTATTTTCGGCTCAGTATATTGTGCAGTACTTATACACTTGCGGAAACTAAAAATAAAATATTTATTTTTATATAATAATTGCCTGGTTTGGTTAGGTTAGATTTAGGTTATGTTAAGGTTTGGTTTAGGTTATGTTAGGCATAGGGTAGTTTTGGGTTAGGTTTTGTAGAGTTATTTAGGTCAAAACAAACAATTTGATCATGCGCGATTGCCCGGGTGGTGGGTGCCGACAGCTCGTGCGGAATATTTACCAAAACCATATATTAGACGTGTCAGAATAAAATAATGAAGTTGTAATTATGATTCTCTATTTTTTGTCTCTATCCAAAGATTAGATGCATGAGTAACATTATAGTATTCTACAATTCTTAACTCTCTCTCTCTCTCTCTCTCTCTCTCTCTCTCTCTCTCTCTCTCTCTCTCTCTCTCTCTCTCTCTCTCTCTCTCTCTCTCTCTCTCTCTCTCTCTCTCTCTCTCTCTCTCTCTCTCTCTCTCTCGTCTGGATTCGCTCTATGCAATGTTGGTGCGGTGCTCCGTGGGCGTAACTTACAAGCGGGTGGCGTCGTGTTCTCGATATCCGCGTTAAGGGTTCACAAGGGTTCCTTGTCCTGTGTTGATCGCCTTCACGGGTTTTATGTCGCCTCTTTACCCCGAAACCTTGTCGCTGCTAACCGCCTCGACGCAAACTTGATCTTAGGTTATGATGCTGCTTTTTGATATTTTACAACCACTCTCCTGTTGTAGAGAGAGAGAGAGAGAGAGAGAGAGAGAGAGAGAGAGAGAGAGAGAGAGAGAGAGAGAGAGAGAGAGAGAGAGAGAGAGAGAGAGAGAGATTTCAAGGACCATACAAACCTATACGTAATTTTCTATGTATCTTTACAATACAAGGTAATATGTCTCGGCAAAAAAAAGGGGGAAAAAACTAGCATTGATAAGAGATACTGATATTGCAACACAAATAGTTAAAGTAGGAGATTAGAATAAGATCTTTATAGGAAACACAGCTCTGCCTTACCGCCGCTTGCATCCAGGATAAGCTGTTAACGTTATTGGTCCCAGACACATGGATTGTACTAAGGGTTTCAGTTTTTTATTGTCTTATTCTGCAGATTGGAAATGCATAGAAGACTATAAGATACTTTGATTCTATCTAGACACTTTGCAAGTACCAACTACAAGGTTATTGACTATACAAAGCGCCAACACGCCAGGACGAACTTAGTGGGCTCGAACCGCTGACCGAATACAGGGACACTACACGCGAGCCCATAGCTCTACCAACCGAGCCACCCTGACGGGTTCGACGTAGAAGACTGGTTTGGTTAGTTATACTTGTGTGTGGTGTGTGTTTTAGTTTAGAAATTCTATGAGCTAAAGTTTGTTAAATGCCAGAGAAAATTAGGTTTGATGAGTATTTTATTGGTGTGTGTGGGGGGGGGGGGATGTCTGAGTGTGTGACAGAACTTTATATAGACCAAAAAAATAATTATAAAAGCAGAACTGGTGTATGTGGAAATTTACTGTGTGTGTGTGTGTGTTGTGTGTGTGTGTGTGTATGTGTGCCATTGAAGACTTACATTAAAGAGACGCACGGCGAGAATCATGCTCTGCGTCGCCATTAAAAGTCTCATCGCCAGAGAGATGGTACAGTCTTACACGCGTGGCCGGAAATTGCTTTGTCTGTAATAAAAGGATTACTGTATCAAGTCTTCTCTCAGGTGTACAGCGTGTGTGTGTGTGTGTGTGTGGGTGGGTGTGTCTGTGGGTGTGTATGGGTGTGTGGGTGTGGGGAGGGTGTGTGTGTGTGGGGAGGTGTGTGTGTGTGGGGAGGTGTGTGTGTGTGTGGTGGGGGGGGGGTGTGTGTGTGTGTGTGTGTGTGTGTGCGTGATTGTGTGTGTGTGTGTGGTGTGTGTGTGTGTTGTGTGTGTTTAATACTAAGCTAATCAATAAATATCGGGAAATCTTTGTATATTAATGGAAATAATATCATATGACCTTGTATTTCACCCTGCATTGTGTTTAGGGGTAAGTGCCCCCCCCCTACCCCCTACCCCCACCGTTCCCCCCCCCCCTTTTTTTTGCAGCCCTGTGATTTTTGCAGTTTTATTCGTTCGCTTTTATGATCTGAACCAAAAAGTATCTGTGAGTTATCAAATATGTGTAATTTATTGCGACCCGTTTTTGCAAAATTTACGACTGTAGTTGAAAGAAACAAAAAAATATTCATACGTCATGAACATAATCGTTACGTTAAACTGCCGAGTCGTGGGAAAAATTAAATTTGTGTTATGATTTATTACCACCGGCAGGCCTATTTTTTTTTGGCATTTTTGCATTTATATTTTTTTTACGGGTTGGTGTGTTTTGCTGATTTCTTTCTATGATTTTTACCTTTCGAAATACCGTTTACGATATTTGTTATCAGAGTTTTTCAATATCACTTCATACAATGATATATTTGTTGTTCAAAGGTATGTGCAATTAATTTATCTCAGTTTTTTTTTTCTTCTCTCTCTCTCTCTCTCTCTCTCTCTCTCTCTCTCTCTCTCTCTCTCTCTCTCTCTCTCTCTCTCTCTCTCTCTCTCTCTCTCTCTCTCTCTCTCTCTCTCTCTTGTTACTCCAACAACCTCTGTCGATCGTGAAATACCTGTCTAGTATGCGTATCAAACCTCACAGTACTAATGACCTTAAAGTCGAAGTCAACATGACCTTTCTATGGCGTCGCTGTGGTTAGAGGGGAAGGGAGGGAGGGGGAGAGGGGGGGTTGTACCTTTACATAATAGATATATCTCATCAAAGAGAAGTACATGTGTGGTGTAGAGACTAATTAACCTTTGGAAATGACGTGGCTGTTCTGGCTTAAATCTTCCTGTTTTCTAATTACAGGGGTTTATTTCTGTACTTTTTTTTCTGATTATCGTGGTTACCTCCGCCAACGAAGTTGGAGGGAGGTTATGTTTTCACCCGATCTGTTTGTTTGTTTGTTTGTTTGTTTGTGTAACGCGAGAAATTACATTAATAGGGGAAGATGAAATAACACATAAGTATCAATAAGCTAACGAGGAATTTTCCTCCACGCCTCATTCCTGAATCACTGGTTAGGCTTATATTTTAAGCCAGTAGTAATTAGCCACGTAGCGAAACGAGGTGAGAACGGGGATTCTAGGTTAGGATAATTTTAGAAGCAGCTCGACGTTCATTGAGTTAAGTCGCCTGTGGGGAGGTGATATTCTCGCCCTTGGTAAAGGTATGTTATGAAATGTTTGTTAACTAGAGATGTAGACATGACTTACTGGTGATTCCTTTTGTTGACCAGGACTAATAAAGTGTATTACTTAGGGTCCCAAGGTAGGATGCTGTTGGCGGACCAGGGGGCCAAGCGCTCACAAATTAGCAGAGGGGGCAACTACCGTGTATCACAGCCAGCCGTGTGAGGACAAGGCGAAAGAAGGAAATAGAAAAATAAGTGAGAGGGAAACGTTGGAAGTGGGATAGACTACGTATACATTATATCAGGATAACGACTTGAGCATTACATGTTTGTATCGTTAAAGGGGTAACAGTGCGACTGAAGTTACCAGAGATAGTAGACTATATTAGGATGACGACTTGAGCATTACGCATGCGTATCGTTAAAGTGGTAACAGTGCGACTGAAGTTACCAGAGATAGTAAACTATATTAGGATGACGACTTGAGCATTACATGTGCGTATCGTTAATGTGGTGACAGTGCAACCGAAGTTACCAAAGATAGTAAACTATATTAGGATAACGACTTGAGCATTTCGCGTGCGTATCGCTAGGTGGGAAGGAAGACTTAATATTAAGATAACTTGTGAATGTATAATAATTACCAAGTGAGACAGTAAAGAGTTAAATATATTATAACTAGAAATATATTAACGCGTTGTCATTCAGTTTCCAACCAGTACTTACATATTTTCTTAAATCTTTTATTTTTTGTTCATTCATATATTTTTCCCACTTAATGTGGGTGGTGGCAGCGGAGTAACCAGGACTGTAGAGTACACTCCCAAGGTGGGCACTACATAATGGTGACAACGGTGTAGATGGTCATTTTGACCACTACATTTGTTATGAATAGATTTGGACCAAACCTGGTATACCAAGTCTATTTGGTATAAGGAAGAACTGATTTAATTTTGGATGAAATCGAATCACAGCCGTTGCCATGACAACCAATTGATTAAATATTCTACTGAGTGCCCCCCCCCTATTTTCTTTTGTTTTCTGATTACCATGGTTTTTTTTCTTATTACCATGTTTTATTGTTTCGTTTGCTGATTACCGTGGTTTCTTTTTGTTCTTGTTTTTAATTACCATGGTTTCGTTTTGTTTTGTTTTCTGACTAACAAGTTTTTTCCTGATTACCATGCTTTTTTTGTTTAGTTTTCTGATTTTATTCTTTTTTTTTCACCGTGGCGTGTTGGTTCCCCTCCGTCTCTATCCAATCAGAACTTCCCTGTTCGATGCGAGAATATAATCAACTTTGCTTCCGGACGTGGTGTGCTGTAGGCCGTACCTTTGTACTGATTCACTATCTCTACTGTGTGTGTGTGTGTGTGTGTGTGTGTGTGTGTGTGTGTGTGTGTGTGTGGTGCAGTCACCCCACCCACGTTCTTGCCCACGTAATCTGAACTCGCAATCGCCAGTTTTACTTTCCCGGGAAGATCTTGGAGCTCGTTCTGACCGATCTTTGGGTAATGCTGGGACCTCGCTCACCACACACACCCATTCCCTTGTTCATGGGGGACAGTAACCGGTGCATTTGTCAGTGAAATATCCCTGGGAGCTAGTGGGGATCGAACGCGCGACCACGTAATGGCTTGACAATGTTCTGTGTGTGTGTGTGTGTGTATTTGTGTGTTTGTGTGTTTGTGTGAGCGTGCGTTACGTGTGACTTTGAGTTATTACTGCTAACTGCAACAGCAACAAATAATAATAATAATAATAATTAATAATAATATTAATGATAATGATAATGATATTTTTACTGCCACCACTACTATTTTTTCTACTTCTAATACACAACTCTGGTACATTGTCAGTAAATATGTCATTGTTATTATCACTATTATCATTGTCATCATTATTATCATCATTATTATCATTATCATTACCTCTGCCAACGAAGTTGGAGGGATGTTATGTTTCACCCCGATCTGTTTGTTTGTTTGTTTGTTTGTTAGTGTACAGGATTTCTCGAAAAGTTACGAATAGATTTGAACCAAACTTGGTATACCAACTTACCAAGTCTATTTTGTATAAGGAAGAACTGATTTTATTTTGGATGAAATCGAATCCTAACTGCTGCCATGGCAACCAATTGATGAAATATTCGGGCGGAGATATGCGCTCATACTGAGTGCATATATATATATATATATATATATATATAATATATATATATATAATATATATATATATATATATATAAAATATAAATATATAAATTATAATAATATAAATATATATATACATATATATATAAATATATATATATATATATAATATATAATATGTATATATAAATATTATATATAATATATAAAATATATATATAATATATATATATATAAATATATATATATAATACATATATCATATACATATAATATATAATATAAATATATATAATATAATATATATATATATAATATACATATAATATATATATAATATAATATAAATATATATATAATATATATATATAATATATATAATATAAATATATATGCATATAACATATATATATATAAATATATATATATATAATATTATATATATATTTTTTTTTTTTTTTTTTTTTGGATGAAATCGAATCACAACTGTTGCCATGGCAACCAATTGATAAAATATTCGGACAGAGGTATGCGTTCTACTGAGTGCCCCCCCCCCCCCCCCTAGTTATTACATGTATTGCTATATTTATTATTATTATTGTTATTATTATCATTATTTATATTATTGTTATCATTATCATTATTTCTATTATTGTTATCATTAGTAGTAGTAACAATAGTAGTACGTAAAAGCAGCAGCAGAAGTAGTAGTAGTAGTAGTAGTGGTAGTACAGTATTGTAATAGTGGTAGTAGTGGTAGTGGTTATAGTAGTGGTAGCATTAGTAGCAATAATAGTGGTGGTAGTAGTAGTAGTAGTAGTAGTAGTAGTAGTAGTAGTAGTAGTAGTAGTAGTAGTAGTAGTAGTAGTAGTGGTAGTCATCATCATCATCATTCCTTTATTTCGTATATACGAGTATATAGATTCAGTCGATGAATAATATAAAGTTATGTAAGGAAAACTTATCAATATATCAAATTTTACTCTACATATATAATGACAAAATAAATTGTGAAGCTCAAAGGACTTCAAGTCCATCTAAAAAGAGTAAAACAATCATTCAAAATAAAATAATTCACACATTATCTAAAATTCCACATACAAGCAGCTACCTGCAGTTATATAAGCTTAAATGTTTGGTGCATAGTGGTTCAGAGGGCCAGGTTCATGATTTTGTACCCACGTATTTCTAACTTTAATGGTTTGCAGGTCATATTCTATCAAATTTATGTTATAAAAATCTCTAAATAATAAAGATATTGAAGGCAGTGAATATCTGTTCTTTTAAAAAGGGCAAACACCATTTAATGAGGAAGTTATTGATGGCCAGAAGTCTCTTAAAATATCTTGCCTGTACAAATGCATTATAATGTTGGAACAACAAATTACATGTCTGTTGAGCCATCTCATGGTTACTGTGGTATCGTGGCAGAGGAAACACTTTTTTTAAGGCATTGTGGTAAGCTGTCTGGAATGTCTTATAGCAAAATTTATTTTTCATCTTAAGAGTCTGCCATAAGGCCAGACCATATTCTGGCAAGCAGAATGAATTGAATAGGAACATGAGAGTCTGACTGGAAACATTCTAGAATTTTCTATATATATAGTTGAATTTTGCGTAAAAACTAGTTAACCTGAAATCTCTATCTTTCTCATCACTCAGATTTTTCTGGATACAGTAACCTAAATACTTGTAATTATCCACCAGTGCTATTCTATCTCCACACAGATCAATAACATTGCTTTCATTTTTCCTTCTATCCTTGAAAATATACAGCATTTCGTCTTTACTTGATTAATTAATAAATTCAATGTTTTTAACTTTTCATTAATCTCAGCATATAATATACCTAAAGTCTCTGAAGTATCTGCAAGAACCATTAAATAATCAGCATAAGCCATTAAATTGACTCTCATAAATCCATATTTACAACCAATGTCTTTTAAAGATATAGAAGTTATAATTTCATCAATATAAAGTTTGAAAAGAAATGGCGACAATATGCCTCCCTGCCTGACACCTTGATTGATATAACAGTAATTACCAGCAGATTTTCCCCATCCTACTCTAGCTGACTGATTTCTCAAATAATGCATTAAAAGTAACACAAGGTCAGGTGAAATATCTCTATCTAATAATATTTTTCCCAGCTTACAGTGATTCACTCTATCAAATGCCTTAGAAAGATCGATAAAAGCTGCAAACATCTTGCCCTTCCCTGCAGTATATTTATTTACAATGTCTTTGACTAGCATTACTGCATCTGTTGTTGATGTTTGTTTTTTAAAGCCAAATTGTCTGGGGTTCAAATATATTTTTTCTTTTAAAGTATTTAACACATGCATTTCTATAATCTTGAGAAGGCAAGATGACTGCATCACAGGTCTGTAATTTGACGATGAAGAAATATTGCTTTTTTGGTCTTTAAGAATGGGATTAATATCCCCCTTTAACAGTTCAATTGGAGGAAAACAATGATCAAAACAAACATTAAGAAAAATAGACAATAAGCTCAAAAAATGATCACTTGCTCTTTTCAGAAATTGTGAGTGAAGCCCATCATGTCCAATTCCATTATTTATATTTTGTATGAGATCTTTCAGTGTCAATTTTGATATTTTCAATCCATGCTTTCTACTTGTTACTCATTTCTCTTTAATAGTTTGTATAATTGTATCGTCACATAGTCCACCATTGTCATAGAGAACATCATCCGGCAAGAACTTCCTGGTGAATATGTACACTAGGGTTCCTTCTTTACCTTCTCCATCTATACTTCTTGATTGCTTAATCTTATTATTCTTATTATTGATTTATTTCCAGAAACTTTTCATAACTTTTTGTGCGTATTTTTCTTGAAAAGATTCACAGAATTCACTAAATTCTTCTTTTTTGCACTGATTAAGTGCATCTTTGAATGCTTTCCTGCTCTGAGACATTGCCTCAAAAAGGTCAGTGTCCCTAATCCTCCCTTGTGCAAGCCATGCCAGATAATGTGCCCTGGCCCGGGCGTGTAACTGTTTAACTCTGCGGTTCCAGCCTGGTATTATTTTATAGTTTTCCTTATTAACTTTAGTTCTAAGAAACTTGGAAGACGCCTCTTGCACTGTAAGAACAATGTCACTGTACATATCTTGTATCTGTTGCAAATGAGCCTTATGCCTACAACCTAAAACCGGACACTTAGCTACGTCTGTTTCATGAATGTATTTTACTCTATTAAGGACGTGAGTTTCTATTTCATAAATATTTGCTTCTGTTAGTATATTCCAGTTGATAAATCCCAGATGATTTGATTCTTTTGGTTTAACATCATCTCCATTTTCTCTCTGTGTCACATTTACTGCATTTACCTTAATACAAGCTGTAATGGGCATATGAGCAACAATTGAAATATCATAAATTACTTTAATATTTGTAATGTTAGTGCTACCATAGCTCTTTCCTACTATGTGATCCAACCATTTACTGTAAGTGTTTCCATATGATAAAAAAGTAAAAGTGGATGGATCTAGATTTAATAATCTAGATCCAAATCAAAACCTTCCAACTCATTCCTCAACATAAAACCAGAAAGGTGCCTCCAGGCCCTACCAGTATATGGGTCAGCATTAAAATCTCCAAAGAAATATATGCTATCGAATTTCATATTTGTGATTATTTGTTCTATTGCACTAAGAGTTTCTAGATAATCATTCTTTGTTCTTCATTCCCATATATCACTCTTTACATAAACATTGACGAGTAGCACTGTTACATTAGCAATATTTACAGATAGCACCATACATTTGAATCAATAAGAATAGAATTTACTTTAAATTCAGATTTCTTAGACCATAGGCAGACAAGTCCGCCTTCACATCTTCCAGCATTTGAAGCCAAAGCCCTGTCAGAGAAAGTGGCACCTACGCCTATACCTTCATAATTATCGTGTATATGTTCAAGAACACCCAAGTTGTCATCAACTAATAAAGTTTCCTGAAGAAATATAAAATCAAAAGAATATTCACATAACTGCCTAACTAAATCTATATTCTTTCTTAAAGAGTCACAATTAAAACTACAAACACTTATATCCATAGTTAAAAAGATAAAAGACACGAGAAAAAAAAATATACAAATTACCCTAAGTTAGGCTTACTACTATAAAACTTATCAACGACCATGTCCTCTGGCCATTTATCCGGGTTAAAAAGAAAATTTATCTCTGATAAAAGCACTGCTATTTTAAAAGCATTAAAATTTGTAGAATTAATCTATAGTTTTTCAATATTTAAAACATTTATATCAAAGTTATCCTTTATATGTTCACTTATATCATTTTCTGTCACACTGAGGTCAACACGGCCCAGGAAAACATCGATTGTTCTTCTGACAGGTCTCATCTGCCCACCGATGCCTTTCTCGGTGCCTCTTACTCCTTTGTTTTTATTCTTACGACGTTTATAGACCTCATTCCATCCATTCTGATTATTTTCCGTAGGAAGATCTGCTTCTGAGCGCCTCTTTATTCCCGGCTGCAATAGTATAGAGGTGCCATTGGTCCTCCGCTGTTCCGTAGTGGTGTTAGATGCTTGGATGAGAGACTCACTCGAACCCTCTGCGTCTGTTCGTCCTCTTGTTTCTCGACCTTGTCCTGCTGGTGATGTTCCTCTGTGTGTCTCGCTCCGACCTTTTCTTGCTGTGCTGTGAATCGTTGGGCGAACAGAGGCTCCACTGTTTTGATGTTTTGTCTCCATTAGGGAATTTATGAGGTGTGAAGGATGCTCACTAACGTTTCTCTCAGGTGAAAGGCTCAAAATATGTGAGTACAACAAAGGTGATCTATGAACCTGTTGCTGGTGTTCACCTAGAGTAGTATTCTCAACTATTCTAGTTACATAATTCACAAGTTGTGGCTGAGTCTCACTCGAGTTTTCATCAAGTTCAGCTCGCATATCCTCTGAGTGAACCCTAGATGAGCGAGCTGCCTGCTGTTGTGATTCGCTTTGGGCAGGTTTTCGAGCTGCTTCATTTACTTGAGTCAGTCTAAATGACGTTAGGTCCTCCAATACATTTTCTTCGCTCACACTGATATCCTTAGTGGCTTCTTCTAGTCCCAATATTGCTTTTGAGAATGTATTATGTAGTTGTGTCATCTCCACTCTTACCTGTCTCACAGCATCAGCAGTATTACACACTTCAGTCTTGACGTCAGTTATTTTTGGTAAAATTTCATTTATCTTATATATTTCCTCCGTAAGATTACAAAGAATGGGTGCAATCAATTCCATGCCCATGGGTGGCATTTTCTTATGTGAATCCATGACAAACATTACCTTGGGTTTTGAAGCATCGGACAGCTCTTGAAACTGTTCGAACACATCACGAAGGTCCTTCTTCTTCTTTTCTGGATCTCGACGCCATATTACACCCTTCTTCACCAGTTGGCACAAGGCAGTATTTGCTGATTTAATTTCCTCGTGTGAGTAAAAGGAATAGGTAACCTCAAATAAGGACTCGCCTGAAAAATCTGCCTTGGCAGAAGTCACGAAACATAGTAGATCATTCAATATTATCTCTTCATTTGACGCCATTATTCCTGTATGGCACCTCAGTTCACTGTTTTTACACTTTGTGCGTGCGCAAACGAGAATTTCACTCCACATCGGGATGCACAGATTTTCTTTAAAATAACAGTTAATCCTTCACAGGGAAGATTCTTGTCTCACTCATTAGAGGCGCGATGGCTTCATAGGTTGTTAATCCAATCCGAGGGATACAGTGGTGATGAATACAGCAGTAAACTAGGGGGGGGGGGATGCACTCAGTAGAGCGCATACCTCCGCCCGAATAAATTTAAAAGTAATATATATATATATATATATATATATATATACACTCAGTATGAGCGCATACCTCTGGCCGAATATTTCATCAATTGGTTGCCATGGCAACAGTTGTCAATCGATTTAATTTAAAATTAAATCAGTTCTTCCTTATACCAAATAGACTTGGTATACCGAGTTTGGTCCAAATTTATTCGTAACTTTTCGAGAAATCCTGTACACTAACAGACAGATTAGATTAGATTAGATTAGATATTTATTGACCACAAAAAAATACAAATATACGATGCGGCAATGTTGTCACGGTCCGTGGTCCATATATTAACCATAAAAAAAAAACTACATTTGCAAAACAAGAAGACTTAACATAACAAAACAAAGAAAAAAACAACAACCTTACCCATAATACTAAAATAATGTATATAGATACAAATCCCACTTTCGCAATAAAAGGGGATAAAATACGAACATTTCAAGTAAAAAGTAAAAAGAACCTATACAAAATAATTAGCTTAACACCAAGTAAATTTTTAGCAGTTAAAATAGCATAATCGCATTAAAAGACAATAAAATACCACTATAAATGACTAAACGTAAGAACAGCTACAAACACATGAAACAACAAGCGAAGGATCCTGAACAGATAAGACAACAATTTCATTAATCTAAATAAACAGATCATTCCATACTATATATTCAAACAAGATCTATTACCAACTATATGAA
>JACEEZ010019767.1:20000-29428 GCA_016584305.1 Chionoecetes opilio | reverse complement strand
AATTTAATTTATGTAGTATTATCTTAAAAAAAAAATTTTAGGTAACGAAAAAAAACCATCTGGGGGGAAATAAAACTTTTTTATTTTATTTTTTTACTCTCTCTCTCTCTCTCTCTCCTCTCTCTCTCTCTCTCTCTCTCTCCCCTCTCTCTCTCTCTCTCTCTCTCTCCCCTCTTTTTCTCCCCTTTCTCCCCTCTTTCTCTCTCTCTCCTCTCCTTCCCTCTCTCTCCTCTCCTCTCTCTCCTCTCTCTCTCTCTCTCTCTCTCTCTCTCTCTCTCTCTCCCCTCTCTCCTCTCTCTCTCTCTCTCTCTCTCTCTCTCTCTCTCTCTCTCTCGCTCTCTCGCTCTCTCTCTCTCGCTCTCTCTCTCTCGTTTCTCTCTCTCTCTCTCCTCTCTCTCCCCTCTCTCTCTCTCTCTCTCTCTCTCTCTCTCTCTCTCTCTCTCTCTCTCTCTCTCTCTCTCTCTCTCTGCTCTCTCTCTCCTCTCTCCCCTCTCTCTCTCTCTCTCTCATCACCCTTCCTCTTTCCCCCCTAAATAAATCCTCTCCATTAACATTGGTTCATTCTTTGCATCAATTTTTTATTTTCTCAACAAACTAACACTTTTTTCTCCCTTTTTTTTAGCAAACGGTTTCATTCCACGTATTGCAGGTTATTACCTCCGCCAACGAAGTTGGAGGGAGGTTATGTTTTCACCCCGATCTGTCTGTTTATTGTTTGTTTGTATGTTTGTTTGTTTGTTTGTTTGTTTGTTAGTGTACAGGATTTCTCGAAAAGTTACGAATAGATTTGGACCAAACTTGGTATACCAAGTTTATTTGGTATAAGGAAGAAATGGTTTAATTTTGGATGAAATCGAATCACAACTGTTGCCACGGCAACCAATTGAAGAAATATTCGGGCGGAGGTATGCGCTCTACTGAGTGCCCTCCCCTTGGTTTTACCTTTTTTTTAGCGCCCGCGAGAGGTACCAAATAAATTTTTTTTTTGATGGGGGGAAGAGGATGTAACTTTGCTTGGAAAACAGAAGAATGCGAAAAAGCGTTAATGAGATGCATAAAAGATACTAAGAATGAAGAATAACATACATGGATAACGAAGTGTGCTTTAACAATGTTCGTGAACGATAATAGTTTTAATTGTATTGTGAAATATCATTACCAAGGATATACAAGGCAATTAGATATATATCACTATTAACCCCTTGAGGCCCAGAACGTAATTTTCATTGTATTTTGGGTACCATTAGACGATTTTTAGTGAATATAAGCAATGTTTTTATAGATATGACCTGTTTAGTATCCTTGTCCACTACCTAATTTGGTTTATTTACTTATTTTTCGTAATTATATGGCTCGACAACATACGATTTCATATAGCAAAGGTAAATCTGGGCGTCAAAGGGTTAATTAGAGAGGTGAATATCCAATAGTTGAATAGGTAAACGTTATGGACAAACATGTAAAAACCTGTTGAAATCTTTTATATCTCAATCATTGTTGTAGTAATATTTATTTATCTTTGCAATCTTTTTACTCTTCTCTCATCTCTTTCTTCTTCTCTTGTCTTTCTCTTATTCTTCCTTCATTCTTCTTCGTCTTCTCTCTCCCCTACGCTCTTTTAATTCCATACCCATTATTTCCTCAACTCTTTTCCTTCTCAATTCTACATCTCCTTTTTCATTCCTTTATCCAATCCTTCACGCATTATCTATTCCCTCACTTTGTATTATCCTCTTTTCCTCCTCCTCTTCTCCTCCTCCTCTTCGTTTTCTCATCGCATTTTTCTCTATTCACACGTTCATCTCCCGTGTTCCATTTCCCCACAATTATCTCCTCTTCCCCGCTCTCTCTGGTCTTTTTTTCAATTTTTCCCGTTTTTTGTGGGGTTTGTTTCCCGTTTCCCCTAGTTTCTCTTACTCATCCTGTTTTTATGTCAGGCCCCTTTGTCTCAAATTTCCGTTTTTTAAAAAAAGTTTTGTTGTTTGAGTGAATATAGTTGAGAAGTGGGTTTAAGTCTTTTTTTCTTTCTCTCCCCACCCCCCCCCCTTCTCTCTCTCTCTCTTCCTCTCTCTCTCTCTCTTCTCTCTCTCTCTTCTCCTTCTCTCCTCTCTCTCTCTCCTCTTTTTCTCTCTCTCTCTCTCTCGCTCGCTCATTAGTGGGCGAGGGGGAAGGTTGGGTCTCTTTTATAACCTGAAAAAAAAATTTTTATCGCTGCGGTATTTAAAGGGCGAGGGAGGGGGGACGGAGGGGGGGAGGGAAAAAGGGAGGGAGGAGGGAGGAAGGGCTGGGGGTAAAGGCCGGGTTCCGACTAGCCCGTTTCTACGGCCGCCTTTCCCGTACACCCCCCCAACAAGACGTCACAAAAAGTGACACACCGCCGTACCGCTGACGCTCCCGTACAAATTTAAAAAATCAAGTCATTCTACCGTCGGCGGTGTCCGCTCGAGCAGAGGTGCAAACTGTGCCCCTTTTCCACTAAACCACTCAACGGTGATGATGGTGACGCCATGTTGGGCGGGTGTACGGCAACGGCGGCCGTACAAGCGGGCTATGGGAACCCGGGCCTAAGGGCAAAAACATAGGAAAGAGAGAGGAGAGAGGAGAGGAGAGAGGGAGGGAGAGAGGGAGGGGGGAGAGAGGGGAGAGGGAGGGGGAGAAGAGGGGAGGAGAGAGAGAGAGAAGAGAGGGGGAGAGGGAGAGAGAGAGAGGAGGAAGGGGGGGAGAGGGGAGAGAGAGGGGAGAGGAGAGAGAAGAGGGAAGAGAGAGAGGAGGAGAGGAAGGAAGTAAAACCAAAACCCCCCACAACAAAAAAAAAACCACAAAAAAAAAAAAAAAAACCCAAACAAAATAAACAAAGAAAAGAGGGATTTATTTTTTTTTCCAGGGGGGGACCCCGAAGGGGAATTTTTTTGAAGGGTTTTTTTCCCCCAAAAGGGGGGGGGGGGGGAGGGGGGGGGTTTTTTTTTAAAAAAAAGGACCAAAAAAGAAAAAGAAGAAAATTGGAAAAACCAAGAAGGGAAAGGGAAAAAAAGGATGAACGAAAAACCGGGAAAATTTAAGAAAAAGAAAAAAAAGAAAAAGCAGAAAATAAAAAAAAACGGAAAACCAAAAAAAAAGAAACCCCATGAAGAAAAAAGGGGGGGGTAGGACGAGGCCCCCCCCCCCCCCCCAGGGGTTTCGGGAGAGGCAAAAAATTTTTTGAGTTTTTAAAAGGGGGGATGATAATGGAGGGGGGAAGCCCCTTTTCCCCCCCCCCCCCCCCCCCCCCCTTTTAACCCCCCCCCCTTTTTTTTTTTCCCCCCCTTTTTTTTTTTTCCCCCCCCCCCCCGGAAAAGGGAGGGGAAGGTTGGGTTTTTAACCGAAAAAAACGCTGGGTAGGGAAGGGAGGGAGGGGGGGGGAGGAGGGGAGGAAAAAGGGAGGGAGGAGGGGGGGAAAAAGGGGGGGGGAACCCCCGAAACCCCCCCAAAAGAAAAGAGGGAAAAAATAAAGGGGGAGGAGGGGGAAAAAAAACAGAAGGGGGGGGGAGGAGGGAAACTGTGCCGTTACCACTACCATCAGCGGTGATGATGGACGCATGTTGGGGGTGTAGCACGGCGGCCGTACAAGCGGCTATGGGACCGCCTAAGGAAAAACATAGGAAAGAGAGAGAGAGAGAGAGAGAGAGAGAGAGGAGAGAGAGATGAGGAGAGAGAGAGAGAGAAGAGAGAGAGAGAGAGAGAGAGGAGAGGAGAGAGAGAGAGAGAGAGAGAGAGAGAGAGAGAGAGAGAGAGAGAGAGGAGAGAGAGAGAGAAGGAGAGAGAGAGAGAGGAGAGAGAGAGAGAGAGAGTGTTAGAGGAAGCACGAATGTAAACACACACACACACACACACACACACACCACACACACACACACACCACACACACACACACACACACACACACACACACACACACACACACACACACACTACACACACACGCTTCACACACACGCTTCACACACACGGCACGTAAGTTCGCATGAATAATCTTCACTTTCAGCAAAAAAAACGGCAGGAAGGGTTTATGTCTCGTCCTAATGCACATAGTTATTCATGAGTCATTGATTTTTTTGCGAAAATATTTATTTTTTATATGTGTGAGATTCACGACTTTATAAATTTTTGAGAAAAAGAAGAAAAGGAGAGAGAGAGAAGAGAGAGAGGGGAGAGAGGAAAAATAGAGAGAGAGAAAAAAAAGAAAGTTTATAAGACTGTAGTAGGAATTGTTACTAATCATATATATTTTTTTATTTTGGTGTGTGTGTTTGTATTGTGTGCCAGTGTGGTGTGTGTGTGGTGTGTGTTGTTGGTGTTGTGTGTGTTGTGTGTGTGTGTGTTTTGTAGGTGTAGGGTGTGTTTGGTTTGTGTGTCGGGGTGTGTCTTTTTGAGTGAAAGTGGTTGTGTGTTTTGAAGTGTTTTTTTTTTTTTTTTTTCCTCTCTCTCTCTCTTCTCTCCTCTTCTCTCTTCTCTCTCTCTTTTCTCTCTCTCCTCTCTCTCTCTTCTCTCTCTCTCTCTTCTCTCCCCTCTAATCATATCCGGAAGAAGAATTCCCGGCTTTTCCCCAAGGGTCTGTACTAGGTCCTTTTTATTTATAATTTCAAATGATCTTCGCCTTCTTTTCTGAAGTGAAATTAGCAATATGCAGAGGCACCGTTAATTCACCGGGGCAGTGTCAACAATATACAAGATTTAATGTTTGGGAGCGAACAACACTAAAGAAAGCACAACAGTTTTTTTCACAGGAAGGGCCAAATTTTAAAAACCCCCAAAAGACTAAATGTTTTTATGGGAGCACGAGGATTTTTGGGTCACAGTTTCCCCTGATTTGTATGCAGTTGACGGGAATTAATTTCCCCCCGCAACATTAAAAAATTGGGCATACACTTTGACAACCATATGCATATAAGGGAACACATCGCGATTGTACAGGAAAACTTATGGAACCATTGCCCCCATAAACGGCTCCGGACATTTTAACCCGACCACCAGGGAAACTCAAAATTTCAGGGCACTGGTCCAAGTATAGAATTATGGCATTAAATTTGGGGGGGATCCCAAAATCACAATATAAAAAGTGTGCAAAGGCTCCAAACTTTTGGGAAAAGTTGCTTTTGGGGGGGCTGCAAAGGACCATGTCCACCCTACTTAAAAAGACCTTTTGGGTGGCTGAAAATAAATGAAAAAAATCAATTTGAGTAGGAGTAGCCGTTACAAAATATTAATAATAAATACCTGATGTTTTTTCACTGCCCAAAGTGAGAGAATGTACGAACAACCGTCAAAATAGAAACAGCAACAAAATCCGGCCAAAATCAAAAACATGTTTGGGGAAAAAGGCCCTTCTGGGCTGGAACCGCTTTTGGAACAGCTTGCCAAGCAAATTAAAAGTTTCCCCTTGCACATTTAAAGTCACTTAAAAAAACACCCTTTTATGTAAACAATTCTTTCTCTAATTTTTGAGTCATACCTGAAAATTTTTTAAAACTAAACAACACCTTTTTTATAACTTTTACTGTATTTTTTTATTTACTTTTTTGGGAAAACTTCTTTTTAATTTTGTTTTATTAGGATTTTAATTATTTCAATTTTATGTTTCTAATATTTTTTTTGTATAAGACCGTTCTGTTCCAAAACCCTTTAAAACTTTTTATCTTATTCAAAAATTTAAACTCTTTCTATTTAAAAGAATAGCCATTGAACAATGGAAATAAAATTCTGATTCTGAATTCTGATTCTCTCTCCTCTCTCTCCTCTCTCTCTCATCTCTCTCTCTCCTCTCTCTCTCTCTCTCTCTCTCTCTCTCTCTCATCTCGCTCTCTCTCTCCTCTCTCTCTCTCTCTCTCTCCTCTCCTCTCTCGCTCTCTCTCTCTCCTCTCTCTCTCTCCTCTCTCTCTCTCGCTCTCTTCTCCTCTCTGTCTCTCTCTCCCTCTCCTCTCTCTCTCTCTCTCTCTCTCTCTCTCTCTCTCTCTCTCTCTCTCTCTCTCTCTCTCTCTCTCTCTCTCTGGGAGGATGAGTGAGCTAAACATTTTACAAGTGATGGAAAAAAAGTGCTGGAAAGACGCGTGCTAATACTGCCCTCTTCTAAATCCTACCAGTGATGGGGAGGAGCGAAGGGGCAAGGATGGGATGGAGAATGGGACGGAAGAGGGATAGGGTGAGATGGGGCTAGCAGGGGCAGACTGTTTGGTGGAAGGGGATGGCAAAGGAAAGGAAAGGAAGGGAGGGCATATACATAGACGTAAAATCAAGCATATCTTCCAACTTTTAGATCTTTATGAATGATGGGCTAGAGGTGGCCAGAGAAGGAAGAGGCAGAAATGGCCTATAAGGTTATAAGGGCCATGAGGTTATAAGGGCTATATAAGGCTATAAGGTATTTGAGAATGGGATGGATGGGTGAGGAAGGCTAAGGGTATAGGGTGGGGAGGAGTTAAAGTAAATAGGTAAGTTTTAAATCGCAGTATTGAAGTCTTTGCATTCCCTCGCTGCCTCTGCTGCCTCGCCCTGCAGTCGTGTCCTCCAGATCGAAGCTCCAAGAATTTATTGTCAATCACGTGTTGCCAATAATGTATGTACGGAATGGTATTTGTGTATGTATTCAGGTTGTGCGTGTGTGTGTGTGTGTGTGTGTGTGTGTGTGTGTGTGTGTGTGTGTGTGTGTGTGTGTGTGTGTGTGTGTGTGTGTGTTTGTGTGTGTGTGTGTGTGTTGTGTTGTGTGTGTGTGTTTGTGTGTGTGTGAAGAAAAGATGAATCTGCCTTTCCTTCTTCATCTTTTCTTTTTTTGTTTTTTTCTTCGTTATCTTTTCATTATTTTTTGTAGTGGTTGTTGATGGTGTAGTAGACATCACGGGGAGAGAGAGAGAGAGAGAGGAGAGAGCGAGAGTAGAGAGAGAGAGAGTGAGAGAGAGAGGAGACGGGATGAGAGAGGATGAGGAGAGAGAGAGAGGAGAGATTGCAAAGAAATATTTCATCAAGAAAACTCTGCATGGACACTTACACTCACCTGAAACACACCAATCGTCGCGCTAACCTGAACCTTCGGGGACGACGACAGCGCGTATGGACGAGGACAACATTGACTTTGCTCTTTTATGACATAATTAACAAATCAGGGACAGGAGGGAGGAGGGGGAGAGGGGAGAGGGGGATTATGTAAACATATAAACCCGTAAAGGGCGATACAATGGCGATCTAGGTTTCAATAACTGAATCTTGGTCATCTCCTTTAAGGGGTTTCGGTGAAACTTTTGTGTGTTTGTCCTTGACATGTCAAAATTTTCTTTTGATAGAGTTCTGACACAAATTTATAATTTCCAAAACTACCCTCATTCGGTTTCTATCCTTCTTTCTGTACCTTCATCTTAAGTTTCCTTTCAAACCGTTCTATTGCAGCTACTGTAGACGGACATTGTTCTTCTCCAAAATCTATCAATAGTGGTGTTCCCAGAGTTCTGTACTATCACCTACTCTCTTTTCATTATTCATTAATGATCTTCTAAATCTAACTCAAAGCCCTATCCACTCCTACGCTGATGATTCAACCCTGCATTTTTCAAACGTCGTTTATTAGACGTCCAACTCAACAAGAACTAAGTGATTCACGGATAGATGCCGCCGAGCGCCTAACTTCTGATCTTTCTATAATTTCTGATTGGGCAAAGCAAACCTTGTTTTGTTCAATGCTTCAAAAACCCAATTTATTCACCTATCTACTCGACAAAACCTACCAGATTACTATCCCTCTTCTCAATGACACTCAACTGTCTCCTTCTTTACAATAAACATTCTATGACTATCCTTTACTAAAAATCTGATCTGGAAATCTCACATCTCATCTCTTGCTAAAACAGCTTCTAAGAAGTAGGTGTCCTGTAGCGTCTGCGTCCTTTTTTTTCTCCCTCCCAATTGCTTGCTCTCTACAGGGGCCTTATCCGCCCATGTATGAGTATTTCCACATGTTTGGGGAGGATCTACTCATACAGCTCTCCTAAACAGGGTTGAGTCAAAAGTTTTCGTCTCACCAACTCCCCTCCTCTGACTGACTGTCTTCAATCTTTAAATCACCGCCGCAATGTTGCTTCTCTTGCTCTCTTCTACCGTAATTTTCATGCTCACTGCTCTTCTGAACTTGCTAACTGCATGCCTCCCTCACTCCCGAGGCCTCGCTGCACAAGACTTTCTACTCATTCCCATCCCTATTCTGTCATCTTCCTAATGCAAGACTTAATCAGTATGTTTACTCTTTCATCCCTTTCACTGGTAAACTCTGGAACTCTTTCCTGTTTCAATTTTTCCCTTTCCTATGACTTAAATCTTTTCAAAAGAAGAGTAACAAGACACCTCCCGACTAAATTTGCTCAACCCTTTTTTTATTTATTCTCTTACTGTCTTCTTTATGGGGGACTGGAAACTAAGGGGCTTTGTGTTACCCATTTTTGTGTGCCTTGGCCAGTTCTTTTGATGTAAAAAAAAGAAAAAAAAATGTAAGAACTCATGTCGAAAATAATAAAATATGTGTGTGTGTTTGAAAATGTATCTGTTTCAAGTTTCAGAGAGAGAGAGAGACACTTGCAACACTTGAAACACTTTAATATGCTTACCATAATACATACGTTAAAAATTTATATAACAAAATTTTGTGTAAGCAGCCCATACGAAACCATACGGCTATTCGGGCACATCTCTGTAGCTTACAAACAAGTTTATCTAGGACGTCAGTAGCAATTACATAAAAGAAGAAGAAAAAAAAAAGAAAAAAAAAAGAAAAACAAGGTAAACAAAAAAAAAAAAAAAAAAAAAAAATCTGGAGAAATACATAGACAATTCCCTCAAAAATTCATTTGTAGAATAGTAATAAAATGTATTGTTGGCCTATAATAAATCTACATGACTATCATTGGAAATCTATTAGAACAAATATTAGAAACAAAATCTTGTCAGTATTGGGACAATAAATATTTTTTGTATTGCCTTTTAAATGAACATAATTTTGGTAGGGTCTTAACAGAGCGGGTATATTATTCCATATTTTGGGGACCAGAGTGGGCTAGTGAGTGTTGAAAAACTGTCAGGTATGTTGTGGTACACGGAGGGGGTTCACAGTTGCGGGTGGGGTTTAGAGTGAGGGAGCAAGTTAATATAATGACCACCAGTAACTAATTTGTGCATAATTTTCCAATCTGTAATTGTTTAGTCAAATAATATAAAAGATGTTCATATTCTTAAAAAAGGGTGAGTATGATCAAAGTAGCCCGAATTTGTAATGATCCTAATTATTTTCTTTTGTAGCGGAACAGGGGAAGTAAATGAGTGGGATATGTGTTGCACCAGACTGGAGTACAATATTGAAAGTGTGGCAATACATGGGATTATAGAGAATTTTAAGGGATATTATTAGGGATAAGGTC
>JACEEZ010019767.1:0-15000 GCA_016584305.1 Chionoecetes opilio | reverse complement strand
GTCTTGGTGGGGTAGGAAGAGGGGAAAGGGGAAGGGAAGGAAGAGGAAGGGGATAAAAGGGGGAAGAAAAAGGGAAGGAAGGGGAAGGGGGGAAAAAGGGGAGGAAAATAAAAAAGGAAAAAAGTAGGGAAGAAAAAAAAAACAGAAAAAAGAGTAGGAGTAAAAAGAAAAAAAGAGTGGAAGAAAAAGGGAAGAGGAAAAGGAGGAGGGGAAGGGGAGTAAAAGCAAGAATAGGAGGCCCAAAAAAAAAAGAATATAAAAAAAGGAGGAAGGGGAAGATGTTAGGAAAAAAGGGAGGAGGAAGAACCAAACAAAAAGCAAAAACACGAGGAAAAAGGGAAGAAAAATAGGTAGAGGAGGATGAATAGGACGGGAGGGGGTTTGGCTTTCCCTTCCAATGAACTAGTCATGTAGGAACCTAGGGGAAGAAGATTGGAAAAAGGGAGGAGGAGGAGGTTATGGGGGTAAAAAGGGGGGGGTTTCCCCTGAAGAGGGAAGATATCTTTGGTGGGGGGAAGAAAAAGGGGGAAAGGAGAGATAGGGAGGAAATACGTCAGGCAGGAGGAGGAAAGGAGGAGGGGGGGCCCCCAAAAAAACGTCCAGCTGGTATTGATAAGAGAGAGAGAGGGAGGAGAGAGAAAAGGAGAGGAGGAGAGAGAGGAGAGAGAAAAAAGGGAGAAGAGAGGAGAGAAAAGAGAGAGGAGGGGGAGAGGGGAAAGAGGAAAAGGAAAAGAGAGAGAAAAAACATTTTACGTGTGTGGGTTCGTGGCCCCCAGCAGGACTTTGTTTACCTCGAGGGGGGGGGAGGGAGGGAGGGGGGGGGGGGGGGGGGGGGTTTGGTGAGGAGGGGAGGGAGTGGGGAAGGTTGGGGGGGGAGGGGAAGGGGGGGGGAGGGGGAAAGGAGGAGGGAAAATTGTATTATAGTTTAAACTTTTTGAAAGGAGTCTTCAAGGGAGAAGTTTTTTTCCCAAACCCTCCCCAAAATAATAATAATAATAGTAAGATAATAATAATGATGATAGGTTTTTTTTATTCATCACCTATGTATTTATTTCAAAAATATGATTATTTTTCTTTGTTTTCACATCCCTCCTAAATTTTTTTTTCCTAAAAAATTTTTCTAAATTAAAAATTTTCCCAATGAGTTACTTTATTTATATTTCTCCCTATTATTTTTTAGGGGATTCGAAAATGGTAAAAAAATAGGAAGGGGATATATTTTAATAATATAAATATATAAAATTATATAAAATTTATATATATATATAAATATATTAAATTATATATATATATATTATTATATAATAAAATTATATATTATAATATAATAATATATATATAATTATATATATTATATTATATATATATTTCCCGTTTAAAGGAAGGGAATATGTATTTCAGTGAATGAAAGAAAGATTTTTAAAAAAAAATTGTGGGGCGGGGGAATAAATTGTATATTTCAGTAGATTAATATTGGGTATTGGAAGATATTGGATAAAAAAAATAAATAGTAGACAGTAGGATATCCTTGGATAGCCTGAAGAGGATTGAGAACAGATAAGCAATAGATAAATATATACCCACAGGAAAATCGAAGGCAAGAAGAAAAACTGCTCACACACACATACAAAAAATACTCAGAATTATAAATGAGCCGGGGGTTTCAGGACCCGAAGTTCTTTAACACGTCTGAAAATTAATCAAAAAAGTACGGTTGGGGTGTGTGTTTTGGGGGTGGTGTTGTGTGTGTGTGTGTTGTATACATCCACATATTTAAAAAAGTACAGTTTATCACGTATCTAATCATAAAATTTCCCCCTAATTAAATTTTTTGTGTTGATATGGATTTTTACAAAAAAACCCGAAGGGAAAAAAGAAGGAAGAAAGGGAAGGAGAGGGGGAAAAAGGATGGAGGAGAGGGAAGGGAGGGGAAGAAGGATGGAGGAGAGGAAGGAGAGGGGGGAAGGATGGAGGAGAGGGGAAGGAGAGGGGGAAAAAGGATGGAGGGGGAGGGAAGGAGAGGGGAAAAAGGAGGAGGGGAGGGGAAGGAGAGGGGAAGAAGGATGGAGGGGGAGGGAAGGAGAGGGAAGAAGAGGAGGGAGAGAAAGACAGACGTGTAATTAAGTGGAAGAGGGGAAGAAAACAGGAACAAAAGGGAAATAAGGATACATAGGTAAGGGGGAAAACAAGGAAAAAAGAGGGAAGGGTGGAAAAAAAGGGGTATAAGCCCCGACCTCCTGCAGAAACAGTGCTATGGGACAGGGGAGGGGGTACACCGCCCCGGGCCCCTCATTGGAAATTTGCCTTTATTAAAAGCCATTGTGCTCGCTGGCTTAGGGAAGAGAAAGAGAAGTGGAGGAGAGAGAGAGAGAGAGAGAAGAGGAAAAAGAGGGGAGAGAGAGGAGAAGAGAGAGAGAGAGAGAGAGAGAGGAAGGGGAGAGAAAAAGAAAGAAGAGAGAAAAAAAAACTGAACACCATGAAAGTAAAGGAAGAAATGATATTTGAAGTAAATATGTTCATAAAGGAAATCTTTTGTGGTATTTTATATTTATTTAAATTTTGGTTTTTTTTGGGGGGTAAGCGACATTTCGGGGGTCTTTTTTCAACCCCCACACACACACACCCCCCACACACACCCCACACCACCCCAAAACACACACACAACACACACACACACCACACAACACACACACACACACACACCCAAACACAACACACCACACACACCCCCACACACACAACACCCCCCACAACACACACACACACCACACACACAACACCCCCACACACACAACACAAACACACCCCACACACACCACCACACACACACACACACACACACACACACCACACACACACAACACACACACACACACACACACACACACACACACACACACACACACACACACACCCACACACACACCACCCACAACACAAAAAACCCCACACACCACACACACACAAAAACACCACACCCCACACACACACACACACACAACACACACAACCCCACACACACACACACACCACACACAAAACCCCACAACACCCACACACACACACACAACACACACACCCCAAAAACCAAAACACACACACACCACACACACACCACACACACACAAAACACACACACCCCACACACAAAAAAAAACACACCCACACCCACAACACACACACACACACACACACACACCCCCCACACCACACACACACACACACCACACACACACACACACAAAAACCAAAAAAAAAAAAAAAAAAAACAAAAAAAAAAAAAACAAAAAAAAAAAACAAAACACCCCCATTTTTATTTAAAATAAAAAAAAAGCTAGATTGAAAAAAAAAAGGGAGAAAATTTTTTTTATATCTATATTTCTTTTAAAAAATTATAATATAAAAATAATATATATAAATATATATAATATTATATTATTATAAAATTCCTATAAAATTAAAAAAAGGGAAAATGGTGTTTGTTTTTTGTTTTTTGTTGGGTTGGGTGTTATATTCCCCCCCCGGAATATATATGGGAAATTTTTTAATTTTTTCCAAAGTTTAAACCCCCTTATAAATTATATTTTTTTTTTTTTTTTTTAAGTTTAATTTAAATTTAAAAAAATTTAAAATTAAAATTTTATTTATTATTAATAATTTTTATTTAATTTTATGGGGGGGTTGGGGGGGGTTTTTATTATGGTAAATTTTTAATTTTAATGGTAAATATAAAAAAGGGTCTTTTGTTTCTTTTTTGTTTTTTTTTGTTTTTTTAAAGGTTTTTTAATAATATATAAAATTTTAATTTTTAAGGGGGAATTTTTAGTATTTATAATATATATTTTTTTTTTTTTTTTAAAATTTTTTAGGATAATTTGGGGAAAAAAAAGTGGGGGTTCGAGAATTAAATTATAGGGTATGGGGAATTTAGTAATTTATGGGTTTAATTTTTATGGGGGGGGTATTTTATGGGTTTATTTTATTGGAGGGGAAAATTGGGTATTATTAAATATAGGAAAGTTTTTTTTTTTTTTTTTTTTTTTTTTTTTTTTTTGTTTTTTGGGTTTTGGTTGCCCCCGTGGGGAACAATTAAAAACCTTTTTGGAACCGGGTTTACCCGGGGAAATTTTAAGCCCCCCAAATTTTAACCTCCTTTTTTTTTTTTTTTTACGCCTTTCTTTAATTTTTTTTCAAATTAAAAACCTTGATGGGGTTTTGGGTAATTATAAGGGTTTGGGTGAGGGAATTTGGGGGGGATTAAAAGGGTGGGGGGTTTTTGGGGGGGGTGTGGGGGGATTTGGGGGGGTTTTATGGGATGGTGGTGAAGGCGGTGGGATGGGGAAAGGGTGGTGTGGGTGGGGGGTTTTTGGGTAATGGGGGTGTGGTGGGGGGTGGGTGGGTATGGGTGGGGTGGGTGGGTTCCTTTTAACCATATTTAAAATTAAAGGGGATTAATGGTTTTGGAGGAACCTAGTGAGAGCTGCAAAAAGGGGGGGGGGGGGGGGGGGGGGGGGGGGGGGGGGGGGGGGGGGGGGGGGGGGGGGGGGGGGGGGGGGGGGGGGGGGGGGGGGGGGGGGGGGGGGGGGGGGGGGGGGGGGGGGGGGGGGGGGGGGTTTTTAATAAGAGGAAAATAAGGGGGGAAAAAAACAAAGAAAAAAAACCCGGGGGCTTTCAATTGGGGCCAAAAAAAAAAAAACTTCCAAAAATGGAAAATTTAAATTGCCCTTTTTTTTAAAAAAAAAATTTTTTGGGTTTGGGAAAATAAACCCCTTTTTTAAAGGGGCCTTTTAAAAACCCCCCAAAAACCCAAAAACCCTTTTTTTTTTTTTCTTTTTTTATTTTTTTTTTTTTTTTTTTTTTTTTTTTTTTTTTTTTTTTTTTTTTTTTTTTTTTTTTTTTTTTTTTTTTTTTTTCCCCCTTTTTGTTTGGGGGCCGCTGTGCTCCCCTTTTTCCCCTTTTTCCCCTTCCTTTTCCCCGAGAATAAATAAATATAGAATGACCACCCGCCTCCCATTATCTCTCTCTCTCTCTCTCTCTCTCTCTCTCTCTCTCTCTCTCTCTCTCTCTCTCTCTCTTCTCTCTCTCTCTCTCTCTCCTCTCTCTCTCTCTCTCTCTCTCTCTCTCTCTCCTGACTAAGCTTCGTTCCTTCCTGGCATCAATTAATACTCCTCGCCCTTTGCCTTGCACCACCTCCAGAGAGATCCTCCCACAGATCATTTACATCACCATGAGATCCGCTCTTCCCGGCCTCCCTTCGCCTCCTTAATACATATTTTGATGCTGGCGTTGCTTCGATCACTCTTCACAAACCTGATGTATATTCCCTCTCATCCATAGCGCTTCTGTGTGTGTGTGTTTGTTTATGTGTGTGTGTGTGTGTGTGTGTGTGTGTGTGTGTGTGTGTGTGTGTGTGTGTGGGTGGGTTTGTGTATGTGTGTGTGTGTGTGTGTGTGTGTTTGCCTTTGTAGTGCCAATACTATAACATTGACAGGGAATATAATAGGTGGATTGTTACCCTGATTGAATGACGTCTGCAAGGAGTAATAAGGAGAGACAAGATCGACTTTCAATGACACACTCCAATGGAATCATAGCCTTTATGGGTGACTTAACTAGACGAACACTTAGACAAGACTCGATAGTTTTATTAAGGGATAGGAAGTGGAAGATGTCACTGAGTACTATCCTTTTGGGCTATGATAGTAACGGTGGATAGTTAAGTTGCTAGTAATTATATAGTCTTGGAATTTAAAATGAAAAGTGCAGGTTCATGGAAAGACGGAATAAAAAAAAGGTGTTCTGAGCATTCACTCCGCTGAGCACTTAAGCTCCATGCTCGCCCGTGACACTTTCATTCCTTTTTTTCCCCGCCAGATGTCTCTTTCCACATTCCTTAGTTCCAACAGCGCTATTTTGCCCGCCTCTCCGATTCCTCGCTTCCAGTAAGACTAGCCTAAATACGCTTTCTTCTTTTTTCCTCTTATCCTGATTCTCTTGATTCCAGGTCTTCTTTAAGAGTTTTCATTTAACTACTCATATTTTTATTTTTTTATTTTTATTTTTATACATTTGTGCCTATAGCGCCTGTAGGCAGTGGTGACCCAGGGCTCGGATGGTAGGCTCTGGAGGTTCACTTGAGGGCTCTGATGGTTGGCCCTCGCCGGTGGTGGCGCAGGCAGGATTGTTATAGTGACGCCTGTGATTTAGAGGCTCATGCCGCCCCCTTGTGTCCTCCGATGCACTCGCAATCGAAGGTAGAGTTGATGGGCAGGGCATGTGGGTGTTCTTAGGCCACTCGACGGTGCAGAAAGGTTTTGGTTTTCTTCGGGGATCAAACTCGGGTCACCGAGAACGCCAGTCGGAGACGCTAACCACTCCGCTACCTCCTCCCCAAAGGTACACAGAGGTGGGCGCGGTACTTTTTTTTGGTAGTGCGATAACGATACTGCGATACTTTTTTCCCGCTAGTTCGATACGCGATACTCCGCTACTTTTTCGGATTTTCTTAAAACGATACGTGGTACTGCGATTCTCCGCTACCGATACTTTTTTCTTAAAGCGATAGTATTGCAGTGATACTGCGATACCAAAAATTTAGCCTTGCGATACTTTGCTACCTAAGAAAACACTGTATTAGCCAAAAAAAGATCTAGTTTACTTAAACTACAGTTTAGGCACATTAAAACATTGTAATTTATTTATTTTTAAACTGACAAATTTTATTTAAAATATAAAACACACACACGCACACATATTAGCGTACTGGTTATATATTATATGTATGTGTTAATCGATACTAATACAGTATGTCTGAGTGTGTGTGTGTCTAGTATTGGCGCCTAGCGGATGCTGAATACTGCCACCTTTTGATGACATTATACTGACCCAAGAAGCCACGCCATCCCATCATGATGACGAGGATAGCCCGATCTTGGGAACCACGACGTAAACACCTTCACTCTCCAGCTCACCGGAACAACAGCTTCCGGGCAACTTTCCTTATATGCTGCAACTTGCCGGAGAGGGGAGAGAACACAGAGATCACCAGGAGACGTGTTACCTTGCGCTCCTACTCACGACACCTTCCTGTGTGTCTGTTTGTACTCCACACCCAGGAGGTGTGGAGTACCTTGTCACGACATTTAACTGTTCCCGGCTCTGTCTATTAGACATTAGTTTCATTGGCCGTTACTTAACGAACTGCGTGACATTATTAATGTATAAATTTCACAGTGTACAGATATGTATATATATCTTGTAATTATTTTTCTGGTACTTTATATTAACAAGCCTTATAAAACAACCGCGTGACCACTTTTATTCAACTACCATCTGAAGTGTCTGGCTAGGACGGTATACGCCTACCCATCAACTCTACACTTCTGAGGCAATCAACCCCTACTGTGTCACCAACAGTTGTAAGTATTCTTACTTGGGTTGACCCCAGCTACCTGTAATAACACACAGATAAGGGTAACATAAATGATGAACAGCTTGGGATACGAACAACCATTAGTATAAAACAGTACCGTAAAATAATGAACAATTAATACACGTGAGCGATATATTGTGGAAACACATTGAGTCAGTGAACGTAAACAGAGAGAGACAGAGAGAGACAAAATATTGTTTAAGCTGCGTCAGACAAACACTGGCCTTGCGTGATTTTTCCGCGATTCAGCATCTCCTCTTAAAGATCTCCCCGTTCATATCATTACTCAAACCACAACAAACAGAGTTATCAATTAATAACTCCCCAGTATAGAGAATCCAGCCTACATTGACTCCGAGACTCAGCGACGAGAACAGGAGGACAAGATTATCTTGCATTAATTGTTCTGGGACTACAGATTTTTTTCAAGAGGACAAGAACGAGGACGAGGGCGCGTGGAAGAAGAGGTTATCAAGAGGACGAGGACAAGACGTACAAGGTTTTATCATGGCACAGACGGGAGGACAAGATTTGAATTTTTATAATGAAGACAGGACGAGAGAGGGACAACTAGCCGACTCATTAATTTCCAATACTTCCAATTCAGCAAACTCCTTGTCAACAGCCAGCCTCACAGCCTTGCAGCCAGCCTCACATCTGTAACAACGCCCTTGGAGGAAGCCCTTCTGATTCAGCAGTACGGAAGGACTTGCCTGTGCTGACTCTAACACAATGTTAGTGAGTAAAACAACATCTAGCTGACCTTACATGAGACATATTTTTAAAACGCCACTCGTTTACATAAATAACACTTAGTGGTGAGATATGTATTTCCACATTTGTTTTTGCTTAAATAGCCATGTGAAAGAATTTCAAGTAATTAATTTGTTAGTTATTTTTCTATAGATGTTTTAAATACGCTTACCGCTAATATTTCCTAATTTCTTGTAATTCTTAATAATTTGTTAGCTTCCCTTATATGTAATAATATATTTCAATTATCCTTCTTGAATTGCCTTAAAAGCCAGGAGATGGGAGATAATAGTTACTTAATTAAAGTTTTACTTATAAATTTTATTGACTCTTAAACAAAAGTTAGAATGTGAGTGAATTTTTTGCTAGTATGTATAGTATAGCAGATGTACTCCTAGTCTCTGAGGAAGCAGAAAATGACAGTACAGGGAAGTTAACCTTTTGTTTGAGGAATTAACTCTTGAATTGAGGGATAAATGTAATCACCTCCGAGTACCTCCGTTTGTAACATAAAATAACCTTACTGCACCTCAGATTATCTCCTCTACTAACTCGAAGTCTATTTCTAACACATCCGTTGCAGGTAGTTTTCTTTGCCCCTGCGAAGACTCTTCCTCAGGCCACTAGTGCTATTTCGCCAAGTTTATCTGCCTGGAAATATTTTTGTCTATGTAAGGATATTATAACACAAAAACTATTAATTGAGCAGCCAAGTGCTACAGGCACTCGTGTCAAAAGAGATTAATTACTGCCATTGGCACTCTTTATGCACATGTTATTGTTTAGAATACTATTCTAGCTGAAGGCAGCTCTTATCACTTCTTAGAGAATGATAAAATAAATATATTACTCTCTGATATGCAATGAAATAACATACATGCATATCTTAACGTGAAAATTTATATTACAGACCCGGAGTCTATATTTTTATTAGCTGAGTAGCTGTACTCCGTAAATAATAGGTTCATAAATAACGAAATAAAATAAATAAATAAAATTAATAAACTCTTAAAAGCAGCAAATGCCAATGTCAAGGGAAGTTACTGCCATGTGGCACTCCCAGCACAACATTTTGATTGAGTTATAATACTATTTGAGCTGAAATCAGTTCCTATCACTTTTATTTGGTATGCAAATAATACATATGCATATCTTAATGTTGTGATTATTTTTAGTACCGACCCGGAGTCAGATTATATTAGCATTACAAGCCGCATCTACTCCTTAAGTTTAAAGAAGCAGGTCTTAAAATATAAATAATAAATAAATACTGCCAGTGCTATTACTCACGTTCTCAAGGCACTGCTGTGTTTTATCTTCAGTCCACACTTCGTGTTATTAAGTGACTACGCGGTAGAGTTTTGGCAAACGCACTTCTTAATATTTGAAGGGATATTAACACATTACTAACAGACTTTGAGTTCATTTGTATTCTAATAACTCATGTTTAGATTCTGTTGTAAAGTATTTTACCAGTTTATTGATGACCTTCAGTGCACTGTCCTTATATCATTACTCCTGTTATACCAAACATTCCTCTTTGCTATGTTGTCATGTAAACCCTCACCTTGTATAGGTATTTGTAAGGATTGGCAACACTGAGAATCGGTATAGATACACAACGATGTAACACCAGTTAGGTATACATGTCTTTATACAATGCGAGGACGCATTTTTATACGGGGAGAGCGATATTAGCGTACTGGTTATATATTATATGTATGTGTTAATCGATACTAATACAGTATGTCTGAGTGTGTGTGTGTCTAGTATTGGCGCCTAGCGGATGCTGAATACTGCCACCTTTTGATGACATTATACTGACCCAAGAAGCCACGCCATCCCATCATGATGACGCGGATAGCCCGATCTTGGGAACCACGACGTAAACACCTTCACTCTCCAGCTCACCGGAACAACAGCTTCCGGGCAGCTATCCTTATATGCTGCAACTGGCCGTAGAGGGGAGAGAAACACGGAGATCACAGGAGACGTGTTACCTTGCCTCCTACTCACGACACCTTCCTGTGTGTCTGTTTGTACTCCACACCCAGGAGGTGTGGAGTACCTGTCACGACATTTAACTGTTCCCGGCTCTGTCTATTAGACATTAGTTTCATTGGCCGTTACTTTAACGAACTGCGTGACATTATTATTGTATAAATCTCACAGTGTACAGATATGTATATATATCTTGTAATTATTTTTCTGGTACCTTTATTAACAAGCCTTAATAAACACCGCTCGACCACTTTTATTCAACTACCATCTGAAGTGTCTGGCTAGGACGGTATACGCCTACCCATCAACTCTACATTTTGAGGCAATCAACCCCTACTGTGTCACCAACAGTTGTAAGTATTCTTACTTGGGTTGACCCCAGTTACCTGTAATAACAACAGATAAGGGTAAACAAAACACAACAAACACACACACACACACACACAGCACAGTTCACTAGTCAGTAAAATTTTGTTTAAGGTCGTCTTATAAAGTATCGCGGGAAATTTAAGCGATACTTGAGTTGCGATACTTATGCTCCGCTACTTTTGAATGCTTTGCAATACTGCGATACTTTTTGGCGGTGCGATAGTATCGCAGTATCGCAGTATGGCACTAAGTATCGCTCTCGCCCACCTCTGCATATATATATATTTTTACATTCTCCTTCTCCGTTTCTTTTTTTCTTTCTTTCTTTTTCAGTCGCCCGCCAGCTCAGTTTTCTTGTGTATTTTCTTTCCTCTTCACCACTTCTTTTTTTTCATTCTCGTTCCATTCCTGTTTTCCAAGTTTTCTCGTCATATTCATGTGCACCCATGTTTTTCTGACACACACACACACACACACACACACACACACACAACACACACACACACACACCACACACACACACCACACACAACACACACACACCACACACCACACACACACACCACACACACACCTTCTTTTTTACATTTTTTTTCCTTTCTCCTTGCATTGCTTCGCTTTGACTTCGTAACCAGAGAACGGAAAATAATGTATATATATGTATATGTATATATGAGAGAGAGAAGAGAGAGAGAGAGAGAGAGAAGAGAGAGAGAGAGAGAGAGAGAGAGAGAGAGAGAGAGAGAGAGAGAGAGAGAGAGAGAGAGAAGAGAGGAAGAGAGAGAGGAGAGGAGAGAGAGAGAGAGAGAGAGAGAGAGAGGATACCTTCACATCCTCCCTCCGTCCCCTATTTCCATGTGGTTCCTCCAATCACAAGGTAATTTAGGAACCCGACAGAGTGTTTCTGAATACAAGCGAGACACAGGAGGAGGAGGCGGTGGAGGAGGAGGAAAGGAAGAGGAAGGGGGGGAAGGGGGAGGAGGAGGGGAGGAGGAAGGAAGGGGGATGGGGGAGAAAAAAAGAAAAGGGGGAAGGAGGCACAAGGGAGGAGGCACAAGGGGGAAAAGGGCACGGGGGAAGGGGGCACAGGAGGAGGAACAGGAAGGGGGAAAGAAGGGGGGGAAAGACAAAAGGAGAGCACACAAAAAAAAGAGGAGGAAGGGGGGTAGGAGGAGGAGGGGGGAGGAGGGAGGAGGAGGGGGAGGGGGGGTTGGATTTTGGGCGTCCCGCGGCCTTGGGCCTCCCCCCCCCGGGGGGGTCGGATAACCTGGTCGCACCAAAAAGGGTTTTGAGTTCTTTGTGTGGGGGTTTGGAAAACATTTTCGCTGCTGATTAAAAAATGGCATTGCTTTTCTCTAGAGTATATTTTTGAAATATCGGCATTTTAAATTTTGATAGATTATAATTTATATACGTATATATAATTATATAATTAATCAAAACAATCCCCTACGTTAAATTATTATCGTAATTAAATTTGGTGGTGCCGCGGCTTTATTAGGACCTAATGTACTATCGGGAAAAAAAATAACTTAAATTATGTTCCAAATTATCCGAAAATGTGCCCATCTTTGGAAAATCCGAAAATATCCCAAAATACAGTAAATTTTAAATTTATATTTTATATATAAAAATTAATATTAATATATAAAAAAAAAATTTTAATATATATATATTATATATATTATATTTATTATTTATATTTAAAATTTATAAAAATATAATATATTTTTAAATTATAATAATATTTAAAATATTATTTTTTCTGATTTTGGAACAAATTTTAAAGTTTTTTTTTGAGAAAAAAGATCGCTAGTTCGAAGAACAGTCAGATCTAGACTGTTTTTCAGAAGAACATCAGATCTCAAATTGGTATTAAAAAATACATATGATCAAAACTATACCTAACACACAAAAGTACTCACCCTGCTCCATAGTACTCAGAAGTGTTTCTGTAGGTTTCTCTTTCGTTTGTAGGAGCAGCCTTTTCACGTTTGTGGTCCAGCAATAGTTCCCCCCATCATGTTGGGGCTGATCGTCCTTTGGGATCGGGGGTTTCCCTGGTGGCAATGTCCTGGGGGAAAGTTCCCCCTGCTCATCCTACCGCGCCCAAAAAAAATTCGTTGGGGAAAAATCAAGTGTGAATGGAAAAAAATGGGTTTTGGTGACATCCGAGCCCCCAAAAAACGCTTAACTCTTAACATGTCATTTACAAATTCCTCATAATTCAATGCTCGAAATTTTCCTAGGTAGTTTTTTATAAAAGCCAAAAACTCTTCCAAGCAGGTTTTTCCCCGGGGGAGTTAGGTCTTTTCAAAGTCCAAACATTTAGTAGTTTTACGAAATTTTGGGGCCATTGAAAACATGCTTTACTTTGGCTTTAGATACAGTGCGTTCAAACTTTCTAACAAATCTGAAAACCAGCACCTTTTGCCATGGGCCTTCACAACTTTTTTATTAACCCAAGTTTCAGATGCAATGGAGGTAAAATACACCTTTTCACTGTCAACAAGAGGTTTTTAATACAATTGAACCTGCCCGGTGAGTCTTTTGGGCGTGCTGGCCAAAACCTTTTTTTTGTAAAGTTTTCGCCCCCCCTTTGGCCCACAAACAAAGAAAACCCATGTGCTTAGGTAACCTAATGGAGTCCTAGAAGCAAGGAGATTACCTTCAGGGGCCCCACAAGATTCCACGTGTTCTTTATTTAACAGAGATAACAAAGTCTTCATATTTCATAAGTTTCACTATTTCATGCCATGCGCAAATTGGGAAAATCGGAAGCTTATTTCCTTTTGCAGAAAAAAACCCGGGCAAATACTTTGCATAAATACAGATGTAGTGCCACTGAAGACACGTATGAATTTTAAAGACTACTGTGCAGCTCTTTGGGTTGCACATACATCTGTTGTGATGCAAATTCGAAATATACGCTGGCGCATTGTCAGTGGGACGTAAGTGTTGTTGCCCGGTAGGGGAAACGAGGAGGGAAAAAGAGCCGTAAATTTCAACAGAGATTTTCACGATATACACTAAACGAGGACACTTGATCCATTAGCTTCCTATAAGAGTGTTGACGTAAGGCCCGGTGGGCGGTTTTTCCCCTCGGTGCTCAGGCGACTCCAAGGACGGTGTTCAGTCAAAATCAACATAACCCAACAAGCTCGCTCTCCCCCGCCTTGGGAAAATCGTTTTGGGGATGTTGTGGTGTTGTCTTGGTGTGTGTTTGTGTGGGGTGGGTTTTGTGTTGTGTGTGTTGTGTGGTGTTGGTGTGTGTTAAGTGTTGTGTGTTGTGTTGTGTGTGTGTGGTATATCAGTTGTATTCACTGTGATTTTTACAGGGCCAGAGAACCCGTGTTTCCCCGTCTCCATATCAACATTTTTAATCATTCATCTTAGTGTTAGTGTGGCCGAAGCCACACCCGGAGGGGGTCAAAACCCCCGGCTAACCCTACCCTTACTGCTGGGTGGACAGGGGCGGGGGTTTAAAGGAACACCATATGTTTTCCTCCGCCGGGATCAACCGGGACTTCTGGGTTGTGAACGAAGTGTGCAAACCCACAAAAACATACGGAGTACCTTTTTGTGTGGTGTGTGCACCATGGTTTTGATGTTGGCCGCTCGCCATTACCTTCGTGGGGGAGTATTTTCGATTTGGGCAATGCTGGATAAACCCAAACCCCCCCCCGGTAAGGGGGAACCGCCGAATTTGTATGAAATCCCGAGGCAACCCCGCCTAACAGATAAAGGCCCAAAACGTAAACTGCCTGCGGCATGTGCGGTCTCTGCGTCTGGTGCGCTGGTGCGTGCTCGTGGTGGTGTGTGTCCATCATTGCCTCCTGTTGGGGCACTTAACTCATCCGTCAACACACTGGAAGGGAGCAGGGGTGTAGGGAACAGGGGTGCGGGGTGGTGGGTGCTGTGAGGGGGGTGGTTGTGGTGGCCTGCAGGGGGGGCGGGTGGTGTCAGGGGGCGGGGTGGTGTCCCAAAGGGCTTGGGTGGTGTGTCCCAGGGGGCGTGGTGGTGGTGTTCTAAAGGGGGCGTGGGGTGGGGGTGCTAAGGGGGGCGTGTGTGTGTGCTGCGGGGGGGTGGTGTGGTGGTGGGGGCTGGTGGTGGTGGTGCTCTGGGTGGGGGGTATTAAAAGGGGGGGGGGGGTTTGCTAGGGGGGTGGGGGGGGCTCAGGGGCTTTTTTTGGGGTATTGGGGGGGGGGGGTTTTTTTTTGGGGGGTGGGCCCTAGGGGACCCTTTTTGGGGTTTTGGGGGGGGGGGGGTTTTTTTTTGGGGGGTGGGGGTGGGTGTAGGGGGATTTTGGGGGGTTTCCTGCAGGGGCTTGGGGGGGGGATTGGGGTTCGGGGGGGGGGGGGGTTTCTCCCGGGCTTGGGGGGGGGAAAAGGGGGGGGGGGGGGGCCAGGGGGGTTTTTGGGGGGTTTGGGGTTTTTTGGGGGGTG
>JACEEZ010019766.1:307484-360999 GCA_016584305.1 Chionoecetes opilio | reverse complement strand
AAGAAACTATATTTTTTTTATCTATAGAGCTTATTATTTCATCTATAGAGCTTATTATTTCATCTATAGAGCTTATTATTTCATCTATAGAGCTTATTATTTCATCTATAGAGCTTATTATTTCATCTATAGAGCTTATTATTTCATCTATAGAGCTTATTATTTCATTTTCCAGAACAGTTATCATAATTTTGATCAGTCCATCCCCTCTACAGCCCCTCATTGTGGCATAACGGTTATCATTATTTCATCTCTACAACGCTTCATTATATCATTATTTCATTGTTTAAGAACGTTTTTCATCATATCATTTCTAGAACGCTTCATTATATCATTATTTCATTGTTTTAGAACGTTTTTCATCATATCATTTTTAGAACGCTTCATTATATCATTATTTCATTGTTTTAGAACGTTTTTCATCATATAATTTCTAGAACGCTTCATTATATCATTATTTCATTGTTTAAGAACGTTTTTCATCATATCATTTCTAGAACGCTTCATTATTTCATTGTTTTAGAACGTTTTTCATCACATCATTTCTAGAACGCTTCATTATATAATTATTTCAGTTTTAAAACGTTTATCATCATATCATTTCTAGAACGCTTCATTATATCATTATTTCATTGTTTTAGAACGTTTTTCATCACATCATTTCTAGAACGCTTCATTATGTCATTATTTCATTGTTTTAAAACGTTTATCATCATATCATTTCTAGAACGCTTCATTGTATCATTATTTCATTGTTTTAAAACGTTTATCATCATAACATTTCTAGAACGCTTCATTGTATCATTATTTCATTGTTTTAAAACGTTTATCATCATATAATTTCTAGAACGCTTCATTGTATCATTATTTCATTGTTTTAAAACGTTTATCATCACATAATTTCTAGAACGCTTCATTGTATCATTATTTCATTGTTTTAGAAAGTTTATCATCATATTTTCTAGAACGCTTCATTATATCATTGCTTCATTGTTTCAGAACGTTGATAATTGTTTTTATCATTATTTCCCCTCCAGAACACTCCATTATCTCATTATTATCATTGCTTCATATTTTCAGAACGCTTCATTGTATCATTATATCATCTCTACAACCCTTCATTATTTTTAACATCTCTTCATTATCTTTATCTTCTTCTTCTCTACTATCTATCGTCATCTTTACAAAACTACAACGCGTCATTATATCATTATTTAATTTTCCAAAACGTTTTTCAATGGTTTTTTTTTATCATTATATCTCTAAAACGCTTCATTATATCATTATTTCACCTCTAGAACGTTTCAATTGATCATTATTTCATAGTTTCGGAACGTTTATCATTGTATCATCTCTACAACGCTTCATTATATCATTATTTCATTTTCTAGAACGTTTATCATTATTATTATCATTATTTCACCTGTAGAACGCTTCATTGTTTCTTTACGTTTATCATTATATCATTACATCATCTTTAGAACACTTTTATGATCACATTATTTCACTGTTTCATTACGTTTATCATTATATCATCTTTAGAACGCTTCATTATATTATTGTTTTAGAATGTTTATCATCGTTTTTATCATTATTTCACCTCTAGAACGCTTCATTGTTTCAGAACGTTTATTATTTCAGAACGTTTATCATCTCTAGAACGCTTCATTATCATTATATCATCTTTAAAACGCTTCATTATATCATTATTTCATCTCTTCATCATTTCATTGCATTATTTCATATCATAAACGCTTCATTATTTCACGTTTATCATTGTTTTTATCATTACATCACCTCTAGAACGCATCATTACATCATTATATCCTTGTTTCAGAACGCGCAGGAGTTCATCGGGAGTTCTTGTAGCTTTCTTATGTTCTTATGTCTCCCAGCCTCTTGTAGCTACCTTATGTTCTTATTTCTTATGTTCATTGTATCAGAACGTTTATTATTACATCATCTTTAGAACGCTTTTATTATCTCATTATATCCTTGTTTCAGAACGCGCAGGAGTTCATTGGGTTCGCCACGCTGCCGGAGCAGGTGCACCGCAAGAGTGTGAAGCGCGGGTTCGACTTCACCCTGCTGGTGGTCGGGGAGAGTGGCTTGGGCAAGTCCACGCTCATCAACAGCCTCTTCCTCACTGACCTCTACAGGGAGCGCCAGGTGCCCACGGGGGAGTGTGAGTACCAAGTGTTGCTGTGGTCAGGGTCATAGAGAGAGGGAAGGGGGGGGGGGAGAGGAGAGAGAGAGAAAAGAGAGAGGGGGGGGGGGGGGGGGGGGGGGGGGGAGAGAGAGGAGAGTCTACCTTTTTGTATTTTATTATATATTACAGGATTAAATTTTCGGGTTTTGTTCTCCTTCTCTCTCTCTTCTCTCTCTCTCCCCTTTCCTCTCTCTCTTCTTTTCCTCTCTCCCTTCTCTCTCTCTTCTCCTATACACCCAATTTTATATGAAAACCTGCGTAAACCTCTCTCCTCTCTATAAAATTTCCTAAGTTTTCATTCGCTATAACTTGGGGTTTTTTCATGAACAGAGTTTTTTAAGTTTGAGTTTTCAAATATTCAATTCTTTGCCAATATTTTATCACTGCAGAAAAATAAAAAAAAAACTACATTTTTATTAAGAACTGTTTCAGTTGTTTTTGAGGGAAATTTTTGATATGCCCCGATAAATTTACAGGGAATTTACGGTAAATGATAGAATTTCAGGCTAAAAGGGCAAGGGGAAATTGAGAGGCGAGAAACAGGCTTGAGCGTGAGTTTTTAAAAAAACCCCCAATCGTCGGGGTATACTGACGCACGGTCCCCCCCCACAAGTGCTGATCTGTCTTGATTTTGATTTGGGAGTCCCCCAGCAGATGCTGTCGTGAAGCCTTTGGTCGGCTTCTCCCACAAGAATCTGTTGGGAGAGAAGCAAAAGGGGGAAGAAAAAATAGGGATTTTTTTTTCCCCTTTCCTCTCTCGCATCACATTCATAGGGGGCCCCCCATATGAGGGGGCCCCTGCCTCTAGCGGTTTCCCCAAAGAATCTCCAAAATTTTTTACACTCAATCACACGCTGTCACCCTCCACTCAGCACAAACCCCACAGGTATCCATCCCCACCTTGCCCTTCATCCCTCCCCTTCTTCCATCCGCCCTCTCCTCCCCACTACCCCAAAACCCTTTGTTCTAGCATATCATCCCTTTCACTTTCCCAGCATCAAGTGCTCCACGGTTTATCCATCCTGTCACACACATCAACAAAACCTTCTCCCACCATTCTTCCATTGTACTACAAACTATTACCTCCAGCGATTTTGATGGCTCTGAAGAGTAAATCCCCCCCAAGCCACATCAAGAACCTTTCTTTCCCGTGGTGGTCCTTTCTCCTGTACCATTCAGCTTTGTTTTCTCACTCATTCCCCTCAGCCATTCTTTTTCCCTTTCCTCTTCCACTCTATTTTTTTCCTTTTTGCACACAGCCATCCCCCCCGTCTCATCATTGTCACAAACATCCCATTTCCCCCTGTCCATTTTTCATTTACTGGTCTTTATCCATTCCCATCATTTTCCGCCAAAAACCTTTCTTCCCCCACTTCGTCATCCTTTCGTTGCAGTCTAGCTCTTACTCAGTCCCCTTTTCACCCTTTCTGAACGTGCTCCTCCCATGTTATCTAATCGTTTCCAT
This sequence comes from Chionoecetes opilio, assembly GCA_016584305.1. Taxonomy (NCBI): domain Eukaryota; kingdom Metazoa; phylum Arthropoda; class Malacostraca; order Decapoda; family Majidae; genus Chionoecetes; species Chionoecetes opilio. The sequence goes on along the minus strand of JACEEZ010019766.1, from coordinate 357,325 downwards.
GCCAATACCTATGGGCTCCAAATGCTATTCTGCCGTTTGTTTGGTTTTTCCAATCGCCCCAACTTTTCCTAGAAAAAAACCCCAAAATTGTTTCCAGGCATACTAAGCTAGGGACACCCACCCCCTTCCCATAGTCCTCTACCACTTATACTTGTTGGCCGACATCTTGCCACAGCCTAGCTTCCCAACCCCCTGGTTGGCTCTGCTAATCCTCAGTTTAGTTTTTCACATCCTTTATCAAAACCAAATACCCGATTTTTGTACTTTTTCGTTCTCTTTTTTCTTCCCCCCCACCATCCAAAATCGTCATCATCAGATTTCATCCCATTCACCACAACACTTGATCTTCTCCTTACTGACCCTAACGTTGAACCCCTTCCATATCAGTCCAGCATTCAGATTTTTGTAGCTCTTTTGTGGTTTTCACTAAGGATCACCCCCCAAATCTGAATACATCGTTACCCCAAAACATTTCTCCCAAATTTTTCACACCCAGACCTTTAGTTTCATTTCCACTGCCTTTTTCCCAACATAAAAAAAAAAGTAGAGGAAAAAGGGGAAAAGCCCGTTTTACTCCTCTCTTATATTCACCCAACCAGTCCGAGGTCCCCCATACTAAAATTGCCTTTTTGGTTCTCAACATATGCTTTTTTTTAAAACCCTTTCATCATCCCAACGCTCCAAAAACTTACAAGTTTTCCCCTACCCACCTTGTCAACGCTTTCAAATCAGAAAGGCTAAATTTTTTTTTCCATCCTTCCTTGTTCTTCAATCCTTCTTCATACAAATTTTGCCTCACCTCCCTGTCTTTTCTGTTTCATTGCTCTTCCCCAACTTTTTTTTTTCCAACTTACTTAGTTTTTTCATTCAGTCACCACGGGAAAATCTTCATACGTGTCCCCAACCGTTTTGGCCTGTAATTCTTAATCCCTTTCCCTACTCTTGTGTCCCCCTTAGTATGAGGGTCATTACTGTATTCCAGGCACCAGGCCCCCTTTCTTTCCCCATATATGTCCAAAAACAACTCAGCTTTCCCCTCAATACTCCCCTCCCTCCCTCTCAAGAATTCATTCGGGATACCTCCATCCAGGGCCTTTTCCTTTTTTTAGTTTTCTTAAAAACCCCTTAAAATTCACCATTTGTTTTCTTCATCCATCTTTTCCTCTACCCTCCCTAAGGGACGTTCCTAATCACTTCAGGCTCATTCACACCCCAATTCTTTCCAAAATTTTCTACAGCTCGGGCCATTTCCTTTTTTTTCCCTTGGACCTCCCATTCACATAGTTTTTTACATTTCCGTATGTTTTCCCCTTCCCTTCAAGAACTTTAACCCTTCCCCACCCCCTTCCTACCTTTTTCCCTAATTCTCTGATCACTTTTCTCTTCATTTTACTTTTCCTTCCTCACCAAGCTTTTACCCCCTTTTGCTTACTCTTTAACTTTTCCCCGCCCTTTTTATACTTATTTTTTAGCTTCATGTTGACCTATTTTTCTCAGACTCCCACACTTCCTATTTGATGTTTCCTTTCTTTTCCCGGGGCCCTTTTCGATCTCTTGTTCCACCAACCTTCTTGTTTTGCCATTTGCTTCTTTTTTTTGCCCATGCCCCCTTTTGCCGCTTTGGTTAAGTTCCCTTTAAAAAAATTTTTCATTCAAAACTCATCCACCCTCTCTAGCCCTAAAAAAATTCTCTCCCCGCTTCCAAAGTCCCTTCCCCCTCTTTTCCCTTCGCTTTTTTCCTTCAAACATATACTCCATTCCATGAGTTTTGGGCACTCGCACGCGTTTCCTTTCCTCATCCCCCCACATACTTCTCACCGTTTTCCCTTTCATTCCGGTTCATAAAATAAAGTCAATGGCAGATTTATTTCCCTTCCACTCCCGTCCCTTCCTTCAGCCAGGGTCATTTAAAAATTTCTAATTCATTCCCTCTGCAAAGTCAAACAGCAATTGGCCATTTCCATTTTCTTCCTCTCCTAACACACCAAGTGCCATTCTGTCCCCCACAACACATTTTCCCCCTTTTTTTTCTATAAACCTTTTTCACAATCTATACTTTCCTTCCCTTCTCGGGTTCGCTCGTTCCCTTTCCACTGTCATGTAACCACTTCACCCGATCTTTCTTTCCCCCTTTCGACCTTTTATTCAGGAGTACTGCCCTAAAAGCCCACCATTTCACACCCCTAAAATTAGTCCTTACATCATATGTTTCCCGCCCCACAAGTACTCCCCTCCCCCCACCCTTTTTTTGTGCTTACTTTGCCTTTTCCGATCATACTGTAAGTCCGGATCTAAGTTCAATTCTCTTTCTCATTGTGTTTCTTTACCCTACTACGTCAATGTTCCATTATTATTTCCCCGCTGAGGTTTCCATTTTTTCAACATTCCACCCCAAATTCACACAGCCCCAAACCCCACATTCCTTTGTTGTCAAACAGCACTCATTCGCATTTCACTCTTTTTCCCTCAATTGCAGATCTCTCAGGGGCGTATCCCCTCAAGCATTCTTTCCCCACATCCGCCTTCTCCTTCCCAGTTTAGGTGCACTCTGTCTTCCCCCAAAGACCCCCTGTAGGTGCACCGTCCAGGTTATGAAGCTTACCCCTAGCCCCTGGACCTTATGCACCCGTTTTTTTTTACAACTTCCTTTGGAGCGGGTGTTTGTTCGCGTCTCTTTCCTCATACCCGATTTTCCCCAGGTCGCCTATGATTCCCACCCCAGCCATCGTTTTCTTCCGTCCTTTTTATATCCTTAAGGCACTCATACCTTGCCCCGCGCTCGGGGGGCCAACCTCCTAAGGCTGTTCCCCCTCCCTGCATTATCCCCTTCCTTTTTGTACACCCTTTACCTCTCCCCCCCCCCTTCACAAAATCCCCCATACCTTGCCACTCAGGTTCCAGCACATTTTGGTTCTCATAGCCCCGTGTGCTAACATTTTTCTTATGTCCCCCAGGGGCGGCTGGGATAGGCGCAGAGCGCAGACCCCCAGACACCCCGCCAAGTGTATGAGTCTTTAGAGACACAGCAGAATTTATACATACTAAAAATATTCAAATAAAAAGATTTTAGGTTTTTTCAATACGTTTCTAAGGAACTTTCTTTAAAAAAGATTAAAGTAATTTCTTTCATATTTGCTGTCGATTCATGTCTGCGCCGCCGCGCCCCTGTGAAAGCAGGAGCTGCACCCTGCAGCTTTTAGTTTTTGTCCCCAGTTTTTTGTCTCGTCCCCCGTGGTAAAAAGGTGTGCATATGAGGCGGGCGGGGGCGGCAAATCAAGGGGTATGACTTTATTTTAAAGTAATACTGTAATTCTCCCAACACCACCTCAGCATCCCTTACCCAACACTACCACCCCCACCATCCCTTTACCCCCAACTACTACCATGCCCTAAAATTTTCCGTGAAACAACTACAACTCTACCGGGATAGGTAAAATTTTTTATCCTACTGTTGTGTGAAGTTGCAGCCACCCTTTTATGTATACGAGCCGCCACTGCTGTCCCCTATACAAGTAGGGGCCACTTCTTTCCCCTGGGGTTTTCCCCCCCGTTCTTCCCGGTCCGCCCCTCTGGGGGGGTAATCTCTACTCCTCATCTCCCCACTCGGGGTAGGGGCCACAGCCCCCCCGGGGCCGGGGCACAGGCCCCTACCTCATCCACCCCTCAGTAGTCTTATTTGGGCTCTACAGGAAAAGGGCAATGGGGGGGGGACGTCACCTCATCCACGATTCATCCCCAAACTGCCTCTTGGCGAGGATGAGGAGGGGCCAGGTCCCCCGGTTACACGCCCTTTCGACGAAGACTTTTCGAGCGAAACGATTCGAGCGAAGACTTTTCGAGCGAAAGCGATTCGGCGAATGTTTTTTCGAGGGGAGGACCTTTCGAGCGAATGGCATTTTATCGGGTGCATCATTAGTGTCTAAAGGGGGCATATATTTACTGCAGGCAGGGGTGGGGGCCAGTTATATATCTTTGTTTTTGTAGCTTTTGCCCAAGCTTATCAAGTTTGCCTGGACTTGCTTGTATACTTTTCGTTTTGATGGGGATAGCTTTTCTGGGCAAAAGGGGTCCCGGGGGACGTCTTGGCCTCGTGCGCCCCCTGGTTTTTTTTTTCTGAATTTTTATATATCGTATAAACATACTTTGATCATCAGCTTTGGAGTAAATGTCCTTTGAAAAAAGTACAAAAATTCCTTGTGGGTTAAACTCATTGCAACAGTAAGTTTTTATTTCTATGATGCATGCAGGGAAACATGTCAGTTTTTTAAATTTGGGTTTGGAAAGTCACTCACGCAGTAATGTGTGTCCTCCTCTGATCACGGCAGCTGTAGTAGTAGAAGTAAACTGTGTCGACAGTCCTCGAGTCTCTCTCCTATGTTTTAGAAGTCAGAGAGAGGTAAAGGGGGGTGGGTTTAAAGGTGTGAATGAAGGGGGGGCCGCCCCGGGCCAATATATAAATTAATCACCTAGGGATATCAGTCGTGCCCCCGTGAGAGGTCACGACTACCAGGGACTTTGGAGCGGGTGAGAGCCTCGCTCACAGGAAGTCGCTCGTGACTCCGCGGTCATCTCTTATAAGTTAGAGTAATTTTATAAAAGTATGATGAAATTTAATTTAAGGGTTTTAATGAAAGGGTTACAATAGTTTTTTTTCTTTTTTCTGTAAGAATGTAAATAAAAATTAACTAAAAAAGGGCACCTGAGGTCCTAATCAGGTAAAGTCCCGTCGTGAAATCCTCCTTGACATAATTTTTGTGATAATCCTCCAGGTTTTCATGAAAAGGGTGCAAATGTGTCATGTGCTTCAAGACAAACAACCAAAAATCCGCAAAGAAGTAGAAACAGGCCAAAAACCGCCAAAACCCGCGACCATCGTTTTTCCCCAACCTTTTTTAAAAAGAGCCCAATTGGGCTGGTAAACCGCGGCCCCCCCAACCCGCCCCCGGGGTGCCGTAGGACATTTATTTTGAGGGTAGTAGGGCACGCAGGTAAGCCAACACACACACGCACAGGGGCGACCTGACCTCATACTCTCTACCCGGAAAGCCCTGACGGGACCTCACCCACCTTCCCTGTCCCCTCCACCTAGGGAAAATTTTTTTGGAAACATTGTTTCCAAAAAGTTTTAAACATTTGGGAAAAATTTTAATTGAGCGTTTAAAGGGTTTTTTTTATTTCCCATCCAGAATGGGAAACGTCGAAAAAATTTTTGTGTGTGTGTTGTGTGTTTTGTGTGTGTGGTGGTGTGTTGGGGTGTGTGTGGGGTGTGGGTGTGTGTTTGCGTGCGTGTAGGTGTGTGTGTGTGTGTGTGTGGTTGTGTGCTTATGCGTTTGTGGGGCGCAAGTGTGTGCGTGTTGCGTGTTCTTGCGTGGTTGTGCGGCAGAGGGGGGCTACCGAGCCTGAGACCTAACGTGGTATTCCCGTAATATACTGGTTTTATGATTTTAGATAATAGCAATGCATAGTAGCTATGGGCAGTCATTTAAAGAGATAATTATAATTAAAGCATCAATAATAATGAAAACAATAAAAGTAAAATTTACGTAGGTGAGGAGACTAGCTGCTAGTAAGTCATGGCAGAAGTGGGAAGGGGATAACACCTGGGGAACCTGACCTGACCTCACTCCCCTCTACCTGGAATGTCCTGCCGGTAGTATTTATAGAAACAGGACGCCTAGCTGTTACGCCTTTGTGTGCGTGTGTGTTTGTGTGAACGTGAATCACAGCTTGATTAAAAGAAAAAGTGAGTGCATTATAACGTCTATTATAACGTATAAATCTACCGTTAGTTCAGCCAGAAACGGTTAAGTTAGGTTAAATGAGACTAGGTTAGGTTAGAGGTGGGGTTTGGTTTAGTAACAGATGATATCAAGAACAAAAAGAAAATGATCAATACTACGGCAGTGAGAAGCGGAGCAAGGTTTGCGGGGCGGGGATCCCCCACACCTGTAAACAAAAATATATTTCCGACAAAAACAAGTGCCAGATTCATTCCATACACATCAAAACTATTCAGGAAAACTAAGTTTGGTCCTCCGCTCGAAAAAGTATTTGCTCGAATCGTCCTCCGCTCGAAAAAGTATTCGCTCGAAAAGGTATTCGCTCGAATCGTCCAGACACCGGTCCCCCAGTCTCATCCACACCCTCCACAACCCCCTAGACCGCCCTGCTGCGACATCTTCCACCGCTGCAGCTCCCTCAGTCTCCTCTCCTTCGGGCCTGCATGCTTTGGTGACGTCTAACGTCAAGCAGCCCTCATCCCCAGGGCCCGTGGTGGGTCTGGCCCCCAAGCCCTGCTCATTACCCTTACCTGCCCTTTCTGCCTCCATGTTTTTTACTTTACATGCAAGGCTTTTATTATCCACCTCCGGGCTTGTATCCACTCCTTTGCCTCCTTCAGTTCAGCCTTGCACTGTTCTAGTTCCCTGGTCCTCGCCCCATTCTCCACCTTTAGCTTTCGGATCTCTTTCATGTCCTTAATTACCTGCTTTCTGCACTTCCCACAGAACCACAGTTCCTTTGTGCCCTGGAGCTCTTTATATAGCTCTGGCCGCATCCCTTCACAGGTACTGTGCGACCACCATTTGCAGCTATCGCACTGCAAGCCACTGTCCTTGCCCGTGACTTTTTCACAACATAGCGGGCACTGTGCCCGTTTTTTCCTCACCTCCTCATCACACGATCCGCATCTCCCTGTCTCGCCTACTTTCCCTCCCCATTTGCAGTCAATGCATTTCCCACTTCTGACCCCTTTTGACCTAGTGCCATGCCCGCCATCTTCCTGTTCACCCACGGATCTCACATGACTCACCATCACGACGACCTAACACCTTCTCTCGATACACTTATCCTCTCTAACTACTTCAAGCTATTTGTCTGTGCACCTGTTGCTCCTACCCAACAATGCCTATCTAGCTACGATACCCTTATCCCCTCTAACTTCCTCAAAACTAACTCAAACTACCTCACCTTTGCACGTTGATGCACCGCCGGTAAACACCCAGCAGAGCTCCAAGCCTCAAATCCTACCCACGCCAAGCACTCAATACCCGATAACCTCACAACCCCATCACTACCAGCGCTACCACTAACGCCACGGCTCCTAACACACTCCTACACCACACTGCCAGCCTAACAACACCCTGGATAACACTAGTAAACCAATAAACAATAATAACACCTCACCGAATCTCGTGGCCTCTCACCGCCTTGAGCAACCGCCTTGATCTCCATTTAGGGTTGGCCGACCCTACTATATGACCCTGGTTGTGGTGTTGATAATAGTAATAATGACGGGCGAGTGTGAGCATATACCAAGCGTCTGGGGGTGTTTATAATAAGAGTAATAATAGTAATGAAAATAATAATAATAATAATAATAATAATAATGTCAATAATAGTCATAATTATAAAAACAACAATGATAATGATAATACTAATAATACTATTGCATCAATGGCTCTACGGAGTTAGTGAAACGCGGCAAGGCGTTACCGCAGAGTTTAGTGATATAATTCACTGAATGTCCGTCTGTCCAGCTAAGGGTCCGTTATTTCTGTCCTAATATCAACCAAACTTTCAGGAAAGGTTGAGGTCATCCCTGGCATGGTCTTAACCCCTTGAGGCCCTGAACGTAATTTCCATTGTACTTTGGCTACCATTAGACGATTTTAGTGAATATAAGATTTTTTTTTATAGATATGACCTGTTTAGTATCCTTGTCCACTAACTAATTTGGTATATTCAGTTACTTTTTGTAATTTTATGGCTCGACAACAGACGATTTTATATAGCCAAGGAAAATCTGGGTGTGAAGGGGTTAAAGTATATTCAGCCAGGTTTATTCCATTTCTCCATTAGTTGAATGAAGAGGTTTTTTTTTGCAGCCTGGTTCTCATTGGTGGCAACAACATACATAGCCTACACACATTGCTTCCAGTTTTACAATATTCACTATTTTTATATTATTTGTTATTTCCATCACCTCCAATCATCATCACTTGTTTAGTACCTTAACCCCTTCACGCCCAGATCTTTCCTTGGCTATATAAAATTGTATGTTGTCGAGCCATAAAATTTCGAAAAGTAACTGAATATACCAAATTAGTTAGTCGACAAGGATACTAAACAGGTCATAGCTATAAAATATTGTTTATATTCACTAAAAATCGTCTAATAGTAGCCAACTTACAATGGAAATTACGTTCTGGGTCTCAAGGGGTTAATATTCAATGTAACATATGTAGCTTTGCAGTAGCAACATTTGAAGAGGCGAGAGTGTTAGGATGTCACAGAAAAGCAACAAGCACGAGTGAGGTGTTATGTTGAGTAGATATGAAATCGTTGCGTTGTATTTATGAGGAAAACCGCAACACCTCACCACAGGGCTCTAAGGGAAACACCTCTTCCAGAATACTGTCGCATCCCTATTCTGTCCATCTCCCTAATGCAAGAGTTAATCAGTCAGTATCTTTACTCTTTCATCTCTGGAACTCTCTTTCTGTTTCTATTTTTACCCCACCACAAAAAAGTAAAGAGAAGGTCGCTACACAAGAGGAAAACACAAAACTAGAAAAAGGAAATGCCTGAAAAAAATCAAAAAGTACGCTTCCCCCATAGAAATGTAAAATTTGGAATGGACTAATGGGAAATGATTCGGGAAAAAATGTGTACCATTTTAAGGGGGGACTGGTAAAAGTAGATCAAACGAACCCCCCGGTCCAGGCCTGTAAACACAACTATATAGGTAAACAACTAGTAAAATCAGGGCTTTAAACCCTCTACCAGAAAAACGTACTCCCTATTCTGTCCTCCCCTAAGGGAAAGTTAACAGTATCTTCACTCCTTCATCCCCTTTTATGGTAAAATCCGGAAATCTTTTCTGTTTCTATTTTGCCACCTTCCTGCTTAAATTTTTCAAGAGAAGTAACAAAACAACTCCCGAAAATAAATTGGCCCACCCCCTTTTTTTTTTCTCTTACTGTCTTTTTTATAGGGACTGGGAATAGGCGGCTTTGGGGGTTGCCTCTTTTTTCCCCTTTGGCCATCCTTTGTGATGTAAAAAAAAAAATATCTGTATAAAATCAAAAATATAGCCTGTGTTGTCTTCTCCCAGCCCCGCTTTACCTTTCTTTTTCCCCGAAGCAGTGGTAGTTCCGGCCCAACGCACACACACACACCAACACCACACACACACACCACACCCCCACACACACACACACCCACCCACACACACCACACACCAAAAACACACACACACAACAACACACACCACACACACACCCCACCACACACACACACCAAAAACCCAAAACACACCCACCTTAGACCCCACTTAACCAATCCTTATTTGTAATGCTCAGAAAAGCTTAATAGAGTGAGTGGGGAGTAATATAGAAAAAGTCTGAAGGTGGGGATTTTTCATGAACAAAATCCTCCAGAGTGAGTGGTTTTGGGGCCAAAGGAAGTGTCTGATATCAGGCGGGCTCATACGTCCTCGAAAGGGAAACCCACCCTTTATTATTTTTCTCTAGAGCTTTTACGTATTTTTAAATTTTCCAGAACGTTTTTCTTATTTTATCATTATTTAACTCTAGAAGCTTTTATTATATCTTATTTTACCCTAAACGCTTTATTATAAATTTTTTCCCTCTAGAAAACTTCATTATTCATTTTTTCCCTCTAGACGCTTCATTTATCATTATTTCACCCCTAAAGCTTCATTATATCTTATTTTTACCCCTGAACGCTTTATTTATAAATTTTTTTCACCTTAAACGCTCATTAACATTATTTCAACCCCCTAAACGCTTTATTATATCATTTTTCCCTCTAGAAAAGCTTCATTATATCATTTTTCATTTTTCCGAACGTTTATCATATTATTATATTATTTCACCTCTAGAACGCTTCATTTAAACATTTTTCCCTCTAAATTTTTATACTTATTTTCCCCCTAAACGCTTCTTGTTTTAGAAAAATTTATTTTTACATCCTTTAGAAAAGCTTTTATTATCACATTATTTCACTGTTTCATTACGCCACCACCATTCCCACTATTCCCACTATTCCAGGCTTCATTAGCCCCTTGAGGCCCAGAACGTAATTTGGGTAGCATTAGACGATTTTTAGTGACTATAAGCAATGTTTTATAGCTATGACCTGTTTAGTACCCTTGTCCACTAACTAATTTGGTATATTCAGTGACTTTTCGTAATTTTATGGCTAACAGACGATCTTTTATAGCAAAGGAAAGATCTGGGCGTGAAGGGGTTAGTGAAGGGCATTGGCGTGAAGGGGTTAGTGAAGGGCATTGGCGTGAAGGGGTTAGTGAAGGGCATTGGCGTGAAGGGGTTAGTGAAGGGCACTGAAGGGGTTAGTGAAGGGCATTGGCGTGAAGGGGTTAGTGAAGGGCACTGAAGGGGTTAGTGAAGGGCATTGGCGTGAAGGGGTTAGTGAAGGGCACTGAAGGGGTTAGTGAAGGGCATTGGCGTGAAGGGGTTAGTGAAGGGCACTGAAGGGGTAAGCATCACCTTTATCTTAAGCCTCAGAGCCCACAGTGTGTTTGTTGTAGCTAACTGTTGCCTTTCTTCCCACAGCCTTGGTTGAGAAGACAGTCAATAGAGAGAATATAATAGCTATGTGTTATGTATGCTAGGAACTATTAATTTACTATGTACGTGCCTTAATTGTTACTTTTCCTCCCTGTACGTGCCTTAATTGTTACTTTTCCTCCCTGTACGTGCCTTAATTGTTACTTTTCCTCCCTGTACGTGCCTTAATTGTTACTTTTCCTCCCTGTACGTGCCTTAATTGTTACTTTTCCTCCCTGTACGTGCCTTAATTGTTACTTTTCCTCCCTGTACGTGCCTTAATTGTTACTTTTCCTCCCTGTACGTGCCTTAATTGTTACTTTTCCTCCCTGTACGTGCCTTAATTGTTACTTTTCCTCCCTGTACGTGCCTTAATTGTTACTTTTCCTCCCTGTACGTGCCTTAATTGTTACTTTTATTCCCACAGCTTTGGTTGAGAAGACAGTGAATATAGAGAAGAAGACGATAGAGATTGAGGAGCGAGGCGTCAAGCTGCGGCTCACGGTGGTTGACGCGCCAGGTGAGTGTCCTGTGTGGCTGTCATGCGGTGAGGTGTCAAGATTCAAAAGGTATTATTCCAGTATGACGCCGAATTCACTTTGGTGGACGAGACTATTTTTTTCTGGTGAGTTTTTATGTGTTTTGCATTAATCTGTTGACCGTTTCTGTCGCAATTGTTTTTTTTTTTTGTTTTTTTTAGTGATTTGTGACAAAAATTATTGAAAAACAAATTGAACCTAACCGAACCTAAACCGAACCTGCCCTTTACCTAACCTAACCTAACCTTTACCTATATTTTTTTTAAATAATTAATAAATAAATAGATTTGCGACAGAAACGGTTAGCAGATTAATTCAAAACACATCAAACTCACCAGAAAAAAAATAGTTTTGTCAACCTAAGTGAGTTCAGTGATCATCTGGAATACCCTTGATTTATAGGAAGTACCACGTGTAGGTCTCCCAGCCTCTTGTAGCTTCCTTATTTTCTTATGTTCTTAAGATCTAATGGAATAGGAGTAAGAGTTATTAAGTTGTCTATTACCTATATATATATTTCCCTCTAGGCAGTAAAGGTAAAGATGGGAGCATACGCTAAGCTGCGCGTGGCATGCGGTGCTCATCTCCGTGGCATTAGCCCTTAAGCCGGCCACACACACACCGGCGCGGCCTGTCCGGCCGACAAAAAGTGGCAGGGCATCGTTCGCCGGACGAGACCCACACACACACCGGCCGCCTCATGAAAATATACAGTACACGTCGGACCACCGTGGTGACAACATGAATCCGCTGTCCGAAAATGACTTGTTGGTGATGGCTGCATGTGCAGCCATATATGATACTTATATATAATACGTCATACTATATATAATACGTCATATATAATACCTATATTATCATAAATACAATTATAACTGGTACAATTAGTCATTATCTGGCCGAGCGAGGGGCGGGCCGCGCCGGACGGCACCCACACACACGCAGGCGGCAGGCCGCGCCGGACGGAATTTTCAAGCGCCGACTGATTTTCATCCGGCCGCTGCGACAGGCCCCGCCGGATGAAAAACACCCCCACACACACGCCGGCCGCCTCTAGCCACGCCCCTTTTCGTCGGCCGGACAGGCCGCGCCGGTGTGTGTGTGGCCGGCTTTAGAGCCTGTGGTGGGTGAGAACCCGTTACCCCGGGACACAGGGCTAGTGTGACTCCCGGGTTACCACAGTTACCTTCCCCAGGTTACCCCAGGTACCCATTTATCAACCCCGAAAAGAAGGAAGAAGAGCTGGGTAGGCTGGTCACCGACTTGCCCTGCCCCGGGATCGAACCAGGGCCCGCAGATTCGTAGCCAGGCACGCTAGCCAGGCACGCTAGCCACTGCACCACGGAGGCGACTCTAGGCAGTAGCTACGCAGTAATTTTCTCCACACACACACACACACACAGTTCTTCATCCTTGCACACTTCACTCGAGAGTTGAAATGGGGGAAGAAATTGATGGGGAAAGGTTGAAATGGGGGAAGACAGGTTTTTTTAAAATTTTATTTACTTATTTACTTGCATTACATTCCGAGTGTATCAATAAATGCCTCTAATAACATGTGTGGTTCAGGTTTTGGCGACGCGGTGAACTGTGAGGAAGGGTGGAAGACGGTGGAGCGGTACGTGGATGAACAGTTCAACCGCTTCTTCCAGGACGAGTCAGGGCTCAACCGCAAGAACATCCAGGACTACCGCGTCCACTGCTGCCTCTACTTCGTCCCTCCCTACGGCCACGGGTGAGTGTGTGCGGGTGACATGTCCCTCCCTACGGCCACGGGTGAGTGTGTGCGGGTGACATGTCCCTCCCTACAGCCATGGGTGAGTGTGTGCAGGTGACATGTCCCTCCCTACGGCCACGGGTGAGTGTGTGCGGATGACATGTCCCTCCCTACGGCCACGGGTGAGTGTGTAAGGGTGACATGTCCCTCCCTACGGCCACGGGTGAGTGTGTAAGGGTGACATGTCCCTCCCTACGGCCACGGGTGAGTGTGTACGGGTGACATGTCCCCCCCTACGGCCACAGGTGAGTGTATAAGGGTGACATGTCCCCCCCTACGGCCATGGGTGAGTGTGTAAAGCGGCTATTACACGGACACTATTCTGCTCAGAGCAGATTTCACTGAGCAGTTTTGAGGATTTTGCTCGATGAAAGCCTGTTTGGTTGAGCAAACAGAGAACTACTTCGAAGCTATTTTTGCTCGTCATTTGAGTGAGCAAAAACGTTTTCTGTTATAAAGGACCGAAATTAGTGGATGACTATATTATTTATTGCAAGATCATTTTCTTCTAAAACTCTCAAAAAGACATCAACATGCCTGCTGACTGGACAGACGAGATGGAAAGCTTACTGATTGACTTAGTTCAGGCACATCCTACAATATGGAACATATATAGCCCTTTATTTGTTAAAAAAAACATTAAAAAAGAAAACATGCACCCTCAATTCCTAAGAAGCCTGACCTAAGTCATTTATTTACGGTGATACACAGGCGACAGGTGTGTTGCGAGGCCGTACAGGTGTGTAGTGACAGGTGTGGTGTATATGGTAAAGCGAGAGAGGCTAAGAGTGCAGTGTTAGCACCCGAGTGTGTGTGTCTGACCTAAAGAGCGAACGCGTAGTTCTCGTCCACTATAACGGCGTCAGCCCCGTACCACCACGGCCACGGGTACGGCGCGGGCCACAGTGGTCCATAGAAGCTACTCACGGGGATTACAGGAAGTTTAAATGAATCAAAAGCCTTTGGCCTAATCAAAAAAACTTTCTTAATTTGGTATATTGAATTGAAAGTAGTTAGTTTCGTACACTTATTTTGAGTATTTTCGTACATACCTGGTGTCATTTCGTAACTCTAGTAGTCAAGTTCAACTCTGCGCTGGGTGTACGAAACGACTATGGTTTCATATAGACTACGAAACAACTTTTGGTAATAATGGACGAGAGTCGCGGTCGTTTTCAGACACACCAACTATTTTTGGTAAAACTTTGGAAGAAGTCCTTCACCCCTATCTTTTTTTTCTTCCCCCTATAGCCAACAAGCCTGGAGAACTGGCGGGAATACGGGGTTTTTGGGTGAGGGAAGCAAATATAAGTGATTTATGGCTCCCAAAAAAATCATTAAAGTCACTATAAGTAAAAATCTAACCTAACCTAACCTTAACCACAAAGTATACCTAACCTAACCTAACCTTAACCACAAAGTATACCTAACCTAACCTAACCTTAACCACAAAGTATACCTAACCTAACCTAACCTTAACCACAAAGTATACCTAACCTAACCTAACCTTAACCACAAAGTATACCTAACCTTAACCACAAAGTATACCTAACCTAACCTTAACCACAAAGTATACCTAACCTAACCTAACCTAACTGGACTTAGAATTTTTTGAGGCACCTCATATTTCATAGCGGCCGTGTGGGTTAACCAAGGCTGAGCGCATGCTGGAACCTTTACAGATGTGAAGTACAATAAGCATACAATACAGTGCGGTAGTTCATTTCAGTCAAAGCCGGAAGGATGAGTTCCAAAGTATTTCCCTATTTTTTCTTGGCCTACAATAGGTGCTTGTTCTAATGGAGTTTTATTTTGCGCAACCCCCCCCCCCCCCCCCCAAAAAAAAAAAATGTAATAATGAAACCTAACCTAACCTTATAGGTTTTAATGAAACTTAACCTAACCTTAAAGGTTTTAATGAAACCTAACCTAACCTTAAAGGTTTTAATGAAACCTAACCTAACCTTATAGGTTGTAATGAAACCTAACCTAACTTTAACCACAAAGTATACTTTTTTTTTTTTTTTTTTTTTTTTTTTTTTTTTGCGCAAAATAAAGCTATCTCCATTACAACAAGCACCGCTTATTAGGAAGCGCTATGATCATTTGTATCATTACCGCACTCAGGTCTGTATGCATTTTGCTCATCAAAACACAGATCACCGTTTAATAGTTTCGTTGAGCAGCTCAGTGAAATCTGCTCAGTGAGCAGCTGCTCACTGAGCAGAAAAGTGCCCGTGTAATAGCGCCTTAAGGGTGACATGTCCCTCCCTACGGCCACGGGTGAGTGTGTGCGGATGACATGTCCCTCCCTACGGCCACGGGTGAGTGTGTGCGGGTGACATGTCCCTCCCTACGGCCACGGGTGAGTGTGTGCGGGTGACATGTCCCTCCCTACGGCCACGGGTGAGTGTGTGCGGATGACATGTCCCTCCCTACGGCCACGGGTGAGTGTGTAAGGGTGACATGTCCCCCCTACGGCCATGGGTGAGTGTGTAAGGGTGACATGTCCCTCCCTACGGCCATGGGTGAGTGTGTAAGGGTGACATGTCCCTCCCTACGGCCACGGGTGAGTGCGTAAGGGTGACATGTCCCTCCCTACGGCCACGGGTGAGTGTGTAAGGGTGACATGTCCCTCCCTACGGCCACGGGTGAGTGTGTAAGGGTGACATGTCCCTCCCTACGGCCACGGGTGAGTGTGTAAGGGTGACATGTCCCTCCCTACGGCCACGGGTGAGTGTGTACGGGTGACATGTCCCCCCCTACGGCCACGGGTGAGTGTGTACGGGTGACATGTCCCCCCCTACGGCCACGGGTGAGTGTGTAAGGGTGACATGTCCCCCCCTACGGCCACGGGTGAGTGTGTAAGGGTGACATGTCTCTCCCTACGGCCACGGGTGAGTGTGTAAGGGTGACATGTCCCTCCCTACGGCCATGGGTGAGTGTGTGCGGGTGACATGTCCCTCCCTGCGGCCACGGGTGAGTGTGTGCGGGTGACATGTGGATAAAGGGATACAATAATGGCGATGTAGGAAAAGTTCTTACGGCAATTAACCAGGGTAGAACAAGAAGTAATGAATTCAAGCTGGAAAAGCGTAGATTTAAACAAAGAAATAGGGAGAAACTGGTTCACAAATAGGATGGTGAATGACTGGAATGGCCTCAGTCATGGGGTAGTTAGTGCAGAGTCATTAGAGAGTTTTAAAGGGAGGCTAGACAGCTTCATGGATGGGCATGAAAGGTGGATGTAGGTAGTGTTAAGTAACAGGAACTACCACGTGTAGGTCTCCCAGCCTCTTGTAGCTTCCTTATTTTCTTATGTTCTTATGGCTCATACTAAGAATTAATTCAGACCTGGGGAAGAGTGTCATGTTTTTGTCTGTTTATGGGAAGCATAGTATTTTTATCGTCTTGCAAGCCACGCACTGACTCTTTCTCTTTCTCTCTCTCTCTCTCTCTCTTTCTCTCCCCCGCCCCCCCCCCAGGCTGCGGCAGATGGACGTGGAGTTCATGCGTCGCCTGCACCGTAAAGTGAACATCGTGCCGGTCATCGCCAAGTCCGACACGCTCACCAAGCCCGAGATCAACAAGCTCAAGACAAACATCCTCAATGACATCGAGACCAACAAGATCAAGGTAGTGTTCTTGGTAGGATTTCCAGTTTGACGCCGAATTCACTTTGGTGGACGAATTTTTTTTTTTTCTGGTGAGTTTTGATGTGTTTTGAATGACAGTAAACCCTCTCTAATTCGAACTAATTTGGGGGAGACCTGGGTCGAATTAGCCAAAAGTCTGAATTATCCGATGGGTGCACGACGCACGTATCTGCCAGTTTTTTAATTATATTGAAAAAAACGTGATTTGAAAAAAAATCAACTTGTTTCTCACACAGCCACACTTACCCATCAAAAGTTATTGTAAATGGATGGATCTACAATTGTATCCCCGGAATTTCCAATTATCCAGCGAAAAAAATATTTTCGGATTTCTGGCTGCTCAAAAATATTCCAAAATTGACGAAAATCTGGTTTTTGTTATTTTGCCGCAAAACTATGAGTCGTAGGAAAACTTATCGAAGTAACAAAGGTTCATCTTGACGTTCTACATGATGCAGTAATCGGCTTGTCAAAACACCATATGGTTGTCGAAAAATTGATATTTTGTATAAATGTACGAATATGCTATTTTCTCGGTTATTTACCAATCAATATTGTTTTGCTTTACGCCAAATGGATAGCCCTTGATCTACTTCATACTTATTTTTTTTACCAGTTGCATTTATCTGCCATTGCCTTTCAGTTATTGAAAAAAACGTGATTTTAAAAAAAAAAACGTGCAAAATTTGCAATATTTTTTGAAAAATAGATTTGCTTGAAAATGAGTTCCTAGCAGTTATCGGGCATGCTGAACACGAATCTGAAGTCAGTTATGAGTTACAATGATTAGAAGTCCCTATTTCAGCCAATTCACAATGACATGATACTTCCAGATATTCCTTAAAAACCACAAATTAGACAAAACTTACTACAAGACATAAAAATATGATAGGAATGCCTAGATTAATCTTTACTTCAATACAACGATCAGTATTAATATTTTCAGTATTAGCATTATTATCATTAAGCCCTATTTGAGCCACCCATGCTATTGTCAAAGTACTACTTATAAAACCTAGGAATACTATAGCAATCCTGTGGGATTTTTAATGTCCTCTCAGGACTACAGTGGGATGCGTGAAGGAGCAAAGAGGCCCGTGAAGGACTCTGAAGGATTATATACAAAGCAAAGGATACTTTAAAAAAAATAGTTCTTCCTCCTCCTCCTCTCCTCCCTTCCTTGTCCCACCTCCTTCCTTCTCCTCCCCCTCTCCCCTCCTTCCTCCTCCTCGTCCCTCCTTCCCCTCCCCCCCTTCCTCCTCCTCTCCCCTGCTTCCTCCTCCCCCTCCCGCCTTCTTCCTCCGCCTATCGTATTTATACAATGATCATATATCAGATAACGCTGGGCAGCCGCGGCACCACATGGGAGAGGTGGGACTGCCACTAGTAAGGCTAAGGATAATTCAAACTTGCTCGAATTATGGATAATAATTGAAAAATTCGAAATGGCCTGAAACAGGTCAAATTATCCAAAGTTTGAATGATACAGGTTCGATTTAGAGGCTTTACTGTAATCTGCTAACCGTTTCTGTCGCAAATCACATTTCTTTTTATTATAATTATTTGTTTATTTTACTTACCGTAGATAACAGTGAAGTCGCCACCTGCAGTCATGTCGCCAGCCGCCAAATATTACGAATTATAGCATCACTACTGATTTTTACGTGCCACTGAAGACGATACACAGTAATTTATATCATGACTGTATAATCTACTCTGTTCCAGCGTTGTTTTATGCTTTGTATCTGCAAGTATAGACGGTTTCAAATTTCACTACGCATTTTTTTTTCGGGCGACGACGACAGCGGTACGACACTCAGTAAATAAACACTAGATGGCGACTCTACTGTTGGTAGCCACTTTGTAGATATTTTTGTAATTTGTTCATTTATAGCCATACTATGACAGATGAAGACACAAAATGACACACTCTCCAGATAGCCCCTTCTAACTTTCCTGAAATCATAGATGTAGAAATGTAACTATTAACACCACCACACGTCTGTAAACAGAAAAAAAAGTTGTCCTGGCGACTTTACTGTTATCTACGGTAGGTAAAGGCTAGGTATAGGTTTGGTTAGGTTCAATTTTTTTACAATATTTTTTGTCGCAAATCACACACACAAGAAAAGTGAAATTGCGACAGAAACGGTTAGCAGATTCATTCAAAACACACCAAAACTCACCAGAAACGTTTTTTTTCGTCGACCAAAGTGAATTCTGTGTCAAATTGTAAATTGACCTTATTCTCTCTCTGCCTCATGCAATAAAGGTCCAGATTTATTTATTTATTTATTTATTTCATTTCATTTCATTTCATTTCATTTCATTGCATTGCATTGCATTGCATTGCATTGCATTTATTTATTTATTTATTTATTTATTTATTTATTTATTTATTTATTTGTTTGTTTGTTTGTTTGTTTGTTTGTTTGTTTGTTTGTTTGCTTGCTTGCTTGCTTGCTTGCTTGCTTGCTTGCTTGCTTGCTTGCTTGCTTGCTTGCTTGCTTGCTTGCTTATTTATTTATTTATTTATTTATTTATTTATTTATTTATTTATTTATTTATTTATTATTATTTTTTTTTTTTTTTTTTTTTTTTCCCCCAGACAATTCAGTCTTTCTTTTCATTCTTTCTCCATTCATTACGTCCTTCAAAGATCTGAAGTTGTTTCCTAATCTGTACTCTTACCTAAGTTTAGTTTTTTTCATTACATTTAATTGATGTACATAGATACTTTCTCTCTTGATGCCATTTAAGTATTGTTATTTCCTCTGTTTGTGGGACACACACTCGTCTCTTGTCCTTCACCTTGCAAGGCCTGATTGTATTATTGAAGCAACATTTCTGCCGTGAAGGGAATGAACTATAATTATGACTTAATTGTCAGGTAGTCAGTGCGGAGTCAATAGGGAGCTTTAAAAGGAGGCTGGATAATTTCATGGATGGGGATGAAAGGTGGATGTATGTAGTGTTAAGTAACAGGAACTACCATGTGTATAGGTCTCACGGCCTCCTGTAGCTTCCTTATTTTCTTATGTTCTTATGTCATTGTTTGGTAGACTGGTTCTCTCTTATGTTTTGGTAGACAGACAGAATCAGTCTACCAAACTCCAAACTAGGCTCCAACGCTAAAAGAAAAAAAAGAAAAATAATAATAATAATAATAATAATAATAATAATAAGATAAGATAAGATAAATAAAAAAATAATGAATAGATAAATAAGATGTCGTCTGATTCTGTGGTGTATCAGATCTACCAGTTCCCCGAGTGTGACGAGGACGAGGACGAGGACTTCAAGCAGCAGGACCGGGAGCTCAAGGCGTCCATCCCCTTCGCCGTGATAGGCTCCAACTGTGTGATTGAGGTGGCCGGCAAGAAGATGAGGGGACGCCAGTACCCCTGGGGCATCGTGGAAGGTAGGACGTGGGTGTGTGTGCCTCTGTGTGACTATACTGGTTTTTTTTAATGAGGCGAAAAATCCTATTTTTAACCGAGGTGAAAAATCCTGTTTTTGACCGAGGTGAAAAATCCTGTTTTTAACCGAGGTGAAAAATCCTGTTTTTGACCGAGGTGAAAAATCCTGTTTTTAACCGAGGTGAAAAATCCTGTTTTTGACCGAGGTGAAAAATCCTGTTTTTTATCCAAGGTGAAAAATCCTGTTTTTTATCCAAGGTGAAAAATCCTGTTTTTTATCCGAGGTGAAAAATCCTGTTTTTGACCGAGGTGAAAAATCCTGTTTTTTATCCGAGGTGAAAAATCCTTTTTTTGACCGAGGTGAAAAATCCTGTTTTTTATCAGAGGTGAAAAATCCTGTTTTTTATCCGAGGTGAAAAATCCTGTTTTTTATCCGAGTTGAAAAATCCTGTTTTTTATCAGAGGTGAAAAATCCTGTTTTTTAACAGAGGTGAAAAATCCTGTTTTTTATCCGAGGTGAAAAATCCTGTTTTTTAACAGAGGTGAAAAATCCTGTTTTTAATTGAGGTGAAAAATCCTGTTTTTTAACCGAGGTGAAAAATCCTGTTTTTAATCGAGGTGAAAAATCCTGTTTTTTAACCGAGGTGAAAAATCCTGTTTTTTAACCGAGGTGAAAAATCCTGTTTTTAATTGAGGTGAAAAATCCTGTTTTTTAACCGAGGTGAAAAATCCTGTTTTTAATCGAGGTGAAAAATCCTGTTTTTTAACCGAGGTGAAAAATCCTGTTTTTAATCGAGGTGAAAAATCCTGTTTTTAATCGAGGAGAAAAATCCTGTTTTTAATTGAGGTGAAAAATCCTGTTTTTTAACCGAGGTGAAAAATCCAGTTTTTAATCAAAGTGAAAAATCCTGTTTTTAATCGAGGTGAAAAATCCTGTTTTTAATTGAGGTGAAAAATCCTGTTTTTAATCGAGGTGAAAAATCCTGTTTTTAATTGAGGTGAAAAATCCTGTTTTTAATTGAGGTGAAAAATCCTGTTTTTAATTGAGGTGAAAAATCCTGTTTTTAATTGAGGTGAAAAATCCTGTTTTTTAACCGAGGTGAAAAATCCTGTTTTTAATCGAGGTGAAAAATCCTGTTTTTAATCGAGGTGAAAAATCCTGTTTTTAATCGAGGTGAAAAATCCTGTTTTTAATCGAGGTGAAAAATCCTGTTTTTAATCGAGGTGAAAAATCCTGTTTTTTAACAGAGGTGAAAAATCCTGTTTTTAATCGAGGTGAAAAATCCTGTTTTTAATCGAGGTGAAAAATCCTGTTTTTAATCGAGGTGAAAAATCCAGGGTTTTTTAACGAGGTGAAAAATCCTGGTTTTAATTGAGGTGAAAAATCCTGTTTTTTAACAGAGGTGAAAAATCCTGTTTTTAATCGAGGTGAAAAATCCTGTTTTTAATCGAGGTGAAAAATCCTGTTTTTAATCGAGGTGAAAAATCCTGTTTTTAATCGAGGTGAAAAATCCTGTTTTTAATCGAGGTGAAAAATCCTGGGTTTTTTAACGAGGCGAAAAATCCTGGTTTTTTTACAGAGGTGAAAAATCCTGGGTTTTTTTACAAGGCGAAAAATCCTGGGGGGTTTTACGAGGTGAAAAATCCTTTTTTTTTTTACGAGGTGAAAAATCCTGCCCCCTTGACCATATTATCAGGTAAATAGGCATAACTTTAAGCATGAGACCTTAGGATAGAATAGAACTTTTGCCTCATTAAAAAAATAGACTATAATGTTTCAACTGTGGCTTTCCCTTCCTGTACACCGCATTGTAAAAGTGTTCTTATAGGTTCATGCTTTGAGTTCATCAGTACATCCGCATCAGTACATCGGCAGCCTCGTGTGTCAGGACAGTCAAATGTTTCAGGCTAGAACAAGAAGTAACGGATTCAAACTGGAAAAGCGTAGATTAAAAAAAAAATATGGAAAAACTGGTTCACAAATAGGGTGGTGAATGATTGCAATGGAATCAGTCATGGGGTAGTTAGTGCGGAGTCAATAGGGAGCTTTAAAAGGAGGCTGGACAATGTTATGGATGGGGATGAAAGGTGGATGTAGGTAGTGTTAAGTAACAGGAACTACCACGTGTAGGTCTCCCAGCCTTTTGTAGCTTCCTTATGTTCTTATGTTCTGATAATACTAATACTGAGATGTGAGAAGCGGCCAGAGAGAAGTTTACAGGCATTCATAAGTTTTGTAATCTATTTATATATGTGGATTTAGCTTTGTTCTTACTATTGAGTAACTCTTAACCCCTTGAGACCCAGAACGTAATTTCCAGTGTAATTTGGGTACCATTAGACGATTTTTAGTGACTATAAGCAATGTTTTATAGCTATGACCTGTTTAGTATCCTTGGCCACTAACTAATTTGGTATATTAAGTAACCTCGTAATTTTATGGCTAACAACAGATGATTTTATATAGCCAAGGAAAGATCTGGGCGTGAAGGGGTTGAGCATTATCGTGGCTGTTAAAAGACCCAATGAGATATGTAGTTCTGTAGTTATATATTTGAGTGCCATGGAGATGATGAGGTGTGTGTTGATGTTGTTGTTGTTGCCTTGCAGTGGAGAACACGGCGCACTGTGACTTTGTGAAGCTGCGCACGATGCTCATCTCCACACACATGCAGGACATGAAGGAGGTGACTCAGGACATCCACTATGAGAACTTCCGCGCCCAGTGCATATCACAGATGCAGGTTGGTACCCTCCACACTTCTTATTTCTGTGTAACCCCTTGAGGCCCAGAACTTAATTTTCATTGTAATTTGGGTGCCATTAGACGATGTTTAGTGAATATAAGCAATATTTTATAGACATGACCTGTTTAATATCCTTATCCACTAACTTATCTTGTACATTAAGTTAGTTTTTTTAATCTTATGGCTTAACAACAGATAATTTGATATAGCAAAGTAAAGATCTGGGCGTGAAGGGGTTAACGTCAGATTCTCCCTTAATATTTTATGAGGTTAGACGGCCGATGATACGCTTCCAACTATCTGTATCCATTGCCTCCACTTCTTCAGTGCCCAATGCTGCCAGATCCTCTTCAACACACTGCCTCCATGTCTTCCTTGGCCTGCCCGGTGGACGGCGACCTGGCACTTCCACTCTAACAGCTCTCCCCAATGCCTCACCACCTTCTCTCCTCTTCACGTGCCCAATCCACCTCAATCACCTTACTCTCACCTGGCACTTCCACTCCAACAGCTCTCCCCAATGCCTCACCACCTTCTCTACTCTTCACGTGCCCAAACCACCTCAAACGCCTTACTCTCACCTGGCACTTCCACTCTAACAGCTCTCCCCAATGCCTCATCACCTTCTCTCCTCTTCACGTGCTCAAACCACCTCAATCGCCTTACTCTCACCTGGCACTTCCACTCTAACAGCTCTCCCCAATGCCTCACCACCTTCTCTCCTCTTCACGTGCCCAAACCACCTCAATCTCCTTACTCTCACCTGGCACTTCCACTCTTAACAGCTCTCCCCAATGCCTCACCACCTTCTCTCCTTTTCACGTGCCCAAACCACCTCAAACGCCTTACTCTCACCTGGCACTTCCACTCTTAACAGCTCTCCCCAATGCCTCACCACCTTCTCTCCTCTTCACGTGCTCAAACCACCTCCATCGCCATGCTCTCAGCACTGTAGCTACTCGGCTCCTTCAATCCATGTTCAATCTAAATGTTATCCTCCTCCTCCGACTCCCTTCGTAAGTCTACTTGTCTACTAAGTCAGTGTGTCTACTTCAACTCTATCTTTTTATATTACAGCAGGTGGCCTTGAAGGAGAGGAACAAGCTGAAGCGGGAGAGTGCGGCCAACTTTGACACAGCGGCGGTGGGCGATGCCGACAGACTCCTGCAGCAGAAGGACGAGGAGGTGGGTGTGGGGACCTGAACAAACACAACACACTGTCTGGTTCACACTTTGCTGCATCGTTATGTACAGTCAGTCACCTACTTTTAGATCACTTTGTCTTTGAGCTGCTCTTGAAACTTTGGTGTTGTTCTTAGCATTTTATAGAGGTCACCCCATCCATAACTAACACGTGTATGAGTACAAGCTTAGGCAGCCTCCCCTGACAGTGGCGGTGGTTGTGGATGGATAGAGCCTTGTTAGAATCAGTGCAGAGAAGGATGACCAAAATGATACAAGGGATACATAACTTTAGTTATGAGAAGAGATTGAAGCCATTCAATTTACACTCGCTCGAGAGACGCAGAGTAAGGGGCGATCTGATAGAAGTTTTGAAGTGGATAAAGGGATTTAATAAAGGAGAGGTAGGAAAAGTTCTTACGGCTTTTAACCAGGGTAGAACAAGAAGTAATGGATTCAAGCTGGAAAAGCGTAGATTTAGAAAGGAAATAGGGAAAAACTGGTTCACAAATAGGGTGGTGAATGATTGGAATGGACTCAGTAGACAGGTAGTTAGTGCAGAGTCATTAGGGAGCTTTAAAAGGAGGCTAGATAATTTCATGGATGGGGATGAAAGGTGGATGCAGGTAGTGTTAAGTAACAGGAACTACCACGTGTAGGTCTCCCAGCCTCTTGTAGCTTCCTTATGTTCTTATGTTATCACGTGTAGGTCTTCCAGCCTCTTGTAGCTTCCTTATGTTCTTATGTTATCACGTGTAGGTCTCCCAGCCTCTTGTAGCTTCCTTATGTTCTTATGTTATCACGTGTAGGTCTCCCAGCCTCTTGTAGCTTCCTTATGTTCTTATGTTATCACGTGTAGGTCTCCCAGCCTCTTGTAGCTTCCTTATGTTCTTATGTTATCACGTGTAGGTCTCCCAGCCTCTTGTAGCTTCCTTATGTTCTTATGTTATCACGTGTAGGTCTCCCAGCCTCTTGTAGCTTCCTTATGTTCTTATGTTATCACGTGCAGGTCTCCCAGCCTCTTGTAGCTTCCTTATGTTCTTATGTTCTAATGTTTCAGATCCGGCGCATGCAGGAGATGTTGACACAGATGCAGGAGAAGCTGAAGGAGTCTGGCAAGGAGCCCGCCGTGTCCCTCGCCCTGGAGCCCGGCAAGCGGGACTCCGTGATCAACGTGTGACCTCCCGGGCATTAGTAGTCAGCGTGTGACCTCCGGGGATTCATTTAGTCAAGGTTAGAGGTCACGGGAGTCAGGGTGGTGCTTCCCGAGACTGTTCAGCACGGGACCTGCGGGACTGTGGTCAAGGTGGGAGTGAGACCCTGAACTGTGGTGACCTTGTGGACCTTGTGGCACTCCAGGGGCAATGTGACCTTTTGGGACTCTGTGCTCACTATGACCTTACTTCACCCTCACCAGTCTGTGTGTGTGTGTGTGTGTGTGTGTGTGTGTGTGTGGATGCATTGCTGTTCATTACTGTCAGTGTTTTTATAGTGTTGAGTTGAAGTAGTCTGTGAGCGGCCTTGTCACCCTGCGTCAGTGTGTCAGGCCGTCACCCTGCGTCAGTGTGTCAGGCCGTCACCCTGCGTCAGTGTGTCAGGCCGTCACCCTGGCTGCAGCAAAGAAGCATTCCTTCATGCAGGATTCTTGCAGTGAAAACAGATGTAGACTTAATTCTGTCACTAAAAATATTTACTAATTTAAAGTTGCTTTAAACTAGAAGTTTGTGACATTTGATATTTTAACACTAGGATTAATTTTATCTAGATTACACATACCCAAACATTAGTGTGAAGACTGTTGAGAGAATGATCCGTTGTGGGTGACCAGAGATTGATAGTTACAGGCCAAGACAAAGGCATTGTTGTGTTTGCTGGCGAGGCATGTGTGTGTGTGTCATCAGGGTAACTGTGTGTGTGGCGTGTGTGTCATCAAGGTAACTGTGTGTGGCGTATGTGTCATTAAGGTAACTGTGTGTGTGGCGTATGTGTCATTAAGGTAACTGTGTGTGTCACCAGGTTCACCGACTCAGCGTGTGTGTGGCGTGTGGTGTGGGAACCGTCACTGCATGACAAGTGTTGCTGCCGGTGCATCCAGGAGGAAACAGAGGCCAGTTGTGAGGATTATTTGAATGATTATATTTACGATGATTTCCCCACTGTTTTGTTACACATGGGAGGTGCTGTGAAGGGAGGCAGGGACATCAGTGCTTTGTCCTGTCTGTCTGCGGCATCAGTGACTCGCCCTGACGCCACACAGGCTGAAGGCCGACTATCGTGCCTGATGCACAAAAGAACCGTTGTTTTACACACACACACACACACACACACACACACACTGCTTTATCCTGTAGTAACCTAAGACCAGGACTTTTTTCTTGCTCAGTCTTGTGGTCAGAACCCTTGTTGTCTATGTCCTTGGTCAGGCCTATAAGCTGCTGGGCCCCTCACACACACACACACACCACTCAGCACCCCTCACACACACACACACACACACCACTCAGCACCCCTCACACACACACCACTCAGCACCCCTCACACACACACCACTCAGCACCCCTCACACACACACACACAGCACACCACCACTCACACCCCTCACACACACACACACCACTCAGCACCCCTCACACACACACACACACCACTCAGCACCCCTCACACACACCCCACACCACTCAGCACCCCTCACACACACACACACCACACCACTCAGCACCCCTCAACACACACACACCACTCAGCACCCTCACACACACACACACACCACCACCACTCAGCACCCCTCACACACACACACCACTCAGCACCCCTCACACACACACACCACTCAGCACCCCTCACACACACACACACACCACCTCAGCACCCCTCACACACACACACCACTCAGCACCCCTCACACACACACACACAACACACACACACCACTCAGCACCCCTCACAGACACACACACACACACCACTCAGCACCCCTCACACACACCCTAGCTTGCATGGCCTCCCGGCAAGCTTGCCTCACGCTGCCTCACTCACTCATTCATCACGGCAAAGGATGTTTGGCAAAGACACACATATCAGATTCACTTGCACAACTGTAGTGTATTCAAGGAATCACACTCAACTACATGAAGTACTGCCACTTTAACGTGAGTTTTCTTCAGGAATCAAGAGCTGGCAAGCCTTCCACTGCGACTCAAAACTTTAGTGGCCGAAGGAAATGATATTGTTGTTATGATTTGTCACCACAGATTGCAATGCTTTTCTTGCTCCTGCTGACATTTGTATTGACAGGCATGGCATGTTTGTCCAGGGCAGAGTCCCATGTCACGCCCCTCACAGCCGGCATTACATAGCTGTCGTCATCTCATCATTTCTTTAATTTTTCAGTGTGTATGTGTTGTCATAGAGAAAAGTGTAGAGTTATATGATGACCACTATTCCCTGGCCATGCTAGAGCAGGATGACCACTGCCACCTTAGCCACACTATGGAAGCTCAAGACTGTTTGTTTTGCCGGACCGGACCTCCCCTCAGCCAGGCACTGCTCCCCGCTGCTTGAGGCGTCTTGGTGCAGTGTTGTCGTGAAGCACAGGCAGCCAGAATGTATCCTGTCCTGACAGTGGCGTGGCCTTGGCTCACCCCCCCCCCCTCACGCTGGGGCACACACACACACACACACACACACACACGGGTAGGATAAAATAGGAAGTTATCTCTCATGACAGTAACAATGACTTGAGCAGTGACTGAAAACCACAAGGCTGTTAGGCAAAGGAATGTATAAACCAAAGAAACATTTGCACTGCACCAATGTCACTTCACAACACTTCACAGATGGAAATTGAAACATCCAGCCGATGAAATGAAAGTTTGTGATCAAGGAATGGCTGTGTGGCTGTGTGGCTGTGTGGCTGCACCTCAAACCACTGTTGCTCCATGACAACACAGCCGTGCAGTGAGTGTGGACCAACAACGTGTGCGTGTGTGCGTGTTTCTCTAAGAAATCCTCGCACAGGAAAATCACCGACTAATGACTATGTAGTATGTATGTACGTACATATACATCAAAACTTATGAACGTTTAGTTACTTATCTATACATGTGAAAATAATTAATTTTCATTGAACTGCTTAATAGATTCTTTTTAGATTTAGTCCCCAGCAAAAGTATGACTGGGCTTTGACTTCCCAAGGAAGCCTTGTTGATGGAGACCAGAGTTGTCTCACACTGCAGGAAGCCTTGCCTGGCATGCAGTGTGTGCCCTGCCCTGCCCTGTGATGGATGGTGTCGTGTACTGATGCAAGATGATGCGAGGCATTTGGAACACTTTAGACTCGAGACTCACAGCTGCAGCAGTCATGACTCCCGGGCAAAGCTCGGCCAACCAGCCACTCTGCTCCGGTGTTCCCTGCCACCACCATGGCTGTACAGGCTGCTAGGATTTTGATCATATACTACTACCGTGGTATATATATTTACTGTTTTCATCATTGAGCTCAAAATACACATGAATACCCTATGGTGTGAGGATCAGGAGTGACACATGCTTGAAGCCTTACCCAAGCCTTGCACAGGCAGGCAGCGGCCCAACGCTTTTGGGTATCAGCGTTTGGTGGTGTGTCACTCACCACACGGCCAGTCTGTCTCTGCCAAGCTTTGCTGAACATTTCTTTCTCCTGCCGCCAGTTCATCAAACTACTACCGGTAGATCTACTTTTTGCTGATTTGCATGCCAAGGATATCTATTTATTTCCTTTTCAGTGGAAATAAAACTTATTCACAAAACATGTTCAAGTTGTACATTAGGATGAGACCTTTCTCTCATAGTTCATACATAGAGTTACTGGCACAAGCCACCACAAACTTGTTGAAGAAAGTTTCCCACACTAAACATGAGTCACACAGCGTAAGATGTGGTCTGAGATCCAAGGCAAACATGGCTGTCTGTGTGACTTTCTTTAAACTTTTTATTTTGTTGAAATTCTAAGCACAGTACAGGTGCAGTTATGATAGGAATTAAATCAGGATGTTTTCCTGAGTCACGTGACAGGAGGCTGTGGAGGACTCTGGAGGCTGAGGAGAGAACAGGGAGGAGAGGAAGTAACAAGTGTGTAGGTTATTGTGCTGCTGTTCATAGATTGTCAGTTATCTCGTCACTTAGATTCTGTTTTTGACTTAATGTTCTTGGTGTATATATTCCTTTGCGTGGACACATTACTAGTAGTGAAGGCAGTGTTGTGAAGCTGTGGCCGAGGTGTTGTGTGTGAAGGCCTGGGTGTGCAGCCCTTTGATCCCTCTAATACCGGGCCTCACCCACACCCTCAAGGCCTGCTGGGTGACAACCGGGCCTCACCCACACCCTCAAGGCCTGCTGGGTGACAACCGGGCCTCACCCACACCCTCAAGGCCTGCTGGGTGACAACCGGGCCTCACCCACACCCTCAAGGCCTGCTGGGTGACAACCGGGCCTCACCCACACCCTCAAGGTCTGCTGGGTGACAACCGGGCCTCACCCACACCCTCAAGGCCTGCTGGGTGACAACCAGGCCTCACCCACACCCTCAAGGCCTGCTGGGTGACAACCGGGCCTCACCCACACCCTCAAGGCCTGCTGGGTGACAACCGGAAACACCAAAACAATCCATGGGTCAAATAAATTGTATTTATAGTGTACATAACTGGTCTTCAAAAGACTGTTTCTTTGCAATAAGTGATACTTCACTGTGTATTTATTTATAGGAACACTGAACTTATAGTATAATTTTCATCATTAGATATTCAAATAATGTGAGACAGACATGAGAGCCATGGTGGTGAGCGGGACCAGCCGTCAGGTGGGACCAAGACCCTCGGTCAAGCTCAAAACCAGATCACGCTGGAGCCTATAGCACCTGTAGGCTATTTTTCCTTTAGAGGGCTCAGGTGGCTGGCCCTGCACATTCTGGAGGCCTCAGGTGGCTGGCCCTGCACATTCTGGAGGCCTCAGGTGGCTGGCCCTGCACATTCTGGAGGCCTCAGGTGGCTGGCCCTGCACATTCTGGAGGCCTCAGGTGGTTGGCCCTGCACATTCTGGAGGCCTCAGGTGGCTGGCCCTGCACATTCTGGAGGCCTCAGGTGGCTGGCCCTGCACATTCTGGAGGCCTCAGGTGGCTGGCCCTGCACATTCTGGAGGCCTCAGGTGGCTGGCCCTGCACATTCTGGAGGCCTCAGGTGGCTGGCCCTGCACATTCTGGAGGCCTCAGGTGGTTGGCCCTGCACATTCTGGAGGGCCAGGTGGTTGGCCCTGCACATTCTGGAGGGCCAGGTGGTTGGCCCTGCACATTCTGGAGGCCTCAGGTGGTTGGCCCTGCACATTCTGGAGGGCCAGGTGGTTGGCCCTGCACATTCTGGAGGCCTCAGGTGGTTGGCCCTGCACATTCTGGAGGCCTCAGGTGGTTGGCCCTGCACATTCTGGAGGGCCAGGTGGTTGGCCCTGCACATTCTGGAGGGCCAGGTGGTTGGCCCTGCACATTCTGGAGGCCTCAGGTGGTTGGCCCTGCACATTCTGGAGGCCTCAGGTGGTTGGCCCTGCACATTCTGGAGGCCTCAGGTGGTTGGCCCTGCACATTCTGGAGGCCTCAGGTGGCTGGCCCTGCACATTCTGGAGGCCTCAGGTGGCTGGCCCTGCACATTCTGGAGGGCCAGGTGGTTGGCCCTGCACATTCTGGAGGGCCAGGTGGTTGGCCCTGCACATTCTGGAGGCCTCAGGTGGCTGGCCCTGCACATTCTGGAGGCCTCAGGTGGTTGGCCCTGCACATTCTGGAGGGCCAGGTGGTTGGCCCTGCACATTCTGGAGGCCTCAGGTGGTTGGCCCTGCACATTCTGGAGGGCCAGGTGGTTGGCCCTGCACATTCTGGAGGCCTCAGGTGGTTGGCCCTGCACATTCTGGAGGGCCAGGTGGTTGGCCCTGCACATTCTGGAGGCCTCAGGTGGTTGGCCCTGCACATTCTGGAGGGCCAGGTGGTTGGCCCTGCACATTCTGGAGGCCTCAGGTGGTTGGCCCTGCACATTCTGGAGGGCCAGGTGGTTGGCCCTGCACATTCTGGAGGCCTCAGGTGGCTGGCCCTGCACATTCTGGAGGGCCAGGTGGTTGGCCCTGCACATTCTGGAGGGCCAGGTGGTTGGCCCTGCACATTCTGGAGGGCCAGGTGGTTGGCCCTGCACATTCTGGAGGGCCAGGTGGTTGGCCCTGCACATTCTGGAGGGCCAGGTGGCTGGCCCTGCACATTCTGGAGGGCCAGGTGGCTGGCCCTGCACATTCTGGAGGCCTCAGGTGGTTGGCCCTGCACATTCTGGAGGCCTCAGGTGGTTGGCCCTGCACATTCTGGAGGCCTCAGGTGGTTGGCCCTGCACATTCTGGAGGGCCAGGTGGTTGGCCCTGCACATTCTGGAGGCCTCAGGTGGTTGGCCCTGCACATTCTGGAGGCCTCAGGTGGCTGGCCCTGCACATTCTGGAGGGCCAGGTGGTTGGCCCTGCACATTCTGGAGGCCTCAGGTGGTTGGCCCTGCACATTCTGGAGGCCTCAGGTGGTTGGCCCTGCACATTCTGGAGGCCTCAGGTGGTTGGCCCTGCACATTCTGGAGGGCCAGGTGGTTGGCCCTGCACATTCTGGAGGGCCAGGTGGTTGGCCCTGCACATTCTGGAGGGCCAGGTGGTTGGCCCTGCACATTCTGGAGAGTCGTGATGTGGATTGCTCTCGCCTGGTGGTGGCGCAGGCTGGGTTTTTATGGTGATGTTCAGAGTTTGTTGTTTGGCATTGTCATGACAGCCATGGATGGACAACACGTGAAGGTGACTCAGCTCTCTGACCTGTGATGACACGGCACTGAATGGGGTCAACAGTTGTTAGTGAGCCACCATGAAGGTCTTGTGCCCCTGACCCTGTACACACAAGTTGATCCCTGACTGCCACCACACTGGAGGCAAAACAACATGAGGGCAGCGGCATGCACAAAGGTGGGATTCTTGCATGGAGTCTTGTGTCTATAGTGTTGTCAAGGGTGTTGAGGTGAAGACAAGGCAAGATCAGTCTCCTTGCCTACCTTCTCAGGGCGGTCACGGCTCTGCATAGCATTCTCATTCACGGCCTTTTGAGTTGCATGAATGAACAGAGGCTAAATTAAAGTTGTACATAGACTTTGGTCATACTGTGAAGACAAGTGACAAGAAAAGATGGCAGGAATATGCAGTGATTTGGCACAAGCGCCGGGCCAACCTGTGGCCGTGCAGCGTGAGACAGGCGGCCGGACAAGCCAGAGTCTATAATGGTGTGCCAGTGTTGGGCATCACCGGGCTGTGTTTGGTTATTGTTGTAGTGATAGTGAAGAAGCTTTATATAATAGTGAAAGGCCAAGAAGCTGGACTGTCACTCTGAAGGTTTATTGAAAGGATTTTTATTTGCGGGTGGAATTTTTTTTTTTTTTTTTTTTTTTTTTTTTTTTTTTATCAAGGAATCAAAATTTAGGCAAATAATGACCGGACATGAAGAGTGAGTCAAAAGTTCAGTTGTTCTTTTTAACCTACTAAAAAGTTGCTGTGTGATGGGGCTGACTTCCAATGTTCAATGATTCAAGCTCGTTTGATTATTATAATGATAATAGTGGGATGATTATTTCTATGGATTCTTAATAAAAAAACAAATGATGTGTTTCATTTTACTATCCTACCGTAGATAACACTAAAGTCGCCAGGACAACGTTTTTTTCTATGTAAGATGATTATTTACAGACGTGTGGTGGCGTTAATACTTACATTTCTACATCCATGATTTCAGGAAAGTTAGAAGGGGCTATCTGGAGAGTCTGTGTCATTTTGTGTCTTCATCTGTGTCATAGTATGGCTATAAATGAACAAATTACAAAAATATCTTGTTTATGTTCTATGTATTATGTACAGTAAAAGCCTTATAACTGGGCACAATAGGGGCTCTGGCCCTTGCCGAGTTATTCAATGTGCCGAGTTATGCAAAGTCCTCTTCTGATATAAAAAAAAAAATAATAATAATACAGTACTGTAAAAGCATAACAACTACACTTCCCAATGAACGGGTAGCAGCAGGCATGTAATCCAAGGAGAGGGGAGCCTTATTGTAACATGTAGAAGATGGGCAGTCAGATGGCAGATGGAATTTAATATTGATAAATGTAGCGTTATGAATGTTGGTAGAAAAAACCCTGGTAATAGATACACCATAAGCAATGTATCGCTGAAAAGATCAGAAGGTGAAAAAGATCTTGGAGTGAGGGTGAGCCCAGACCTCCGCCCTAGGAAACAATGTATTGAGGCCAGAAATAGAGCTAATAGAGTATTAGGATTCATTACCAGAAGTGTTAAAAGTAGAAGTGCGGAAGTTATTCTAAAGCTTTATCTGGCTCTAGTCAGGCCTCACCTAGACTATGCAGTTCAGTTTTGGTCTCCATATTACAGGATGGATATAGTGTTGTTAGAAAAAGTGCAGAGAAGGATGACCAAAATGATACAAGGGATGCGTAACTTTAGTTATGAGAGGAGATTGAAGTTATTAAAATTTACACTCACTCGAGAGACGCAGAGTAAGGGGCGATCTGATAGAAGTTTTTAAGTGGATAAAGGGATTTAATAAAGGAGAGGTAGGAAAAGTATTACGGCTTTTAACCAGGGTTAGAACAAGAAGTAACGGATTCAAGCTGGAAAAGCGTAGATTTAGAAAGGAAATAGGGAAAAATGGTTCACAAAATAGGGTGGTGAATGATGGAATGGTCTCAGTAGACAGGTAGTTAGTGCGGAGTCATTGGAGCTTTAAAGGGGAGCTGGATAGGTTCATGGATGGGGATGAAAGGTGGATGTAGGTAGTGTATGCTACGAACTACCACGTGTAGGCCTCGCGGCCTTTGTAGCTCCTTATTTTACTTATGTTCTTGATGTTCTTAAGATGTTAGGGGACTCGTCGCATTTTAACACTGGTATCACTTTAATCACTTCATAATCATAACTGTACTGTACAACTTATGTACAACTATTTACATACTTGAGCATTAGTTACTCAACACTATGCCTGTCCATTAACTCTACCTTCGACTGCGAGTGCATGGGAGGACACAGGGGGCGGCATGAGCCTCTAATCACAGGCGTCACTATAAGAATCCTGCCTGTGCCACCACGGGCTACGGAACCATCACAGCCCTCGAGTGAGCCTCCAGGGCCTACCATCCCACCCCTGGAGCTCACTGACTACACGCGCTATAGGCATAGGGGGGGGGGGGGGGGGGGGGTAGGAAAGAAAAAAAAAAAAACGCTTGTCTTTGCCATGCCGAGTTATATCAAATTCCGAGTTATACAGTGCCGAGTTATAAGGCTTTTACTGTATTCACAAACCAAATTATTCTTAGGAACATGACCTTTTTTGACAGGGGATTACTGTACATATATATATTTTTCATCACAAATTATAGTTATTGCATAGGCCTAAGAAAATATATGAGAACCTCTTTATAAATCTGAATCCCTCTAGAATACAAGAGTCCATAGCTACCGTAGATAACACTATAGTCGCCAGTCACTTGCCACTGCACTAATGTCGCCAGGCACAATATATTACAAATTTTCGCATCACTACAGACTTGTATGTGCCACTGAAGACATGTAGTGTGATGTACATAATATAAACTACTGTGCATGCGTCTTCAGTGGCACATACACAAGTCTGTAGTGATGCTAAAATTGGTAATATATTGTGACTGGCGACATTAGTGCAGTGGCGAGTGACTGGCGACTATAGTGTTATGTACGGTAGAGGGCGACTCCATAGTAAGAAAGAGACCCTCTCCGCCCCAAGACAGAATGCCTCAGGAACCCAAACTGACCTAAGCTCCACCTAAGACCTCAAGCCAGCTAGTCACGCACCTCAGGGGGGGCGGCGGCACTGGTGGTGGTGTTTGCAATAACTACCTAACTCAGTAGACAGGTAGTTAGTGTGGAGTCATTAGAGAGCTTTAAAGGGAGGCTGGATAAATTCATGGATGTGGATGAAAGGTGGATGTAGGTAGTGTTAAGTAACAGGAACTACCACGTATAGGTCTCACAGCCTCTTGTAGCTTCCTTATTTTCTTATGTTCTTATACTTTTACAGTTTGTTAGTGGTGGTGGTGTTGTTGGGGGTGGGGGTGTTGTGGGACAGGTGGTTAGTGAGGGCATCCCAGGCGCGCTCCACCTGCCTGCGTGTGCATTCGTCCGCCCACTCAGTGCAGAAGACCACGTTAGCCCTCGCCACCTGTTCCCCGGGTGCCATCTGGGAGTCCAGCCGCCGCTCCGCCTGCTCCCGGCTCTTGTTGTCGCGCTGGGTGATGCGGCGGATGGCCTCCTCGCGCCGCAATACGCACACCCACACCTGCAGGCACACACGGCTCATGAGGGTGGTGGTGGTGGTGTTGAGGGGATAACAACGTAGCTATTATTATAGTACTCGACATATAGAATACTTAATGAAATAAAGTAATGCCAAAAATAGAGGAAAGCTAGCCGAGGCCAAGCATCAACACATAATGGCAGATGGACAGACATCCTCACATATGTGCTCATAACACTATAGTCTTTCCAATATATCAGTCACTTTAGTCACTTTAATTTCTACCCATTACCATTATAATTACATATATATATATTCCTACTCTCCCTCTATGGTGAGCGAACAATACCTCCCTCACAAGGGGGGGGGGGGGGGGGCCAAAACTACTCCTCTACTAATTGAGAGGGTGGGTGGTGGATAATTTCTGCAAGTGACTTGATAGAAGGGAAAGACTATAGTACATCCCCTTCATCTCACCTGGTGGCAAAGTGTGTCCCACTGAGCCTCCAGCAGCAAGGCAGCGTCCACCACCACCACTGCCGTGCCCTGCGCCGCCAGCCTCGCCACACGCTGCCTCACCAGCCTCTCAATCTCCGGCCACACGATGCCGTTCAGCTGCTGTCGCGCCGCCTCGCTGCCGAACACCCGGGCCGCCAGGGCTGGCCGGTTGATGTGGCCGTCCTCCCCAACAATGTCTGAGCCAAAGGACTCCACCAGTGCCTTGTTGCAGGCCGTGCCCGGGAGGTAGGCCTCGTGACCCAGCTTGTCGCAGTCCACCACCGCCGCTCCCAGCCCCGCCAGCTGCCGGGCAAGGGTGGATTTTCCGGTGGCCGAGCCTCCGGTGAGCCCGATGACGTAGGGACGGGCAGGACCGGCCGGCGCGGGCTGCCGGAGGAAGGTACCGAGAAGACGCATTCTTACCGAGGAGGAGCTGGCTTTGGTCTCCTCCTCGGGTGATTCCCTGCCCTCGTCCTCCACCAGGGACACCACGTGGCCCTCCAGCAGACACAGGCCGCTCTCCTCCCGGACCCGGTTGATGGCTGCCACACCGCCCTTGGTCTCCTCACTCACCACCAGCATCTGCATGTCCGGGTCCCAGCGTGTGGGCCCCAGAGCCTCCTGAATGGCCACCGCCTCACACCGCACGCTGGGGTCCAGCTCCCCCACCAGCTGCGTCACCCCGGCCAGCCTCTCCTGGACGGGCCGGATCAGCTCGGCCAGGGTCTTCCTCCTCAGCAGGGGTCCGTCGGCCACCCCGCACACCAGCCTGTCCCGGCACCTCAGCAGGGCCGCCGACACCAGCACCAGGTGGCCGGCGTGGGGCCGGTCAAAGGTGCCGCCCAGCACCACGTTGCGGTACACCTGGTCCGTGGGCACGCCGGGGGGCAGTGAGGCCGGGCCGTCCTCCTGGCCCTGGCCCTCCTGTGCCTCGGGCAACACCACCACCTCACCACCGCCGGCCGGGCAGCCACTGTACCGCCTCACCGCCTCCTGCAGCCTCTCCCCGCCCTGCCCCGCCCCCGCCAGCAGCACCACGTCCACGGGCTGCCGGGTGTGCGGGGGCGTGGCCGCGCACGCCTTGAAGCCGGCCAGCAGCACCCTCACCTCCAGGCCGGCGCAGAGGGCGGGGCTGCGGGCGTAGATGGTGGTGATGATGTGGCTGTAGAGGGTGAGGGGCCGGGGGGGCAGGCTGGTCCGGGCCAGGGGGTCCAGGTGCACGTACAGCATCCTGGTCACGTGCTGGGAGGCTGCCCTCAGCACCTGTGCACATGGGAGGGGGGTCAGGGGTCAGCCACACTGCTCATGTCCAGGAACAATCTTATATTCTGACCAGGAGTTTGTTAGTGACAGACAGACAGGGATGTAATTGTGTGTGCACGATGGTGACTGACAGAAGCCTTCAGCTAAACATAAATAATAATGTGTTGATCCTCTACTTTTCCTAATCTTCAAAAAGTACCATTTAGGAGATCATACTCATTGCACCTCTGAATTCTTGCCTGATTTCCCTCCCAACAATCACTCCCTTCCTTTCCTCCCCAGGCAGCCTTCACGTGCCCCCCTGTGCGGTGCTTGTTCAGCCTGGTGCAGGGAATATCACCCACACAGTATGCTTCAAATGTAGACCAGTGTGTGATGGAGGTGGTGTATTCACAATGATCACTATAGCAATCTAAAAGAGAACAGGCATCTCTCTAAACCGTTCTTTTTATTTAACATGCATCTTGTATACACTGCCTACAGGTGCTATAGGCTAGAATGTAAAAAAATATATTAAAAAAATCCCCACCCCGACATCCTCCCTGTCACAGCCACACAGCAGACTGCCACCACAGCCAGCCACCCTCCCTCCCACCACAGCCACAGCCACACCCAGCACCCACAGCCTGCCACCCTCACATCCACAGCCCCTACCACGCACCCACGGCAGGCTGGCCACGATGGTCCCTGCAGGCTGGGTCAGCACCAGCAGGCCCGTCACGGCACACATCACGGCGCCCAGGCAGGGAGGCAGGGAACACAACAGTGCCGCTCTACCACTCCTGCAAACATGGTGAGAGTAGTATAAGAAGTAGTAGGGGTTATAGTAGTAGTATATATGTATACATGTACTCTATAAACACTGCAAGCCAATATGTTACCTGGCAGCCAACCCAGCGGGGGCGTGGCGGCGGTGGTGCCCTGACAGTATAAATAATTATAATAAGGGGCCTTCTCAGGGTGAGCACACACTGACATTGCTCTCCTTGAGGCTGTGGTGTAATGGTTGGTGCCTCAGAACAGTGCAGTGCAGGGGTGGGTGGCCAGGCAACGGTGTTTGGGGCACAGAACAGACTGCTCCAGTCATTCCATACAGAGGGGTATCCGGTCATTTCGCCCACACCAAAAGGTCGTTTTGCCCAAAGACAGTTCGCCCACATTAGATAACTCCTTTACTGTGCAACGCCAAGTTAGAGTTGGCGTCAAATGTAGGGGTTGTATTCTATATTCTATATATCTAGTGGCACAACCGATTATATAAGTGTGCAGCAGGTAGAAGCAGCCTGCAATTCTATCTTTTGGTAAGCCTTTGCATAAAGAGGCTAAATTAACACCATTACAAATAAGGCTGGTGTCGGAAAGAAAGCTCCGAAGGATCCAATGAAGACGATACAGGGAACTGCAAAATAAATTGTTCATTCTTTGGGATGAATATATGAGGGGTGAGAGATCCTCATTACAACTTATCAAGGCTTGCTCATATTTAAATGGACCAGTAAGCTCATAATAATTTTAATTACATGCATTTTACATGAATGCTCAGTTTTTTTAATTTAATTTTTAGAATTATGACATTAGTTTTCATACATTTTATTCTTTGTTTCTCTTGGGTTTTAATAGTTTTTACTGCATGATTTGTGCATTGTTGAATAATACTTGTGGGCGAACCAACTTTAGTGTGGGCGAACTGACTCTTGAGTATGGGCGAACAAACTCTACATTTAGGCGAACTGACATGTGGGCGAAATGACCGTAAACCATACAGAGTACATTGAACAAGAAATCAAGAATGACATGATTGATACCTTGTTTGGCGAGCACTGCGTGTTTGCTGGTGTGTGTGTGCGTGTATTCTATTGCCAGCCTAGGATGGCGGGTAATTATTGAGTGGCAGACGTTACTATCACGATAATAAGGTTTGGTACACCACGGTATCTGCTGTGTACTTGTTCAGTACAGTTGTGGGTCGGGAGTCAGGCCTTTTTCAACGGCACTCCCTGACGTGTTTCTTCTTGCTGTCTGGGACTTTAATTTGTTTTCTTCTCTTATTCTATCTTATTAGTTTCTTCTTATTTTCTCTGGTCATCCAAAAACTGTTGATTGTTCTTTTTGCTTCTTCCACATTCCCCTCTCCGAACAAATACTCCCCCACTATAGCCTCTGCCTCCTGTACGTAAGGTTGTTGTAGCCTCACACTGCATAACTAACTAACATAATTACCTGTGCACAAGGCCACCCTGGCTTGTCTTGTTGACGTCGCGGCTCACTCTTGATCGCACAAGTACCTGGAGGCAGCGGCGCGCCCCTGCAGAGGCCCTCACTCTGGCGCGGCAACACTGCTCAAGCTTGTTGTGGAGGTGGTGATCAGCTGGTGCAGAGGTGTCAGGTGGCCTGCAGAAGTAATCGGCGCATACACCTAGGAAGGCGATAGTGAGCGGTGGACGGTGTGAGTGCCGTGGTGTGCAGTGC
Source organism: Chionoecetes opilio (assembly GCA_016584305.1). NCBI lineage: Eukaryota > Metazoa > Arthropoda > Malacostraca > Decapoda > Majidae > Chionoecetes > Chionoecetes opilio. The sequence goes on along the minus strand of JACEEZ010019766.1, from coordinate 317,818 downwards.
CTGAACGTGTTGCAGCCAGGGAGTGACTGGGTGAGTGTAGCGGCGGGCAGACAGGCAGTGGTGGTCACGGTGGTGTGGCAGGCAGGCAGTGGTGGTCACGGTGGTGTGGCAGGCAGGCAGTGGTGGTCACGGTGGTGTGGCAGGCAGGCAGTGGTGCTCACGGTGGTGTGGCAGACAGGCAGTGGTGGTCACGGTGGTGTGGCAGGCAGGCAGTGGTGGTCACGGTGGTGTGGCAGGCAGGCAGTGGTGGTCACGGTGGTGTGGCAGGCAGGCAGTGGTGGTCACGGTGGTGTGGCAGGCAGGCAGTGGTGGTCACGGTGGTGTGGCAGGCAGGCAGTGGTGGTCACGGTGGTGTGGCAGGCAGGCAGTGGTGGTCACGGTGGGTGTGGCAGGCAGGCAGTGGTGGTCACGGTGGTGTGGCAGGCAAGGCAGTGGTGGTCACGGTGGTGTGGCAGGCAGGCAGTGGTGCTCACGGTGGTGTGGCAGGCAGGCAGTGTTGCTCACGGTGGTGTGGCAGGCAGGCAGTGGTGCTCACGGTGGTGTGGCAGGCAGGCAGTGGTGGTCACGGTGGTGTGGCAGGCAGGCAGTGGTGTCACGGTGGTGTGGCAGGCAGGCAGTGGTGCTCACGGTGGTGTGGCAGGCAGGCAGTGTTGCTCACGGTGGTGTGGCAGGCAGGCAGTGGTGCTCACGGTGGTGTGGCAGGCAGGCAGTGGTGGTCACGGTGGTGTGGCAGGCAGGCAGTGGTGCTCACGGTGGTGTGGCAGGCAGGCAGTGTTGCTCACGGTGGTGTGGCAGGCAGGCAGTGGTGCTCACGGTGGGTGTGGCAGGCAGGCAGTGGTGCTCCTCACGGTGGTGTGGCAGGCAGGCAGTGGTGCTCACGGTGGTGTGGCAGGCAGGCAGTGGTGGTCACGGTGGTGTGCAGGCAAGGCAGTGGTGCTCACGGTGGTGTGGCAGGCAGGCAGTGTGCTCCACACGGTGGTGTGGCAGGCAGGCAGTGGTGCTCACGGTGGTGTGGCAGGCAGGCAGTGGTGCTCCTCACGGTGGTGTGGCAGGCAGGTAGTGGTGGTCACGGTGGTGTGGCAGGCAGGCAGTGGTGCTCCTCACGGTGGTGTGGCAGGCAGGCAGTGGTGCTCACGGTGGTGTGGCAGGCAGGCAGTGGTGGTCACGGTGGTGTGGCAGGCAGGCAGTGGTGGTCACGGTGGGTGTGGCAGGCAGGCAGTGGTGGTCACGGTGGTGTGGCAGGCAGGCAGTGTTGCTCACGGTGGTGTGGCAGGCAGGCAGTGGTGGTCACGTGGTGGTGTGGCAGGCAGGCAGTGGTGGTCACGGTGGTGTGGCAGGCAGGCAGTGTTGCTCACGGTGGTGTGGCAGGCAGGCAGTGGTGGTCACGGTGGTGTGGCAGGCAGGCAGTGGTGGTCACGGTGGTGTGGCAGGCAGGCAGTGGTGGTCACGGTGGTGTGGCAGGCAGGCAGTGTTGCTCACGGTGGTGTGGCAGGCAGGCAGTGGTGCTCCTCACGGTGGTGTGGCAGGCAGGCAGTGGTGCTCACGGTGGTGTGGTGTGGTGTGGCGGTAACGGCCGCAGCCAGGGAACGGCCGCATATATAAACAATGTAATTAGTAGTATGTCCAACAGGGCCACGCGCCCTGTTGGACATACTAATTGCAATTGAAGGGAGTAGACTAACTTGATTGGGCATTCTGTACAGCACGACGATAATCGGCCTGTGTAAGGCCAGTGCCGCACGTGCGGTGTTGCCACCGGTCACATCCATCGCACTGGATCCCCTGCTGGCGTGCGCGTACCGGACGGTCGCAAGCGATGCACTCATGCACCATGACTTAACTTGTAGAGTGAATCTGACAATGTAGAGTATGATTTGCAGTGGTTTGAAACTATCAGTGGAGGACACGGAAAGATATGATCTTTGGTTCTGTGGGATGCAGCTTTTTATAGCGAACGGCATTGAACGAAGTGTAGTCGAACATAATCGACTCGCTATCGAGTCGATTATGGAGCAAATCAACTATGCCAACTATAGCTTCCATCACAAGGCTACCGTATGCAAGTAGATTAGCAAGCAAGTCACCTGCAGGTATACAAGGTCAAATACATTTAAGAATTAATCAAAGACCCAAATAAATTGTATCAAATTAATTGATATGTTATGTTGAATTAATAACGTGTGATATAAACGAAAAAACAACGATCGACAATCAAACAGTCAAGGCTGTCACCTTCATTTAATATTCTTCAATTGCAATTAGCACGTCCGACAGGACGGGCCGAACGAAAACAGGAAGCCGAAATGTCGGACGTGGTAATTACATTGTTTATATATGCGGCCGTTCCCTGTCTGCGGCCGTTCCCTATGTACACCTAGAATCGTGCTTCCTAATAAGTTTTGCTCACAAAATGCCCACAGACCACACTTTGCAATACCCCATAGGTGGTCCTTAACAGCAGGGCGGCGGACAGTGGGGCTTGCTAACCACGGTACCTGGAACTGTCGCCGATTGGAATTCTCGCCGACGTCGGCGAGTGTTCGCAATGTTTATCACACCGCCGCATACGGCATACACACACACACACGACCACCCAAGCCATTACACCGCCCCATACGACACACACACACACACACGACCACCCCAGCCATCACCCCCACTCACCATTACCCCACCCCATATACACACACACACACATGACCACCCAAGCCATCACACCGCCCCATACGACACACACACACACACACGACCACCCCAGCCATCACACCCACTCACCATTACCCCACCCCATACCACACACACACACACATGACCACCCAAGCCATCACACCGCCCCATACGACACACACACACACACACGACCATCCCAGCCATCACACCCACCACCATTACCCCACCCCATACACACACACACACACACACACACGACCACCCAAGCCATCACACCGCCCCATACGGCATACACACACACACACGACCACCCCAGCCATCACACCCACCCACCATTACCCCACCCATACACACACACTCACACACAACACGACCACCCAAGCCATCACACCGCCCCATACGGCATACACACACACACACGACCACCCCAGCCATCACACCCACCCACCATTACCTCACCCCATACACACACACTCACACACACGACCACCCAAGCCATCACACCGCCCCATACGGCATACGCACACACACACGACCACCCCAGCCATCACACCCACCCACCATTACCTCACCCCATACACATACACACACACACACACACACACTCGACCTCCCAAGCCATCACACCGCCCCATACGGCATACACACACACACACGACCACCCCAGCCATCACACCCACCCACCATTACCTCACCCCATACACACACATCACACACACACACGACCACCCAAGCCATCACACCGCCTCATACGGCATATAGCGCATTTTCGCGACGTTTACCAGACCAGTTCAGTCTAGGCTGGATTGATGCTCACGAAAATACATCGAGACTGGCCCCGTCCCATTCGTCGTTCCTATTGGCTGGGGGATCAAGTGGGCGGTCCTACCGTCCTGCAAGCTTTACCCTCCCCCACCCCCCCAAAGACACACCAAAGGGTTATTAATTTGACCAAACTGGTCAAGTATTTGACCATACCATACATTTGACCTACTAGTTGGCATATGAAAGGTGAACCGTGGTTATCATTCTGTGTGTGATGAGAGTCTGCCAGTTATAAATATCTGGACGAAGAAAAAATCCCATCAACACAATGTTGCAGGACCTGTCGCAGCCCTGTCAAATATTTACTATATATAACCTCTATAACCATCATTATCATATCTATAGGTACTGGCATCCACTACCTGGGGATTTCCGTATATAGCAGGCCTTTTACTGGTGGAGTACTTGTTACAGGTTGAAGTTCCCAAACTCGGCAACCTCGGGACCAGCGCCGAGCCGAGTAATGGAATTTTCCGACTTTTAGAACGTAGATATATTAAAGGGAAAAAAAGCCTGAAAATCACATGAAAAAAATCACAGGAAAAAATGATTTGGATTCTAATACAGTAATACTGTTCCTGGACGTTTGGGAGCCATAATACCAATAACAGACCTGTAGAAGTACACAAAATAACAGTGTACACAACTCTACAATCACAACACCACTGAACAATAACAACAAACAAATCGGCGGGAGAAACCAAGCGGCCTAGTGTGGTGGCACCCAGCGGCCGACCCGGCAACTACGTGCCGGGTTTTGGGTGTTCTGCCGTGTTTTGGAAAATCCGGAACCATAGCCGAGTTTTGGGTGTTGCCGAGTCTTGGGATGCAGAGTTTGGGAATTTCAACCTGTATTAGCCCTATTATCATGTAAATTTTGCCTTGTGCAATGTAGTAGTCATCCCTGTTACTTGACTTCTCAATGGGAAGTCAAGTAGCAGGGATGACTATGACAAATTGAATGATGAAATCTCATTTAATTTACCGTCAATAACACTATATATAGTCGCCACTGCACTAATGTCGCAGGGGGGCATATATTATGAGTTTTAGCATCACTACAGACTTGTATGTGACACTCAAGAGACGTGCACAGTACGTAGTTTACATTATCTACATAACACTATACCTGTCTTCAGTGACACAGCCTACAAGTCTGTAGTGATGCTAAAATTCGTAATATATGGCGCCTGGTGACATTAGTGCAGTGGCCACTATAATGTTGTTGACGGTACATCCATTTCCCAAGATGTGGTTTCAGCAAATTGCGAATATTGTAATTTTTCGTGAAATTACTTTAGTCTTATGGTCGGCCATCATGGTGTTTCATGTCTTATCAGCAGCACGAGAAGCTCCTGGTCGTCTTCCCTGCTGCCTGTAGTGCGCATGCGCCAGTTCTCTCCACTCTGGGCCAACGCGGTCCTGCTCGCTGGGTTGGACCAGAGTAGACTGGGCTAAACCGTTCCAGCCCGCCTCGCGAAAACAGTGGCCGCCCCGGACTAGTCCAGTCCAGACCGGACCAGAACGGTCGCAAAAATGCGCTAATACACACACACACACACGACCACCCCAGCCATCACACCCACCCACCATTACCTCACCCCATACACACACACACACGACCACCCCAGCCATCACACCCACCCACCATTACCTCACCCCACACACACACACACACGACCACCCCAGCCATCACACCCACCCACCATTACCTCACCCCACACACACACACACACACACACACACACACACACACACACAAGCCCACCCCTGCCATCACACCCACCATTACCACGCCCCATAAACCTGTGTGGGGGGCACCGCCCCCTTGTAGCCCCCCCACAGTGGGGGGCACCGCATTCTCATGGAGGAGGGGCGTAGCTACGCCACTGGTGTAGCAGAAAGCCTTGGGCCCCTGCGACCCTCCCGGTGACGTCACAACCACAGCCGTGACGTCATGACTTAGGCTCCGCCCACGTAAATATATTTCAAAAAACACTTTAATTACTGGTTCAATCTTGGATCTGATCACAGTTTTAGAATCGGCATTTCATATCATGAATTTTGATATATATACCATGATCTATAATGTGCTATTAAGAAACTCGATAAAAATTAGAACAAATATGGCGCTGGTGGCGCCCCCTACATACTCTGTTTATTTTGATAATTCTCCCGCCAATTCCAGGTTTATGAGGCTTTTCTTGTTTGTCTGATTTGTATCCAACATTTCCATATAGACAATGTAGTTAGTGAGGCGTGTTATGAGGCTGCTGACAGGAAGGCAACAACTCAGGTTCTGTCAACTCAACAATATTTCTCCGCAATTATTATTTTTTTTTTAATTCTTGATTTTGAGGCAATAATTGTGTTAGATAATTAAACCAATATGTCTGTAGTATTTTTTTAGATATGTTATCATGCGTGTTTCACGGTCCTAAGTTCGAGTCTGGCTTCATCCTAACATATTTTGTTTTATTCTATTTTCGTCTTTTTTATTTAGCCTCTAAGCTTGGATTGGTAACTGTATTTATGTTTCTTGATATATTTGAAGATTTTCTGTATTATTTTGGTATCTTAATAGGCGGTCAATAAGTATTTTTAATGGTAGTGTGTGAAATGCCGTATCCCGTATCATAAGAACATAAGAAAATAAGGAAGCTACAAGAGGCCGTGAGACCTACACGAGGTAGTTCCTGTTACTTAACACTACCTACATCCACCTTTCATCCCCATGTATGAATTTATCTAGCCTCCTTTTAAAGCTCTCTAATGACTCCGCACTAACTACCTGTCTACGGAGTCCATTCCAGTCATTCACCACCCTATTTGTGAACCAGTTTTTCCCTATTTTTTTTTTTAATCTACGCTTTTCCAGCTTGAATCCATTACTTCTTGTTCTAGCCTGGTTGATGAGTGTTAGTGTTGTAGGTTTAGGTTAGTAGTGTAGTGTTAGGTGAGTGTTGGGTTGGAGTGAGGGTGAGCCCAGACCTCCGACCTAAGAAACAATGTATTGAAGCTAGAAATAGAGCTAATAGAGTGTTAGGATTCATTACCAGAAGTGTTAAAAGTAGAAGTGCGGAAGTTATTCTAAAGTTTTGTCTGGCTCTAGTCAGGCCTCACCTAGACTATGCGGTTCAGTTTTGGTCTCCATATTACAGGATGGATTTTTACAGCCTTGTTAGAATCAGTGCAGAGAAGGATGACCAAAATGATACAAGGGATGCGTAACTTTATTTATGAGAAGAGATTGAAGTTATTAAAGTTACACTCACTCGAGAGACGCAGAGTAAGGGGCGATCTGATAGAAGTTTTTAAGTGGATAAAGGGATTTAATAAAGGAGAGGTAGGAAAAGTTCTTACGGCTTTTAACCAGGGTAGAACAAGAAGTAACGGATTCAAGCTGGAAGGGCGTAGATTTAGAAAGGAAATAGGGAAAAACTGGTTCACAAATAGGGTGGTGAATGATGGAATGGTCTCAGTAGACAGGTAGTTAGTGCTGAGTCATTGGGGAGCTTTAAAGAGGGGCTGGACAGGTTCATGGATGGGGATGGAAGGTGGATGTAGGTAGTGTTAGGTGACAGGAACTACCACGTGTAGGCCTCACGGCCTCTTGTAGCTTCCTTATTTTCTTATGTTATGTTCTTATGTTATGTTCTTATGTACCCTGGTTAATAGCCGTAAGAACTTTTCCTACCTCTCCTTTATTGTATCCCTTTATCCATTTAAAAACTTCTATCAGATCGCCCCTCACTCTGCGTCTCTCGAATTAGTGTAAATTTAACCCCTTTCACGACCAGATCTTTCCTTTGCTGTAAGAAATTATATGTTATTAGCCATAAAATTACGAAAAGCTACTTAATATACAAAATTAACTAGTGGGCAAGGATACTAAACAGGTCAAATAAAATGAAAATTGTCTAATAGTAGCGAAATTACAATGGAAATTACGCTCTGGGTCTCAAGGGGTTAATAGCTTCAATCTCAATCTAAAGTGTTGTTTCCTCCCTCACAGCCCCACCATGGAGGACCTGTTGTGTAGCCTGGGTGGTGTTGAGGTCACACGGCGCCCCAACAACCCCCACGCTGAACACCCGCGCTTTGCCCTCTACAAGGCCAAGACCAGCGGCTCCTCCCAGCAGGAACGCCGCAGGATGGTGCTGCAGGCCAGGAAGGAGTGAGTCAGGACGGGGTGCAGTCAGTTCGTACAAAAGTTGTTTCCTACACCAGTAGATTCGTACATCAAAAAGTTGTTTCGTTGTCTATATGAAATCATAGTCGTTTCGTACACTCAGCTCAGAGTTGAACTTGACTACTAGAGTTACAAAATGACACCAGGTATGTACGAAAAAACTCGAAATCAGTGTACGAAACAACTAACAAAACCTGGGTATGAAATAACTTGTGTACGAAACTCCCTGTAACTATCAGGAGCGCCCCAAACACCAGCCGGCGACACTGTTATGGGGACTATAGTCTATTTTTTTTAACGAGGCATAAAATCCTGCCCCCTTGCTGCTTACTGACTGATATGTGATGCCAGGAGAAGGGAATCCTACATTTCTTCTTAATTTCAGTGGTATTTTATCATAGTTAACCATACATATTATCAGGTAAACAGAGGCATCATTTTAAGCATGAGACCTTAGGATAGAATGGTATTTTTGCCTCATTGAAAAAAAATAGACATAGTGGCACCTATTTTTGTGACATGAAAACTATTCATTATATAATAAAACGTGTGTGGGCCATTAGTTATCAATTAAATGAGTCTTTGCATTATCATAGGTGTATTTTAGTTCGTAGTTCTTATCTTAGTTAAGTGAATTCAAAAGCTTACCCACACATGTCCCGACACTCAGGGCTCGCTATGACCTGATAGCGCTGGTGCGGAACCTGGAGGAGGCGGAGAGTGAGGGCGCCGCGGTCTCCGAGGAGGACATGGAGTACGAACAGGTCAGCCGAACATTACTTTGCCTCATTTTATATATATTTGTACCATTAACTTACCTTCATATATGAATTTGCAGTTTATTTGATGTATCCTGTAATGCTTTCATCCCCTTGAGGCCCAGAGCGTAATTTCCATTATAATTTGGATACCATTAGATGATTTTTAGTGAATACAAGTAATTTAGTATCCTTGGCCACTAACTAATTTGGTGTATTCAGTTACTTTTCATAATTTTATTGCTGACAACATAGAATTTTTTATAGCAAAGGAAAGATCTGGGCGTGAAGGGGTTAACGTTTTTTTTTGGTGTGGAAGTGTTTGGTGTGGAAGTGTCAAATGCCCAAACACAGAATACATTTATCTAACAAGAATATTGACTGGCTGTTGTAATCTGCGCAGGTCCGGACTTGTTATGCACGGCCGCGGAAGTTCAAGAATTTCATCATGCTGAGTGAGTGGCTTGTGGACGTGCCTCAGGACTTTGCCGCCACCCACCTGGCCGTGCCGTGCCCCGTGGGGAAGCGCAGTCTGGTCATGTCAGCCAAGGTGAGACAAAGACCCTTCTTCTATTTTTCTTTACTAGGACAGTTTGGATCAGTGCCGTTTCTAGCCTTTTGGGGCCCTATGCAAAATGTTGTTTGGGGCCCTATTTTGTAAAGGTGTGGTGGGGGGATTCCAAGCCCTCTAAGGTGGTCCGGGGGCACAACTTTAATATTTAAATGCATCAATCTGGTGCACTTTAAGAGGAAAAGATCCAATATATAAAAAAAAGAGCAAACAATGGCAGCTTGGGGGCCTGTGCAACCGTCGTAGTTCGCATACACAGTACAGCTAAGTATTAATTATCCGACCTTGGGGGGACCGAAGGTAGGTCGGATAATTGGAATAGTCGGATGTTCGGATATCACAGTAACCATAAACGTAAGGACAAAATGGTATAGAACATAAAAGATGCAGCTCTTGAAGGCCGAGCCAGTGGTAGACGCCAAAGTAAAATTCATGCATAAATAAAGCCAAAAATCAATGTTGTCTAAAAACTATAAAAAAAAACTAAGTAAAATAAATGGCCAAAACAAGACACAGTGTGGTGGTGAAAAAAGTTGGTTGTTTGGACAAGTCGGATGTTTGGAGGTCGGATGTTGGGAATTTGGCTGTAGTAAGAAACGTCCCTGGTTTGTTGGATCTCGGGGTTAGGTTAGGAATGCCTTTTTTCTTCTATTTTCCTTTACTAGCACAGTTTGGATCTCAGGATATTAACTAAACTTACCTAACAGAACTCAGAACAGAAATACCTTTTTTGCCTCCCTCCCGTCCTTGGTGCAGTGTTTGTTGACATTTCCTTTAACTTTTCATTGTCTTTCACAAATTCACTCATGTGTATGCAGAGCCAGACATGTATCCCGGGCCTCAATGGCTGTGTACAGTGTCTACCTGCTACCAACCCTGAATCATCTCTTAACCCCTTGAGGATCAGAACATAATTTTCATTGTAATTTGACTACCATTAAACGATTTTAATAGACATAAACAATATTTTTTTTAGATATGACCTGTTTAGTATCCTTGTCCACTACCTAATTTGGAATGTTAAGTCACTTTTCGTAATTTTATGGCTAACAACTGACAATTTTTATATAGCATAGGAAAGACCTGGGCGTGAAGGGGTTTAAACATGTTAGTATTTATGATCTGAGACACCCATGATGCTGCTGATGTTGGTGATGATGAGCTAAGTCTGCCGTTGTGTCAGGGCAGGACGCGGGTGTTTGCCAAATCGGGCGTGATGGTGCGGCAGTTCCCGTCCATGTTGCCCGGAGGGAACCGTCAGCTGTGCAGCCGCGGGTTTGCTCTGCTGGACTGTATCTGGTCTGAGGTAAACAAGACG
>JACEEZ010019766.1:262484-302484 GCA_016584305.1 Chionoecetes opilio | reverse complement strand
GGTTGAAGTTCCCAAACTCGGCAACCTCGGGACCAGCGCCGAGCCGAGTAATGGAATTTTCCAGCTTTTAGAACGTAGATATATTAAGGGGAAAAAAAGCATGAAAATCACATGGAAAAAATTCCTGGACGTTTGGGAGCCATAATACCAATAACAGACCTGTAGAAGTACACAAAATAACAGTGTACACAACTCTACAGTCACAACACCACTGAACAATAACAACAAACAAATCGGCGGGAGAAACCAAGCGGCCTAGTGTGGTGGCACCCAAGCGGCCGACCCGGCAACTACGCGCCGGGTTTTGGGTGTTCTGCCGTATTTTGGAAAATCCGGAACCATAGCCGAATTTTGGGTGTTGCCGAGTCTTGGGATGCAGAGTTTGGGAACTTCAACCTGTACCTGAGCGTTGCCGGATTACTGAAGGTTATACTACTACTAATATATACTATAATTTTATAATTTTATACTATAATTTTATTTAGAATATACTACATTTTATCAGGGTAAATTTCCAGTTTGACACCGAATTCACTTTGGTGGACGAAACTATTTTTTTCTGGTGAGTTTTGATGTTTTGAATTAATCTGCTAACCGTTTATGTTGCAAATCACTTTTTTTTTTTGTGTGATTTTCGACAAAAATAATTGAAAAACAAATTGAACCTGACTGAACCTTAAAAAAAAAAAAACGGTTTGCAGATTAATTCAAAACGCATTAAAACTCACCAGAAAAAAATTATTTCATCCACCAAAGTGAATTCGGTGTCAAACTGGAATAAAACCTTTTTCTGAAGTGATTATGAGCCGTAATGGTGGCTCAGTTAAAATATTACCGTGTTTTAAGATAGGTTCCCAATAGGTGACTTCTTATCCTCCTACCAACCCTGTGCATTGCTGTTCACAGATGGAAGTCTCTACAAATGGATCCCAAAAGAGTACAAAGAAAACTAGAAACAGTAAAACAAAAGAGAATGAGATGGAGGTGTCGGGCACATAGGTAAGTCTTTCATGTCATCATCATCATCAGCGGTTCGAGCCCACCAAGTTCGTCCTGGCGTGGTGGCACTTTGTAGTCAATAACCTTGTAGTTGGTACTTGCAAAGTGTCTAGATAGGATCAAAGTATCTTATATCATCATTATTATTATTACCACTGATGTAACCTAATGTGTCACTGAGGAGTTTGTTTCCATTATGATGCCGGCCAAAACCCTACCGTAGATAACAGTGAAGTCGCCACCTGCAGTAATGTCGCCAGCCGCCAAATATTGCGAATTATAGCATTAAAGTACTACTGATTTTTATGTGCCACTGACGATGATACACAGTAGTTTATATCATGACTGTATAATCTACCCTGTTTCAGCGTTGTTTTATGCTTTGTATCTATAAGTATAGACGGTTTCAAATTTCGCTACGCTTTTTTTTCGGGCGACGACGACAACGGTACGACACTCAGTAAATAAACACTAGATGGCGACTCTACTGTTGGTAGCCACTTTGTAGATATTTTTGTCATTTGTTCATTTATAGCCATACTATGACACAGATGAAGACACAAAATGACACAGACTCTCCAGATAGCCCCTTCTAACTTTCCTGAAATCATGGATGTAGAAATGTAAGTATTAACGCCACCACACGTCTGTAAACAGAAAAAAATGTTGTCCTGGCGACTTTACTGTTATCTACGGTAGCCATTGCGTCTTGTCATACGTACATGTTGATTTTGGTCCATCGCTGTTTTGAACTTATATTTTGAGATTTTTTTTCAGTCGGTTATTTCTTGACTATAATACTTGTCAGCACAAAACACTGCTTCAATTTATCACCAAATATTTTGTAGCCTAGAACTAGAGTTAGAAGTTGTGGTTTTTAATGGCAAGATGTTGAGCTAAAATATCCAACCTAAGTCACATTTCCAGACGTGTTCTAATCATTTAGATTTTAGATCATAATTTGAAAATCATGTTTAACCCCTTCACGCCCAGATCTTTCCTTTGCTATAAAAAACTATGTTGTTAGCCATAAAATTACGAAAAGTAACTGAATATACCAAATTAGTTAGTGGACAAGGATACTAAACAGGTCATAGCTATAAAATATTACTTATATTCACTAAAAATTGTCTAATGGTGGCCAAATCACAATGGAAATTACGTTCTGGGTCTCAAGGGGTTACTAGAGTTGCTTGTAATTATTATGGGACACTGATTCAAATTCTCTACATCTTCGTGGCATGAATGTTGCTTTGAATCCTCGGCTATTGGTTTGTAATCAGGTCAGCGTAATGGGCAGTGTGGCACTTTCATACAGGGCCAGCCGGGTTACTGTCACACTTGTCACATTTCTGCACATTCAGGCATCCCCATTTCAGTACCTTTCTGCCTATGGTTTTCATAGGCACTCTACTACTACTACTATTCTGAGTTTTAGTAGGTTTCATCATTACTAGCGGCAGGCAAGTAAACACCTCGTCATACTGTAACAGCTGGGTTAGTCACCTGTCTCCCATCTCTTTTCAAGCTGGTTACATCTCTGCCCATTGGACACACCTATTCCAGTACCTTTCTGCCTTTGGCTTGCATAGGCACTCAACTGTTCCGAGTGGTTGTAGGTTTTACCATCACTATAGTCTATTTCTTTTGACGAGGCGAAAATTTCAGATGGCAAAATAACTAGGAAATTTACATTGTGCACTTCAAGATTTTTCTGGTTGACACGTTTAATCGTCTTTAATTTTTAGTTGAAGTAAATTAATTAATATTTAGCTTATAAATAATTACTAGGATGGCCTAGATATTTTTTGTATTTCATATGTTTAGTTTGTTCACCACTGACCTGCCAGTGTTCAAGTATTATATCTTTATCCCACATTGTGCAAAATTTTCAGTATTTTTTACCTGAATAGATAAGAAACATTTACATGCCATTAAGGTTTGTATCTAATTAACTTCACACCACACTCCCCATTATTAAGGGGAATTTTTATTTCTTGTACGAGTCAGCACAGAATATGAAACTATACTCAGCGCACTTAAGTTGGCGAAAATGTGGCCCTTCACTCCCCTCTTCCGAACGCACGGGATTGGCTGAGGTGTTGGGTGTTGGGGCTTTAGGGCGGAACTTGGAGTAAGGCATTCTCACCCAACACCCAACACCTCAGCCAATCCCGTGCGTTCGGAAGGGGGGAGTGAAGGGACCTCATTTTCGCCAACTTAACGTGTGGCGAGTTTAGTTTAGCTTGAATTCGTGCAGGCAAGTGTTTTGTCAAAAAGTAAGTGAAGATTTGGTTTGATTTTTGACTTTTTGGCTACAGTACAATGGCTTCCCTTGGGTCAGTCATTTCACATCTTTAAGAGTGAACTCCAAGATATGACGGTAAAAGAAATCCAGTGTTAATTGTTCTCAATATATTTCATACAACGTAATAACCAACAGCGCAGGTGGTGAGCCACTAACAAGTAAATTATTCATTGTTCAGATAATTGAAATATGCAACACAAGGCAGTTAGTGTACACTGTGTCTTAAGAAAAAGTTAAGTGGTCTGAGTGTCTCTACCGTCAATAACACTAGTCGCCAGGTGCCATGTTACAAATTTTAGCATCACTACAGACTTGTATGTGCCACTAAAGAGGCATGCACAGTAGTTTATATAATGTACCTGTCTTCAGTGGCACTTACAAGTCTGTGGTGATGCTAACATTTGTAGTACATGACGCCTGGCGACATTAATGCTGTGGCGACTATAGTGTTATTGACGGTAGAATAAGATTGTTTTGGGTTGCAAACCCTTTTATTGAGAACACAGACATTTCTTGTATTTATAGATTTTAAATACTAATTTGTAAGTGCAGGAAGGAAGGAATTGTAAAAAAAAGTAATACTATCTTGCCTACATAACAGCAAGCAATGCTGATGTGCTTAAGGTTTGGTTGAACTTCATACCAACAATAAACTGTTCAGCTTCACTGCCACTCTGTCCACTCGTCTTCTCGCATCAGCTTGTTTCCATCACTGAGTCTGTTCCTGAAAACACGAAGCAAAAATAGGATATTAACAATGTGCAGGGCAGTCACGGGATTAATTGGTCAACGGTGCAACACAATGAATGTTGAAGAACTGAATTAAGGAGCAGATTCATGGGCCCTTGTCTTCATATGATACAGGAGAGAAGGTGTATTTGTGACCATGCATCTCAAACATGCGATATATTTACCTTCATCAAACATGAACTCATCCTCGTATTCCTTAAGGAACTTCTGGGACCTTTGTTCATCAATGAAGAGTTGGTAAACTTTCTTTACATCTGGTATAGATATCTGGAAAAAAAAGAAGTTATATGTAGAGAGATGTACTTAAAATATCTTGTGTCCGCACCGCAAAAAAATATCTGAACGCCACCGTGTATTAACTATGACGATACGTTTGAACTTTATTTGTGCACCGGATCAACAAACTCTGGGTTTCATGTCTCTCGTTGCAGTGTGCACTCCTACCGAGGTGTGTGAAACTGAAGAGATGTTGTACGTCAAACTAGACTGTATTAGACCAGTTAGAGATCACCTTCAGCCATCCTCCTCACTGTCCTTGCCAGCCCAGTGTGGGGAATCCTAACGCCATCCCCATCAGGCCAGTGTCCAAGTGTCCTGAGTTACTGCCTGATACAAATCTACGGCCAAATTTGTATAGAAATTTGTGAGTCTTCACGACTTTCAAAAAGTTGTGAATTGACCTAGGCTAAATTCCGATACAAAATTGAGCGTAATATATACAGCGACTGCGGTATATAAACATCCTGTGGTCTCCTGTGATGTGAGTGAATATATATATATATATATAAAACCAGCATGAGAAGTAACAAGGGTAACGGATTCATGCTGGAAAAGCGTAGATTTAAAAAAGAAATAGAAATGGACTCAGTCGTTAGGGAGCTTTAAAAGGAGGCTGGACAGTGTTATGGATAGGGATGAAAGGGTGGAGGCGTAGACACAACAGGGGACATGACCACCCAACCACAGGGAGGAATGTGTCGCCCCATCCTTAACGCCCAGATCTTTAATTTGCTTTAAAAATCTAGTGTTGTCGAGTCATAAAATTACGAAAAGTAACTGAATATACCAAATTAGTTAGTGGACAAGGATACTAAACAGGTCATAGCTATAAAATATTGCTTATAGTCACTAAAAATCATCTCATGGTAGTCATATTACAATGGAAATTACGTTCTGGGCCTCAAGGGGTGCCCACTGTCTTCCTGCAACGTGGAGGTGCAAATACTGTGTCTCTGTAACCGTGTGTATTCTATGTAAAGAAATACTGTGTCTCTGTAACCGTGTATTCTATGTAAAGAAATACTGTGTCTCTCTGTAACCCTGTGTATTCTCTGTAAAGAAGACTGTGTAGAAAGAGATAATAATATAGTGTTCCTGATTACAACGTGTTTTCCTATCACATTACCAGAAAGAGTAGTTAGTAGAGAGTAAAGAGAAAGTAGAAAAAGCTACCAGTGGAGGTGCAAATACTGTGTCTCTGTGTATTCTATGTGAAGAAGACTGTGTAGAAAGAGATAATAATATAGTTTGTCGAGCCGTAAAACTACGAAAAGTAACTAAATAAACCAAATTAGCTAGTGGACAAGGATACTAAATAGGTCTGTGAAGAAGACTGTGTAGAAAGAGATAATAATATAGTTTGTTGTCGAGCCATAAAACTACGAAAAGTAACTAAATAAACCAAATTAGCTAGTGGACAAGGATACTAAATAGGTCTGTGAAGAAGACTGTGTAGAAAGAGATAATAATATAGTTGTTGTCGAGCCATAAAACTACGAAAAGTAACTAAATAAACCAAATTAGCTAGTGGACAAGGATACTAAATAGGTCATATCTATAAAATGTTGCTTATATCACTAAAATAGTCTTATGGTACCTAAATTACAATGGAAATTATGTTCTGGGTTTCCTGCTTTCAACCTGTTTTCCTATCACATTACCAGAAAAATAACATCACGCTACTACACTTTAAAGGTACAGTATTTCCTCGTTATGTCATGTGGTTACATTCCAAAACACCCAATTGTATAGCCATCTATCCTATATGGAACTGCAGGGTTTATGGGATCAATAAAGATGCCTTCCAATATAAGTGTCCTAAGACCCCTTAACTCCTTCATGCCCGGATCTTTCCTTGGCTATATAAAATTGTCTGTTGTCGAGCCATAAAATTACGAAAAGTAACTGAATATACCAAATTAGTTAGTCGACAAGGATACTAAACAGGTTATATCTATTAAATATTGCTTATAGTCACTAAAAATCGTCTAATGGTACCCAAATTACAATGGAAATTACGTTCTGGGCCTCAAGGGGTTAAAGCAGCATTTCTGAACCTATGAATCATGACCCACAATTGTGTGGCCCAGGGGTCTGATTGGATCATTAGTGTCTGATATTTCCTAATAATTACCACATGTCAATCAAGATCTATTCTAGCCTTGTGTTACATTAAATTTAGCCTGTCAATTGTATTATCTCGAGAAATGTTAACAAATAGTATACGGCAGTTAAATGTAACGGCTTGCATTTAACCCCTTGAGACCCAAACGTAATTTCCATTGTAATTTGGGTACCATTAGACAATTTTTAGTGAATATAAGCAATGTTTTATAGCTATGACCTGCTTAGTAACCTTGCTGACTAGCTAATTTGGTATATTTAGTTACTTTTCGTTATTTTATGGCTAACAACAGACGATTTTATATAGCAAAGTAAAAATCTGGGCGTGAAGGTGTTAAATGTCCTGTCTTGCATTTATAGTGGGGAGGGAGGGGAAGGGCGGCATCAGCAGACAGGGTACTATTTTAGATTGACTGTATAAGCAAAATACAGTCAAGTGAGGCATCATGTAACGAGGAAATACTGTACTGGACTATGATTCCATGATATAAACACGTTGCCAGCAAAGAAACAAACTCTCATCAGGCGGGAACTTGCCTCATATATTATCAGGAGCCGCTATATATTTTTTTCTTTTCCTGATATTGTTCTTATATTATTCTAAGCTGATATATTATTTTCATTACCGTGTGAAGAAAGGCACCGTGTCTTATCGTATGTTATATGGAACTGCAGGGTTTATGGGATCAATAGAGATGTGTTTTCATAGAAGTGTCCTGATACCCTCATAATAATGTCAGTTTTCGCCTTAATTTATGAGGTTAGACGGCCGATAATACGCTTCCAACTATCTGTAATCTATCTCTATCAACTTTATCTATCTATCTCTATCAACTATCTATATCTATCTATCTATATCTACCTCTATCAACTTTATCTATCTCTATCAACTATCTATATCTCTATCAACTATATCTATATCTGCCTATCTATATATATACCTATATATCTTGATCAACTTTATCTATCTATCAACTACCTATATATCTCTATCAACTATATCTATCTATCTATCAACTATCTATAATATATCTATCTACCTATCTATATATATATCTATCTTTATCAACTTTATCTATCTATCTCTCTCTATCAACTATCCATCATGCATTACCTGCTTCTCCTTCTTCTTGACGGCCACCAGGTTGGCGAGGGAGATGAGCTGGATGGCGTAGCGCAGGGAGGTCTCCACACCGATCTTGGTCAGCACCACCAACGCCTCGTCCTGGATCTCACAGTCCTCCTCCTCACACCTGCAACACTCACACGGCTCACTAATCTTCCTAGACACACCTGCAACACTCACACGGCTCACTAATCTTCCTAGACACACCTGCAACACTCACACGGCTCACTAATCTTCCTAGACACACCTGCAACACTCACACGGCTCACTAATCTTCCTAGACACACCTGCAACACTCACACGGCTCACTAATCTTCCTAGACACACCTGCAACACTCACACGGCTCACTAATCTTCCTAGACACACCTGCAACACTCACACGGCTCATTAACCTTCCTAAACACACCTGCAACACTCACACGGCTCACTAATCTTCCTAGACACACCTGCAACACTCACACGGCTCACTAACCTTCCTAAACACACCTGCAACACTCACACGGCTCATTAACCTTCCTAAACACCTGCAACACTCACACGGCTCATTAACCTTCCTAGACACACCTGCAACACTCACACGGCTCATTAACCTTCCTAAACACACCTGCAACACTCACACGGCTCACTAATCTTCCTAAACACACCTGCAACACTCACACGGCTCACTAATCTTCCTAGACACACCTGCAACACTCACACGGCTCATTAACCTTCCTAAACACACCTGCAACACTCACACGGCTCACTAATCTTCCTAGACACACCTGCAACTCACACGGCTCACTAATCTTCCTAGACACACCTGCAACACTCACACGGCTCATTAACCTTCCTAGACACACCTGCAACACTCACACGGCTCACTAATCTTCCTAGACACACCTGCAACACTCACACGGCTCATTAACCTTCCTAGACACACCTGCAACACTCACACGGCTCACTAATCTTCCTAGACACACCTGCAACACTCACACGGCTCATTAACCTTCCTAGACACACCTGCAACACTCACACGGCTCATTAACCTTCACACTTCTCACTAACACAAAATAAAATTACTACAATGACCCGACCAAAAATGGAATATGCTGCCATTGTATATTCCCCATATAAAAATAAGCATGTGAAAAAGTTGGAGAGGCTACAGAGAATGGCAACAAAGATGATACCAGAGCTAGAATAACTTTCTTATGAGGAAAGGTTGAAGGAAATAAAGTTACCAACACTTGAGTAAAGAAGAGAAAGAGGAGACTTAATAACAAATTTTAAGTTGATAACAAAGATGGAAGAAACAGACAATGAGAGACTACTGACTCGGAAACACACACACACACACACACACAGACAATGAGAGACTACTGACTTGGAAACAAAGAGAAGGTCGCTACACAAGACATACAAAACAACTAGGAAAAGGGAGATGCCTGAACAACATCAAGAACTACAGCTTCCCTCACAGCAATGTAGAAGTTTGGAATGGACTAAATGAGGTGATATCGGCAAATTATGTGTACCAGTTGAAGGAAAGACTGGATAAATGTAGAAACGGAGACAGGACCCAACGAGTGTAGCTCAGGCCCTGTAAAACACAACTAGCTAAATACACACACACACACACAGAACTACAGCTTCCCTCATAGAAATGTATAAGTTTGGAATGGACTAAATGAGGTGATATCAGCAAAGAATGTGTACCAGTTGCAAGAAAAACAGGATAAATGTACTGTAGCTACGGAGACGGGACCCCACCAGTGTAGCTCAGGCCCTGTAAAACACAACTATAGTCTATTTTTTTTATTATGGTCAAAATGCAGTAAGGAAGCCACGCCCCCTGCCTCCCCTTCTATTCTACGGGGCAGCTGATTGGTGCATTCCTCGTATCATCACTACCCATCACAGTATCTTCACTACTTAACAGCGGCGTGACCACTGGGTTAGACATCTTCACTACAGAGGGTGACAAAATCAAAAATCCCTCTGTAGTGAAGATTGCTCTGTCCAGTGGTCACGCCGTTGTTAAGTAGTGAAGATACTGTGATTGGTAATGATGATACGAGGAATGCACCAATCAGCTGCCCCGTAGAATAGAAGGGGAGGCAGGGGGCGTGGCTTCCTTACTGCATTTTGACCATAATAAAAAAAATAGACTATAGGTAAACAACTTTCATCCCCTTCACTGGTAAACTCTGGAACTCTCTTTCTGTTTCTATTTTGCCACTTTCCTACGACTTAAATATTTTCAAGAGAAGAGTAACAAGACACCTCCTGAACTAAATTGGCCCACCCCATTTTTTTAAATTATCTTACTGTCTTCTTTATAGGGACTGGCAACTAGGCGGGCTTTGTGTTACCTCTTTTTTGTTGTGCCCTTGGCCAGTCCTTTGTCATGGGAAAAAAAAAAAAAAAAAAAAAAAAAAAAAAAAAAAAAAAAAAAAAAAAAATAATAATAATAATAATAATAATAATAATAATAATAATAATAATAATAATAAAAATAAATAAATAAAAACAACTAGGTCAATACATGCCTGATTTTCAATATTTCCTTGATCTCTTTCTCCTGGTAGGGCACCGTCTTAACAATGATCATCCTGTCCAGCATGTCGATGGGTATGCCGTGCGGGGACATGTTCTGGGTGCCCCTGATGCGCGTGATGCCCCGGTTGGTGGCCACGATGACCACAGGGGCCATGTCGTCCTCCAGGGCTCGGTTCAGGAAGGAGAAGCACTCAATGTCCAGCATGTGCACCTGGAAATGTGTTTGTACTCCATGAAGTGAACCGGGCAAGAGGAGAGAAGTGATGGGTAGTAAAGTGTTATTTAAAAGTCCATTAACCTACCCCAACAACCTTCACTCCCTACATGGCAGGTCACTCACTCTCTACAGCATTTCCCAACCTGGGGGAAATTTCAGGATTCTAAGGGGGAAATTTCAGGATTCTAAGGGGGAAATTTCAGGAATCTAAGGGGGAAATTTCAGGATTCTAAGGGGGAAATTTCAGGATTCTAAGGGGGAAATTTCAGGATTCTAAGGGGGAAATTTCAGGATTCTAAGGGGGAAATTTCAGGATACTAAGGGGAAAATTTCAGGATTCTAAGGGGAAAATTTCAGGATTCTAAGGGGAAAATTTCAGGATTCTACGGGGGAAATTTCAGGATTCTAAGGGGGAAATTTCAGGATTCTAAGGGGGAAATTTCAGGATTCTAAGGGAAATTTCAGGATTCTAAGGGGGAAATTTCAGGATTCAAACGGGGAAATTTCAGGATTCTAAGGGGAAATTTCAGGATTCTACGGGGGAAATTTCAGGATTCTAAGGGGAAAATTTCAGGATTCTAAGGGAAATTTCAGGATTCTAAGGGAAATTTCAGGACTCTAAGGGGAAATTTCAGGATTCTAAGGGGAAATTTCAGGATTCTAAGGGGGAAATTTCAGGATTCTAAGGGGGAAATTTCAGGATTCTAAGGGGGAAATTTCAGGAATCTAAGGGGGAAATTTCAGGAATCTAAGGGGGAAATTTCAGGAATCTAAGGGGGAAATTTCAGGATTCTAAGGGGGAAATTTCAGGATTCTAAGGGGGAAATTTCAGGATTCTAAGGGGGAAATTTCAGGATTCTAAGGGGGAAATTTCAGGATACTAAGGGGAAAATTTCAGGATACTAAGGGGAAAATTTCAGGATTCTAAGGGGAAAATTTCAGGATTCTACGGGGGAAATTTCAGGATTCTAAGGGGGAAATTTCAGGATTCTAAGGGGGAAATTTCAGGATTCTAAGGGAAATTTCAGGATTCTAAGGGGGAAATTTCAGGATTCTAAGGGGGAAATTTCAGGATTCTAAGGGGAAAATTTCAGGATTCTACGGGGGAAATTTCAGGATTCTAAGGGGGAAATTTCAGGATTCTAAGGGGGAAATTTCAGGATTCTAAGGGGGAAATTTCAGGATTCTAAGGGGGAAATTTCAGGATTCTAAGGGGGAAATTTCAGGATTCTAAGGGGGAAATTTCAGGAATCTAAGGGGGAAATTTCAGGATTCTACGGGGGAAATTTCAGGATGCTAAGGGGGAAATTTCAGGATTCTAAGGGGAAAATTTCAGGATTCTAAGGGGGAAATTTCAGGATTCTAAGGGGGAAATTTCAGGATTCTAAGGGGGAAATTTCAGGATTCTAAGGGGAAATTTCAGGATCTAAGGGGGAAATTTCAGGATTCTACGGGGGAAATTTCAGGATGCTAAGGGGGAAATTTCAGGATTCTAAGGGGAAATTTCAGGATTCTAAGGGGGAAATTTCAGGATTCTAAGGGGAAATTTCAGGATTCTAAGGGGAAATTTCAGGATTCTAAGGGGAAATTTCAGGATTCTACGGGGAAATTTCAGGATTCTAAGGGGGAAATTTCAGGATTCTAAGGGGAAAATTTCAGGATTCTAAGGGGGAAATTTCAGGATTCTAAGGGGGAAATTTCAGGATTCTAAGGGGGAAATTTCAGGATTCTAAGGGGGAAATTTCAGGATTCTAAGGGGGAAATTTCAGGATTCTAAGGGGGAAATTTCAGGATTCTAAGGGGAAATTTCAGGATTCTAAGGGGGAAATTTCAGGATTCTAAGGGGGAAATTTCAGGATTCTACGGGGGAAATTTAAGGATTCTAAGGGGGAAATTTCAGGATTCTAAGGGGGAAATTTCAGGATTCTAAAGGGAAATATTTCAGGATTCTAAGGGGGAAATTTCAGGATTCTAAGGGGGAAATTTCAGGATTCTAAGGGGGAAATGTATCCTGAGGGACATCTAAATTACTAGCATTTAGTAGACAGAAAGTCTTAGAATGCGGCTATAGACTTTTCTTCAAGTATATATAGATATGGAGATAGTGTCTATATACTTGTGTTATTATGCACGTCAATTTTGTGTTTTGGCTACTTTTTTCCTTGTCCACATGAAGGGAGAATCTGGAAGGTTGAACTGGTTGAAGGGGAAACAACAGAACAAAGGCTGGGAATCACTGCTCGATAGAGTGAACCACCCTATAAAAGGTATAATGTTGTGGCAGACAGGCAGTGGAGAGTGGCAGTCCTGCGGCACTCACCTCATCCACAAAGAGGACGCCCGGCACCAGCTCTGCCTTGCCCTCCTCCCGCCACTCGCCCACCTTGGCGTTGATCTGTTGCCGCACCTCGCCCTTGATCTCCCCGGTGTCCCCTGAGAGATTGTAAACATATCAAGAGTGAGTATGAAACTAGAAGCAAAGAAGGTAGGTGTTAGGGGTAAGGTAGGTATAACTCTAAGATAAGATAAGATTTTCATCCTATCTAGACACTTTGCAAGTACCAACTACAAGGTTATTGACTATACAAAGCGCCGCCACATCAGCACGAACTAGGCGGACTCGAACCGCTGACCGAATGCACAGGGACGCTGCACATTGCGAGCTCACGTCTCTACCAACCTTGCCACCCTGACTCGAGGTATAACTCTAGTCTATTTAATTTAATTAGGTCAAAATGTACTAAGGAGGCCACGCCCCCTCCACTGCCTTCCCTCACTTCTCTACGGGGCAGCTGGTTGGTGCACTCAATGTTCAACCTGTGTACAGATTACTCGTATCATCACCACTACCAAACACACCATCACCACTACATAACAGCCCATGACCACTGGCCATTTTGACCCTATTAAATAAAATACCTATAAAGGTGTAGTAGTATACAAGACTTTCAAAAGAAAGACAAACAGATAGGCCATCGATGGCTTATATACCGTGCTACCTATAGGCTGGGTGCTGGTGTGTCCTGGAAATACACGCACGCACACACACCTGAGAAGAGCGCGAGGAAGCCCTGAGTGCGGTTGTTGATGACGTCAATCTCGTGCAGCGTTACCGTGTGCACCACCTCCTTCCTCTTCTGCAGCTCCCCCTCCGGACACTGCACAAACCTGTAGACAACATTCCCTTTCAGAACTTTTATCCTCAAGTACTTGTAAGTCCCGATATACACGGTTAGCTACTCAGGGACCTAGGAATCAGGCATTATTGTTAGCATGAAAGGTTTGGGCACGTGAAGAGAAGAGAAGGTGGTGAGGCATTGGGGAGAGCTGTTGGAGTGGAAGTGCCAGGTGAGAGTAAGGAGATTGAGGTGGATTGGGCATGTGAAGAGGAGAGAAGGTGGTGAGGCATTGGGGAGAGCTGTTGGAGTGGAAGTGCCAGGTGAGAGTAAGGAGATTGAGGTGGATTGGGCATGTGAAGAGGAGAGAAGGTGGTGAGGCATTGGGGAGAGCTGTTGGAGTGGAAGTGCCAGGTGAGATTGAGGTGGATTGGGCATGTGAAGAGGAGAGAAGGTGGTGAGGCATTGGGGAGAGCTGTTGGAGTGGAAGTGCCAGGTCGCCGTCCACCGGGCAGGCCAAGGAAGACATGGAGGCAGTGTGTTGAAGAGGATCTGGAGCATTGGGCACTGAAGAAGTTGTGGTAATGGATAGATAGTTGGAAGCATATCATCGGCAGTCTAACCTCATAAGATATTATGGGAAAAACTGACTTTAAATAGAAAGAAAAAGAAAAAGAAGAGTAAGCACATTCTAGATTCAATGTTCTGGGCTTGTTTTGGAGACTAAAACCACTGCAATGTACAACTACTTGATACAACACTGTCCAAGCACGAGACGGCTTGATGCCTCACCTGGTCTGGGGTCCCGTGGCGTCATAGTCCCGGGCGCGGGTGAAGGAGCGACCCAGCTTGGTGATCTTGCCCGTGGCCTTGTCTATGGTGATCACATCCCCAGCTTGCACCTGCGGGAGGGAAGCCATGGTGAACACTGACTGTATCAGGACACTTACGTTCTTTGCAAGGGGTATCCCAAAAACTTTTATTACATCACAAAGGACTGGCCAAGGGCACAAAATAAGAAGTAACAAAAAGGCCGCTTAGTTGCCAGTCCCTATAAAGAAGACAGTAAGAGAATAAAGTAAGGGAATCTGAAACAAAGAAACTGTCTGGTATCATAGCTTACAAAAATGTCTCCAGCTTGATGGAGTTTACGTTATGAAAGAGTCTATATCTTGACCTGTTGTTTTTACGTTATTTTTCCAGGACCTTTATGAAGCCCCCCTTGAATATAGCTACACTGTTTGTGTTTACTGTGTGTTCTGTTACCTTCTCCTTGTCTGTCTGTGTTTACTGTGTTCTGTTACCTTCTCCTTGTCTGTCTGTGTTTACTGTGTCCTGTTACCTTCTCCTTGTCTGTCTGTGTTTACTGTGTCCTGTTACCTTCTCCTTGTCTGTCTGTGTTTACTGTGTCCTGTTACCTTCTCCTTGTCTGTCTGTGTTTACTGTGTCCTGTTACCTTCTCCTTGTCTGTCTGTGTTTACTGTGTGTTCTGTTACCTTCTCCTTGTCTGTCTGTGTTTACTGTGTGTCCTGTTACCTTCTCCTTGTCTGTCTGTGTTTACTGTGTGTTCTGTTACCTTCTCCTTGTCTGTCTGTGTTTACTGTGTTCTGTTACCTTCTCCTTGTCTGTCTGTGTTTACTGTGTGTTCTGTTACCTTCTCCTTGTCTGTCTGTGTTTACTGTGTGTTCTGTTACCTTCTCCTTGTCTGTCTGTGTTTACTGTGTGTTCTGTTACCTTCTCCTTGTCTGTCTGTGTTTACTGTGTGTCCTGTTACCTTCTCCTTGTCTGTCTGTGTTTACTGTGTGTCCTGTTACCTTCTCCTTGTCTGTCTGTGTTTACTGTGTGTCCTGTTACCTTCTCCTTGTCTGTCTGTGTTTACTGTGTGTTCTGTTACCTTCTCCTTGTCTGTCTGTGTTTACTGTGTGTTTTGTTACCTTCTCCTTGTCTGTCTGTGTTTACTGTGTGTTCTGTTACCTTCTCCTTGTCTGTCTGTGTTTACTGTGTCCTATTACCTTCTCCTTGTCTGTCTGTGTTTACTGTGTGTTCTGTTACCTTCTCCTTGTCTGTCTGTGTTTACTGTGTTCTGTTACCTTCTCCTTGTCTGTCTGTGTTTACTGTGTTCTGTTACCTTCTCCTTGTCTGTCTGTGTTTACTGTGTGTTCTGTTACCTTCTCCTTGTCTGTCTGTGTTTACTGTGTTCTGTTACCTTCTCCTTGTCTGTCTGTGTTTACTGTGTTCTGTTACCTTCTCCTTGTCTGTCTGTGTTTACTGTGTCCTGTTACCTTCTCCTTGTCTGTCTGTGTTTACTGTGTCCTGTTACCTTCTCCTTGTCTGTCTGTGTTTACTGTGTCCTATTACCTTCTCCTTGTCTGTCTGTGTTTACTGTGTCCTGTTACCTTCTCCTTGTCTGTCTGTGTTTACTGTGTTCTGTTACCTTCTCCTTGTCTGTCTGTGTTTACTGTGTGTCCTATTACCTTCTCCTTGTCTGTCTGTGTTTACTGTGTTCTGTTACCTTCTCCTTGTCTGTCTGTGTTTACTGTGTGTCCTGTTATCTTCTCCTTGTCTGTCTGTGTTTACTGTGTGTTCTGTTACCTTCTCCTTGTCTGTCTGTGTTTACTGTGTTTTTCTGTTACCTTCTCCTTGTCTGTCTGTGTTTACTGTGTGTTCTGTTACCTTCTCCTTGTCTGTCTGTGTTTACTGTGTCCTATTACCTTCTCCTTGTCTGTCTGTCTGTGTTTACTGTGTCCTGTTACCTTCTCCTTGTCTGTCTGTGTTTACTGTGTGTTCTGTTACCTTCTCCTTGTCTGTCTGTGTTTACTGTGTCCTGTTACCTTCTCCTTGTCTGTCTGTGTTTACTGTGTGCCCTGTTACCTTCTCCTTGTCTGTCTGTGTTTACTGTGTGTTCTGTTACCTTATCCTTGTCTGTCTGTGTTTACTGTGTTCTGTTACCTTCTCCTTGTCTGTCTGTGTTTACTGTGTGTTATGTTACCTTCTCCTTGTCTGTCTGTGTTTACTGTGTGTTCTGTTACCTTCTCCTTGTCTGTCTGTGTTTACTGTGTGTTCTGTTACCTTCTCCTTGTCTGTCTGTGTTTACTGTGTGTTCTGTTACCTTCTCCTTGTCTGTCTGTGTTTAATGTGTGTTCTGTTACCTTCTCCTTGTCTGTCTGTGTTTACTGTGTGTTCTGTTACCTTCTCCTTGTCTGTCTGTGTTTACTGTGTCCTATTACCTTCTCCTTGTCTGTCTGTCTGTGTTTACTGTGTCCTGTTACGTTCTCCTTGTCTGTCTGTGTTTACTGTGTGTTCTGTTACCTTCTCCTTGTCTGTCTGTGTTTACTGTGTCCTGTTACCTTCTCCTTGTCTGTCTGTGTTTACTGTGTGTCCTGTTACCTTCTCCTTGTCTGTCTGTGTTTACTGTGTGTTCTGTTACCTTCTCCTTGTCTGTCTGTGTTTACTGTGTGTTCTGTTACCTTCTCCTTGTCTGTCTGTGTTTACTGTGTTCTGTTACCTTCTCCTTGTCTGTCTGTGTTTACTGTGTCCTGTTACCTTCTCCTTGTCTGTCTGTGTTTACTGTGTGTTCTGTTACCTTCTCCTTGTCTGTCTGTGTTTACTGTGTGTTTCTGTTACCTTCTCCTTGTCTGTCTGTGTTTACTGTGTGTTCTGTTACCTTCTCCTTGTCTGTCTGTGTTTACTGTGTGTCCTGTTACCTTCTCCTTGTCTGTCTGTGTTTACTGTGTGTTCTGTTACCTTCTCCTTGTCTGTCTGTGTTTACTGTGTGTTCTGTTACCTTCTCCTTGTCTGTCTGTGTTTACTGTGTTCTGTTACCTTCTCCTTGTCTGTCTGTGTTTACTGTGTTTTTCTGTTACCTTCTCCTTGTCTGTCTGTGTTTACTGTGTGTTCTGTTACCTTCTCCTTGTCTGTCTGTGTTTACTGTGTGTTCTGTTACCTTCTCCTTGTCTGTCTGTGTTTACTGTGTGTTCTGTTACCTTCTCCTTGTCTGTCTGTGTTTACTGTGTGTTCTGTTACCTTCTCCTTGTCTGTCTGTGTTTACTGTGTTCTGTTACCTTCTCCTTGTCTGTCTGTGTTTACTGTGTCCTGTTACCTTCTCCTTGTCTGTCTGTGTTTACTGTGTGTTCTGTTACCTTCTCCTTGTCTGTCTGTGTTTACTGTGTGTTCTGTTACCTTCTCCTTGTCTGTCTGTGTTTACTGTGTGTTCTGTTACCTTCTCCTTGTCTGTCTGTGTTTACTGTGTGTCCTGTTACCTTCTCCTTGTCTGTCTGTGTTTACTGTGTGTTCTGTTACCTTCTCCTTGTCTGTCTGTGTTTACTGTGTGTTCTGTTACCTTCTCCTTGTCTGTCTGTGTTTACTGTGTTCTGTTACCTTCTCCTTGTCTGTCTGTGTTTACTGTGTGTTCTGTTACCTTCTCCTTGTCTGTCTGTGTTTACTGTTACCTTCTCCTTGTCTGTCTGTGTTTACTGTGTTCTGTTACCTTCTCCTTGTCTGTCTGTGTTTACTGTGTGTCCTGTTACCTTCTCCTTGTCTGTCTGTGTTTACTGTGTTCTGTTACCTTCTCCTTGTCTGTCTGTGTTTTACTGTGTGTTCTGTTACCTTCTCCTTGTCTGTCTGTGTTTACTGTGTCCTATTACCTTCTCCTTGTCTGTCTGTCTGTGTTTACTGTGTCCTGTTACCTTCTCCTTGTCTGTCTGTGTTTACTGTGTTCTGTTACCTTCTCCTTGTCTGTCTGTGTTTACTGTGTGTTCTGTTACCTTCTCCTTGTCTGTCTGTGTTTACTGTGTCCTATTACCTTCTCCTTGTCTGTCTGTCTGTGTTTACTGTGTCCTGTTACCTTCTCCTTGTCTGTCTGTGTTTACTGTGTTCTGTTACCTTCTCCTTGTCTGTCTGTGTTTACTGTGTGTTCTGTTACCTTCTCCTTGTCTGTCTGTGTTTACTGTGTCCTATTACAAGGACAAGAGACAAGGAACAGTCATTCACGAGCTGGACTCAAAAACAGACTCAAAAACATGTTATTAGCTAATTACAATTAGATTTACCGGTAATATTTCTATTTTTTTATTCTAGGTAAGACACTTATATTATAAAACTCATTTTTGTGATGCAAGTTGCAAGACTGCATATAGTAATGTTATGGTAGGTGCATTTATCATTATTATTATTATTATTATAAATATTATTATCATTATTGCAAATATTATTATATTATAATTATTGTTATTATTTTTACTATCAATATTACGTTATTATTATTAATATTATTATCATTATCATTATTATTATTAATATTATTATCATTATTAATATTAATATTATCATTATCATTATTATTATATATATTATTCTTTATTATTATTATTATTATTTTATTTTTATTTTTATTATTATTATTATTATTATTATTATTTAATATGGTTATTATCATTATTACTATTATTATTATTGCTTATTGGTATTATTATTACTATTATTATTATTATTATTTCTATATCATTATCAGTTACCATTATTACTAATATTATTGCTTATATTATTCATTATTTTTCATATTATTTTCCACGAGATTCATTGTTTGTTAAAAAAGTAATCCATGGTGGTGGATGGGCCACAACATGCGTCAGCTTACAGTAATTATAATTGTAGGTCCGTAATAGAGCCTTGGCTCAATGGACCTTGGCTGCATTATTATTATTATTATTGTTATTTATGTTATGTACAAAGTGGCCAATAAATGTATCAATCAATCAATCAATCAATCATTACCTTCTCCTTGTCTGTCTGTGTTTACTGTGTCCTGTTACCTTCTCCTTGTCTGTCTGTGTTTACTGTGTCCTGTTACCTTCTCCTTGTCTGTCTGTGTTTACTGTGTGTTCTGTTACCTTCTCCTTGTCTGTCTGTGTTTACTGTGTTCTGTTACCTTCTCCTTGTCTGTCTGTGTTTACTGTGTCCTGTTACCTTCTCCTTGTCTGTCTGTGTTTACTGTGTGTTCTGTTACCTTCTCCTTGTCTGTCTGTGTTTACTGTGTCCTGTTACCTTCTCCTTGTCTGTCTGTGTTTACTGTGTTCTGTTACCTTCTCCTTGTCTGTCTGTGTTTACTGTGTGTTCTGTTACCTTCTCCTTGTCTGTCTGTGTTTACTGTGTCCTGTTACCTTCTCCTTGTCTGTCTGTGTTTACTGTGTCCTATTACCTTCTCCTTGTCTGTCTGTGTTTACTGTGTGTCCTGTTACCTTCTCCTTGTCTGTCTGTGTTTACTGTGTTCTGTTACCTTCTCCTTGTCTGTCTGTGTTTACTGTGTCCTGTTACCTTCTCCTTGTCTGTCTGTGTTTACTGTGTTCTGTTACCTTCTCCTTGTCTGTCTGTGTTTACTGTGTCCTGTTACCTTCTCCTTGTCTGTCTGTGTTTACTGTGTCCTATTACCTTCTCCTTGTCTGTCTGTGTTTACTGTGTTCTGTTACCTTCTCCTTGTCTGTCTGTGTTTACTGTGTGTTCTGTTACCTTCTCCTTGTCTGTCTGTGTTTACTGTGTGTCCTGTTACCTTCTCCTTGTCTGTCTGTGTTTACTGTGTGTTCTGTTACCTTCTCCTTGTCTGTCTGTGTTTACTGTGTGTTTCTGTTACCTTCTCCTTGTCTGTCTGTGTTTACTGTGTGTTCTGTTACCTTCTCCTTGTCTGTCTGTGTTTACTGTGTTCTGTTACCTTCTCCTTGTCTGTCTGTGTTTACTGTGTCCTATTACCTTCTCCTTGTCTGTCTGTGTTTACTGTGTCCTGTTACCTTCTCCTTGTCTGTCTGTGTTTACTGTGTCCTATTACCTTCTCCTTGTCTGTCTGTGTTTACTGTGTGTCCTGTTACCTTCTCCTTGTCTGTCTGTGTTTACTGTGTGTTCTGTTACCTTCTCCTTGTCTGTCTGTGTTTACTGTGTGTCCTGTTACCTTCTCCTTGTCTGTCTGTGTTTACTGTGTTCTGTTACCTTCTCCTTGTCTGTCTGTGTTTACTGTGTTCTGTTACCTTCTCCTTGTCTGTCTGTGTTTACTGTGTGTTCTGTTACCTTCTCCTTGTCTGTGTGTTTACTGTGTTCTGTTACCTTCTCCTTGTCTGTCTGTGTTTACTGTGTTCTGTTACCTTCTCCTTGTCTGTCTGTGTTTACTGTGTGTTCTGTTACCTTCTCCTTGTCTGTCTGTGTTTTACTGTGTCCTGTTACCTTCTCCTTGTCTGTCTGTGTTTACTGTGTGTTCTGTTACCTTCTCCTTGTCTGTCTGTGTTTACTGTGTCCTGTTACCTTCTCCTTGTCTGTCTGTGTTTACTGTGTGTTCTGTTACCTTCTCCTTGTCTGTCTGTGTTTACTGTGTGTTCTGTTACCTTCTCCTTGTCTGTCTGTGTTTACTGTGTGTTTCTGTTACCTTCTCCTTGTCTGTCTGTGTTTACTGTGTCCTATTACCTTCTCCTTGTCTGTCTGTGTTTACTGTGTCCTATTACCTTCTCCTTGTCTGTCTGTGTTTACTGTGTGTCCTGTTACCTTCTCCTTGTCTGTCTGTGTTTACTGTGTGTCCTGTTACCTTCTCCTTGTCTGTCTGTGTTTACTGTGTTCTGTTACCTTCTCCTTGTCTGTCTGTGTTTACTGTGTGTTCTGTTACCTTCTCCTTGTCTGTCTGTGTTTACTGTGTCCTATTACCTTCTCCTTGTCTGTCTGTGTTTACTGTGTCCTATTACCTTCTCCTTGTCTGTCTGTGTTTACTGTGTCCTATTACCTTCTCCTTGGTGAGGGATTCGATCAGCTTGTTGCCCAGGTCATAGATAGTCTCCATCTCGGTGGTCTTGAGGGTCAGCTTGCCCACCTTGGCGCCGGTGCCCGTGGCCGGCCGGTCGATCTGCACCTCCACCACCTCCCCCTCGATGATCTCCGTCTCCTCTTTGATGCGCACCCCGATGGACCGACGGAATGCCTGAGTCAGAACCTCCGTCTTGGACATGCCCAGGCTGAAGGGATGAGATCATAAGAACATAAGGAAGCTACAAGAGGCTGGGAGACATAAGAACATAAGGAAGCTACAAGAGGCTGGGAGACATAAGAACATAAGGAAGCTACAAGAGGCTGGGAGACATAAGAACATAAGGAAGCTACAAGAGGCTGGGAGACATAAGAACATAAGGAAGCTACAAGAGGCTGGGAGACATAAGAACATAAGGAAGCTACAAGAGGCTGGGAGACATAAGAACACAAGGAAGCTACAGAGGCTGGGAGACATAAGAACATAAGGAAGCTACAAGAGCTGGGAGACATAAGAACATAAGGAAGCTACAAGAGGCTGGGAGACATAAGAACATAAGGAAGCTACAAGAAGCTGGAGACATAAGAACATAAGGAAGCTACAAGAGGCTGGGAGACATAAGAACATAAGGAAGCTACAAGAGGCTGGGAGACATAAGAACACAAGGAAGCTACAAGAGGCTGGGAGACATAAGAACATAAGGAAGCTACAAGAGGCTGGGAGACATAAGAACATAAGGAAGCTACAAGAGGCTGGGAGACGTAAGAACATAAGGAAGCTACAAGAGGCTGGGAGACATAAGAACATAAGGAAGCTACAAGAGGCTGGGAGGCATAAGAACATAAGGAAGCCACAAGAGGCTGGGAGACATAAGAACATAAGGAAGCTACAAGAGGCTGGGAGACATAAGAACATAAGGAAGCTACAAGAGGCTGGGAGACATAAGAACACAAGGAAGCTACAAGAGGCTGGGAGACATAAGAACATAAGGAAGCTACAAGAGGCTGGGAGACATAAGAACACAAGGAAGCTACAAGAGCTGGGAGACATAAGAACATAAGGAAGCTACAAGAGGCTGGGAGACATAAGAACATAAGGAAGCTACAAGAGGCTGGGAGACATAAGAACATAAGGAAGCTACAAGAGGCTGGGAGACATAAGAACATAAGGAAGCTACAAGAGGCTGGGAGACATAAGAACATAAGGAAGCTACAAGAGGCTGAGAGACATAAGAACACAAGGAAGCTACAAGAGGCTGGGAGACATAAGAACACAAGGAAGCTACAAGAGGCTGGGAGACATAAGAACACAAGGAAGCTACAAGAGGCTGGGAGACATAAGAACATAAGGAAGCTACAAGAGGCTGGGAGACATAAGAACATAAGGAAGCTACAAGAGGCTGGGAGACATAAGAACACAAGGAAGCTACAAGAGGCTGGGAGACATAAGAACACAAGGAAGCTACAAGAGGCTGGTTGTAGACGTCCAACTTATTCCTATGACAACTTGAACACGTAAAAATTAAGGTATAGGAGATGGGAAATGTCAAATGCGAACCTAGCACTAAGAACACAAGGAAGCTACAACTTAACGTGCGGCGAGTAAAGGTAAACACACTGCTCCTCTTCCTCCACACTGCCCTCTCCACATGTACTCCACACTCCCTCTACACTCTCACTCCCACTTCACTCTCACTCCCTCTCCACCCTCACCTGTATATCTCCGAGGCCGAGATGGCGGTGAAGGGAGTGTCTGGGCCGAGGGACTGTGCCAGGCCCAGGGCGATGGCGGTCTTGCCCGTGCCTGGCTGCCCCGCTATCAGCACCGCCTGCCCCGCCAGCTTCCCCTCCTTGATCATGTTCTGCACCACCCCGGCAGCACGGCGGGCCTGTCCACACACAGATTGGACCATGGGTTATACAGTAACCTCCTGTTTATAACAACACAACTACACAAAGCCTAACAACACAAAGATTACAACACATAGATACAAGATACATACATATATAGATAGATACAAGATCACAACACATAGATAGGACCATTTGTAACATAACATAGCTTCCATGTATGTATACCTCATGCAGGGCCGGATTATGACCTCTTGGGGCCCCTAGCTAATTAAATTGTGGGGCCCCTCAGACGGAGCCACCCTCTAACTCGCCCGCACCCGATTTTTTTTTACATTGTATAGCAAAATAAGTGAGCTGAAAAACAATATATTCACAAATAAGTGTTTTACTGTGTTTAGCACGATGATAAACAAACATGGACTGGGGCCCCATGATTTACAGCTAGGGTCCCAAACAGGGGCCCTTTATCTCAAATAAAGGCCTCAAACAGAGGCCCTTTATCTCAAATAAAGGGCCTCAAACAGGGGCCCTTTATCTCAAATTATTTGTAATTTTATTTTAAGTTAAATGAATTATTCAGCAATGCAAAATATAATTTTTCAAAAATTATATATGGAAATCTTTTAGCAGGGACCCCAGGTTTGGGGCCCCCAAGCTTAAGGGGCCCCAGGCTGCAGCCTATACTAGCCTATAGGATAATCCGGCCCTGACCTCATGTACTATATGCACTTTAATACTATGTCCCCTAATGTGCCTAGATTATGTATTCTTTTTTTGCTCTAGTACTTAAGTTAACTCTTGTCTTGTTGTTGTTGCTTTTTTTGTCTGTATGCCTCCAGGCGATAATAAAATTATTATTATTATTATTATTATTATAACAGGCCTAACACCACATAGATAGGACCATTTGTAACATAACAGGCCTAACACCACACAGATAGGGACCATTTCTAACATAACAGCTAACATATAACTGATGTTATAAGGTAGAATGATAACGAGGCAACAGCCATTACTTTGCAGGGAGGACTAAACAACCTCAAATCACACGTAAGCTCTCCCTCCCTCCCTCCCAGCGGCGCCGCCAGGACATGGTGACTGGGGTGGCCAGGGCATAGCCATTAAAAAAAAGCTGGTTGAATTTTCCCTAGACCTCTGACTGGTCACTCAGATCTGGGCTGGCCAAACACTGCACAAATATGAAGAAAAGCAACAAAATAAAGTGTTGTTCAGCCAAAAATTCTCTTCCTCCTCCCAGCTGCCTGCCCTGCACACACGCCTTTCTTCCTCCTCCCAGCTGCCTGCCCTGCACACACGCCTTTCTTCCTCCTCCCAGCTGCCTGCCCTGCACACACGCCTTTCTTCCTCCCCCCAGCTGCCTGCACACACCCCGCCTGATCCCTGACGCGCCCTCGACTGTCGCTCGTACAGGATTACTCAAGGAACTCAACTCTGTAACACTGCTGCGAAACACTAAACCCTTCCCTTATTTCCTTCCCACGCCCTGACCTGTTGACCTTTGACCCATAATTCTTACCTGTAACGTTATGTAAGTCTTAAATGTTAGTAAATGTGAGTTAGTAATAGTGTTGGTATAGTTTTGTAGCATTTTTTTAAAGTTTATATTGATAGGGTTCTTCAGTGCCTCGAACTCGTTAAGGATTGTGGGTAGGATATCATCTTTTTTTTTTTGCTACGTAGTTTGTGGGTTGTTAAAGGACTGAATTGCCTTGTTAGCAGTGGCGTAGTTAGGTATCTATCAATGGGGGGGGCACCTGGGGGGGCACTAGGCAAGCTGAGAGCAGGGGCCGCTCTGATGCCACATAGAAGGGTGGCTGTAAGGGCATACTCTAGGATCAGATCAGTGGTAGGTGTTACAACATAATATAGAACACCCCAGCCATGGCCAGTGGGGGGGGGGGGGGGGGCACGGGATTCTCAGTAATTTCTCTGGAGTGATATTATCCCTAAAAGTACCATTCAGATTAACCCCTTCACGCCCAGATCTTTCCTTTTCTATAAAAAAAATAGTCTGTTGTTAGCCATGAAATTACGAAAAGTAACTTATTATACCAAATTAGTTAGTGGTCAAGGAGGATACTAAATAGGTCATATCTATAAGACATTGCTTAGTCACTAAAAATTATCTAATGGTACCCAAATTACAATGGAAATTACGTTCTGGGCCTCAAGGGGTTAATTGCCTCTAGTAGAAGAAACGGGTCCATCTCGGTGCAATGCCAATCACACTATCACAGAGTACACTCACTTGTTGAATAGTGGTCTTAATACTCTCTCTCTCTCTGTTTGTCTGTCTGTGTGTGTCTGTCTGTCTGTCTGTGTGTCTGTGTGTGTCTATCTGTCTGTCTGTGTGTCTGTCTGTGTCTGTTTGTCTGTATGTCTCTGTCTGTTTGTCTCTGTCTGCCTGTGTCTGTCTGCCTGTCTGTGTCTGTCTGTCTGTCTGTCTGTCTGTCTCTGTCCCTCTGTCTGTCTGTCTGTCTGTGTCTGTCTGTCTGTCTCTGTCCCTCTGTATGTCTGTCTGTGTCTGTCTGTCTGTCTGTCTGTGTGTCTGTCTGTCTGTGTCTGTCTGTGTTTCTGTGTGTCTGTCTCTGTGTGTGTGTGTCTCTCTCTCTCTCTCTCTCACCTTGATCTGGCCCACCATGCCCTGCGCTGAGGCCTTGGGGGTCAGGTCATCAGTCAGTCCCAGGCCGCGTATGTGGGAGTGCGCCCCGATGCGCTCAATCTTGGTCATCTCGTGCTCCTCACTCGCTGCTAAGGTTACCTAAAGGACACACATAACAAGCGAGACATAAGAAACATAAGAACATAAGAAAGAACATAGACAACCTACACGTGGTACTTAAGAACATGACCTGAATCAGGGGTTCCCAAAATGGTCGATATCGACCCCCAGGGGTCGATGGGACCATCCAAGGGGTCGATGAATCGCCAGGGGGTCGAAAGGGGGTCAATAAATGGCTAGGGGGTCGATGAATGGCTAGGTGAGGAAAGTTTCAGCACGCAACAACTGCCAACAACCGTTATGCGAGTGGTACCAAAGCCGCCTCTGTGTCACCCTGACATAGAGACGGCTTTGACTTGGCTCGGTGCTAGTCTGTGACGCCATGTCGGATCTGTACCCCGCCCCTCGCAACCTCCACACACACACACCCCTCTCTCTCCCCTCCTCTGTCCCAAGATCGTATCGTACGTGAAATATTCCTGTCTGCTTTCCGTACTGAGTGAGCGAGCGTATTCCCCCCTCTCGTTGATGAGTGGGCAGCTAGTAGTCAAGTACATTCTCAGCACGCTACTGCTACTACTACTGCTACTGCTACTAAGTACTACTATAATTACCCATATTCATTTCATCATAACATGGATGTATTTCGGTTTTTTTTCATAACATATACTATTTTCATTTTAATGTGTGGGGGTCGATGAAAAATTTGAAACTTTAGTAGGGGGTCGATTAGCTGAAGAGTTTGGGAACCCCTGACCTGAATGAATGACCTGGTCAAGCGCGGTGGCCTGGTGACCCTACTTCAAAACGTCGCAACACATCCTAATAGTTACAGGTAGTTTCGTTCAAAAGTTGTTTCGTACCCAGGTTTTGTTAGTTGTTTCATACACTGATTTTGAGCTTTTTCGTACTTATCTGGTGTCGAATCGTAACTCTAGTAGTCAAGTTCAACTCTGAGCTGAGTGTACGAAACGACTATGGTTTCATGTAGACCACGAAACAACTTTTTGGTGTACGAATCTACTGGTGTACGAAACAACTTGTGTACGAACTGACTGCACCCTGCTTAACCCTACACACACACACACCCCGGCTTAAAACACACATCACATAACAATAAATAACAACCCACCACGCCTTCCCTCACACACACACACACACACACCGGTCATTCACACGCATGTCAACACTCATAATATATCATAATATCGCCGTAAACATATTGGATTTTTTTTACACTAGTACCGAAATTCCCTACACAATTGAGTGTGGTTTCTGTTAACCTTAATAGATTCTAAGAAACATTCTCTCTATGAACTTCCGTCGCAAATCACTACTTTTGGAGATATAATATACGTTTTCAATAGGAAGGAATGTATAGCAGATATGCAAATTAAACTAACCTAACCCCACCTTTAGACTCACTAAGCTAACCTAACCTAACCTATTCCCACGCTTTAACCTCGTAACTAAAGCCAAATCTGCATTAAAAAAGTGTCCGCGGCAAGGGAAGAACAGAGGCGATGCAGGTCACAAGAGGAAGAAGAGTGTGGCGGACGTAAACACTTGCCTCTCGCCTCCCTATAAACAACATGTCATTATCTCCAAAAGTAATGATTTGCGACGGAAGCTCATAGAGAGAATGTTTCCTAGAATCCAATAAGGTAAACAGAAACCACACTCCCAATTGTGTAGGGAATTTCGGTCCTAGTGTAAAATAATACCGAAAAAATCCCAAGGAGTGGCATCCCTGCGTTCGCCCCTGTAGATAGAGATAGGTCGCCCCAGAGATAAGTAACACACCCCAGCCATCACACCCACCATTAGGCCACCCCATACACACACAAACAAGCTAGCACCATCTCATAAACCTATGGGGGGGGCACTTTCCCCCAGTGGGGGGAAAATGCGAAAATATCACAGATATGCTGTTAAATGCAATAAGGATATGTTTCAAATAGGAATTACATTAAACGGTGATCAATTTAGGGTTGTAGACGCTAGTGGACGCTGTTTAGTATTTACTAAACAGCCTCCACTAGCGTCTACTAGCGTCTACAACCCTAAATTGATCACTGTTTAATATATTTCCTATTCAAAACACATCCTCATCGCTTTTTACAGCATATCTGTGATTTTCCTAATATCTCTGCACAAAATAAAAGAGTACAGGACATATAAAAATGTTATGGATTTTGCGTCCACAACCGTAGATAACAGTCGCCAGGACAACTTTTTTTTCTGTTTACAGACGTGTGGTGGTGTTAATAGTTACATTTCTACATCCATGATTTCAGGAAAGTTAGAAGGGGCTATCTGGAGAGTCTGTGTCATTTTGTGTCTTCATCTGTGTCATAGTATGGCTATAAATGAACAAATTACAAAAATATCACCAGAGTGGCCACCAACAATAAAGTCGCCATCTAGTGTTTATTTACTGAGTCTCTTCCCTACGTCGTCGTCGCCCGAAATAAAAACACGTAGTGAAATTTGAAACCGTATATACTTGTAGATACAAAGTACAAAACAACGCTGAAACAGAGTAGATTATACAGTCATGATATAAACTACTGTGTATCATCTTCAGTGGCACATACAAATCAGTAGTAATGCTATAATTCGTAATATTTGGCGGCTGGCGACTTTACTGTTAAGACCCCTGATCGGTGTGGGGTTGTTTGTTTGTTTGTTGTTTGTTTAGAGGATAATTCCTCAGAGCCATAGTGATCTACCGCTGCAGCTTAGTTAGTGTTGGCCGAAGCCACCACCCCGGGATCAATCGAGGGGGGTCACAAACCCCCGGCTAACACCCGGTACCCATTCACTGCTGGGTGGACAGGGGCTCGGGTTTTAAGAAAGACCACCCATCTATCTTCGCTCCGCCCGGGGATCGAACCCGGGACTTCTCGGTTGTGAGCCGAGCGGTTGGTACGAAAATGCGAAAAAATCAGATATGCTGTAAAAAGCGATGAGGATGTGTTTTAAATATGAAATACATTAAACAGTGATCAATTTAGGGTTGTAGACGCTAGTGGACGCTATTTAATAGGACCCCCTTCAAACATCACCTTGACAAGTGGCTGGCTGACATCCCAGACCAACCACCCACGCCAGGCTACAGTAGCTCCCATGACAACACTCTGCCTTCAGTGGTCCTGGAGGCAAGGAACAGGGAGCTACATCCTACACCTGGAATGAGTGGAGGCCCACCTCAACTCCGCCGATAACGGGCAAGATTCTTCAAAGGTATCAAAGGAATATACGACTATTTTCCATAGTCGAATCGGTTATGTTCCCGCATGTTATTTACTCCCTGAATGGAACACCTCACTCCATGCCTTACTACACACCTACAATACATCTCTGTGTGGGGTAAACTGCCTGAAAACAGCAAGAACAAAGCCAAAAACAGTTAAAAACAGAGACAAAACAGGCACTCACCCCCGCCATGGCGCCGCGTGGTGCAGAAGTGTTGTTGTGAGGAGACCACTGTTGCCAAGGCCGCACAAAATGTCTATATAATGTTAGTATTTTTTACATATACTCATACTCAGGCACCGTAGCAATGATATAAATTTAAACAACAGCCCCAGCTTTATACCCGAGTCATTCACGATTAGGCAGAGTAATTTTACGGTGCCTGTTCATAATAAAAAGCTGAAAAATGGTATTGTTCTACCCAGAAGGAAGAAAGATTGAAGCCCGCGTTCTGGAAGCAGGATACAGGTGGCAAATGTTTGTATGTCTGCCTTAACAACCCCTCGTGTCTAGTCGATAGCCTTAAGAACCAAACCTATTCTTATTTATCGGGACAATGGCATAATAGCTATCTATCCAGGCTTCACCCACAGTGTATCCCCGCGCCTCGCAACTCAGGCTCGAGGCGTCACCATGGCAACACATGCCAGCGCCTGTGTGTGAGGGAGGCGAGGCGCGCACTTCAAACACCTCACAGGGTCTTCACCACCATAAGAACATAAGAACATAAGAATATAAGGAAGCTACAAGAGGCTGGGAGACCTACACGTGACCGGTAGTTCCTGTTACTTAACACTACCTACATCCACCTTTCATCCCCATCCATGACACTGTCCAGCCTCCTTTTAAACTACCTAATGACTCCACACTACCGTAGAAAACACTTAAGTCACCAGGACAACGTTTTTTTTTACAGACGTCTGGTGGCGTTAATCCGGATCTCTCTCTCTCTCTCTCTCTCTCCCCTCTCTCTCTCTCTCTCTCTCTCTCTATTATATATATATATATATATATATATATATATATATATATATATATATATATATATATATATATATATATATATATATGTCGTGGTTTACTCGTGATCACCAAATATTACCCTCCTAAAAAGTGAGACCGTCTAGAATCATGGAGACACTGCATACCCATCCCCTTGCTCGAGGCGGACAGTAATTTCCCGCTGGGTCAGCGACAAATCACTGTCACTGCATGGTAACCTTGATCAGGAAGCAAATCTAAGACTGCTGAGTGGCAAGCCTGTTACTAACTTATCACCAGCAGGACGTTACTACTGAGCATCGCAAGCAGTGTGTAGCACTATGTAATGCAGCCATGGCCTTGTTTACGCGCTGGACAAGCGATCGCAAGCTGTTACCTTTCCGGAAAGAGCTTGGGGCTCATAGTGATCGATCATTGGTAGAGCTAGAATCTCAGACACCACACACCCCAGTCCTTTGGTCAAGGTTCACTAACTGGCCGCGTTTGTCATTATAATATTTCTTGAGTAGGGATTGAACGCGGTATCACAAGAGTGGCACGCCACACTACTAAACACCACGCGCGTCGCACCACACCAACACTGTGTGTGCAGGGTTGTGTGTGTAGTCAGTGGCGTACCGAGGGGGTGGGGGGGGGCATTTGGCCATGGCCCCACCCCTTTGGCAAAGAATAAATTATAATAAATTATATATTTATTATATATATATATATATATATATATATATATATATATATATATATATATATATATATATATATATATATATATATATATATATATATATATTGGCACCCCCCTTTTCAATTTTCTGGGTACGCCACTGTGTACAGTGTATCCGTAGTAAAAACAACGAGTAGCATGAGGTAGCATGGTGGCAGAATGGGTAACACCTCGCGAGGGCCAACCATCACAGCGGGTCTTCAGAGTAGTTGCGAACTTACGATCACTCAGAGAAAGTGGGAAGGTCTTGGAGCAATGGTGACCGCGGGACCTTAATTCGCGTCTCGCGGTCATTGCGAGGCGCCAGACAGACCAACCATAGAACGCCACTTGACGCTGGTTATCAAACTTTTCCATGTTGTAATGACTGCGTGCTGTTGTTGTTTGGTCTTCGTAGTGCCGAGTATGCATCCTCCCTTCCCCTCGGCCAAGGTCACGGCGCGCGCTTCCCTTGGTCACGGTCATCATCACTGGTGCCACGCTGGGTGATCAGCTGGAATGCGGAGTGGATATATATAGGATCGATGCAACTATGAGACGCACACACCCTATCAACTTGGTGTGGCGTAGCGTGTTCGTGTGTTATGTGCCAGGAACTCATTACTTGTAGGTCTGTCGTTTAAGAGTTTATTATTATTATTATATTTATTATTGTTTATTAGTATTAATTGTAGGTCTATCGTAAGTTAACAGGAACTACCACGTGTAGGTCTCGCGGCCTCTTGTAGCTTCCTTATTTTCTGATGGTATTGAAAATATAAAAATATGAAATAATCTTTAAAGTAAGGAAAAGTTTAGCCAGACCTATGCAGTCTGTGTGGAGAGAGAGATAGGTCGGCCGGGACCTCAAACACCCCACACACTCAGTCCCACGACTCAAGAGACAGTTAGTGCCCGCTTTTGTTAGCGAAATACCCGAGCCTAGAGTACCTTGAATAATATTATCATAATAATATAATCTCTTATTACAGAGACCCTACCCGAGATTTGAGCGGGGCCAGAACGCGAGACCACATGCAGGGTGACGCGTCGCAGTGTATAGGCGTTTTCTGCGGGGATCCTGATTGCAACCGAAAAATTTTCGGTTGCTCAAATTTCGATCCCTGTTCAACCATCCAGGGAAGATGATTGGCCCGACCCGCAATCATTTGTTGTTGTTGTTGTGACCGTTTGCAACCGAAAATTTTCCGATTGCAACCAAAAATCCCCCGCAGAAAACGCCTTATGTGTGTGTGTGTGTGTGTGTGTGTGTGTGTGTGTGTGTGTGTGTGTGTGTGTGTGTGTGTGTGTTGTGACATTCTTGAACACGAAGGTGTGAAGAGGAGGAAAGATTGAGGTGCAATAAAGGGTAATCAGGGAGTCGCCAGGGGACGGGCGGCGCACCCTTTGGAGGTCTGTGTGTGGACTGCCGCTGCAATTTTCATAAGAACATAAGAAAATGTACCTGCCACTGCTCGATCTCTCACGGCTTTGCATCAACGTATAATAAAATCGACACTGAGACAAAATATTTCGATTAACTGCAACAATTAGCATGCATAATCATCTACTGTATTTGGTCATTGAGAGGAGATGGGGCTGACGGGGAAGAAGAGTGGGTGCGGTTGGGCGCGTCGCCTTGGCCGGGTTGCGCTGCTTGACGCTCGCTGTTGCCGGGCGCTTACCTGAGCTTTCATGTGTTGTCTATCTATCCCCCTACACTGTCACATGCATCCCATAACATTTTTTTCATATTGATACCTATTAAATCACGAGCAAGTGATATTGATTTAGCACCAAGTCTATCTCAATTCCATGTACGCGTATTTATGAGAGGAACCACACGGTAAGGTCACACAGTCTTCACAGGACACCACAACATCAAGTGTCTTGAATAATATTCGAAGTTATATTGTACTATTGCTTTAGGAACTACTGCTACAGGAACTACCTTGTGTAGGTCTCGCGGCCTCTTGTAGCTTCCTTATTTTGTTGTTTCTTATGCTTTATTACTTTACTAATTATGTTAACTAGTTATGGCGAATCATTGCAACCATGACTTCAGTGTGGGTTGCCTTGCCTGGTGGGGGCGGTGTGGAGGTGGAGGAGGAGGTGGAGGCGTGTGTTGGAGGGACGTGGTTAGGTGCTATGGTGGAGTATGTGCTGTGCCGCAAGGGGAGTGGTGACCTCCGCACCAGTTGTGAGAGTCAGGCCGAGGAGCGAAGAGGCTATGCGCTGGGCTGCCGCACTACCTAAACCCACGTGCTGTTTGAACAGAAGAACATAAGAACATAAGAAAATAAGGAAGCTACAAGAGGCTGCGAGACCTACACGTGGTAGTTCCTGTAACCATGAAGAGTCTATCCGAGCCATGAACTCTATCATAGTACATATGTATACTGAAAGCCTTGGTACCCTATGTGTCACACTGACGACTAGGATACATATTTGACATGATAAAAAACACTGTTCCGGTGAATGTTGTTAACGCGGAACTGGTAACTAAGAACATAAGAAGAACATAAGAAAATAAGGAAGCTACAAAAAGCCGCGAAACCTATACTAGGTAGTTCCTGTTAAACTAGCAAAAATTTGTCGATAAGTGAATTAGTAGAGGTGTAATAATGAAATCGGTTCACTCAGCGCTGCTCTGCCTGGTTTATACGCTGTATCTCGTGTTCGGGGGGATTATATTCATGTTTGTGGAGTATGAGGTGATGGAGACGAATCACATCACCGAGCCGCCTGAGTGGACGCATCTCAAAGGTAAGCACACACACATACACACGCACGCACACCGCACACACACACACACACACACACACACACACACACACACACACACACACACACACACACACACACACACACACACACCTGACGCTAACAGCTTCAAAGATTTTATTCCTCAAACAGACGTTTTTTTTATATGTATTACAATTATTCGAACGATAGATCATGATAGATAGATAGATCAATAGATAGATAGATAAATAGATAGATAGATAAATAGATAGATAGATAAATAGATAGATAGATATAGATCAATAGATAGATATATAGATAAATAGATAGATAGATAAATAAATCATAAATTATTTATTATAAGTATTCCGGCAATCAGGCAGACATACGTTGCTAGAATCAATGGACATCATCATCAATACCTA
Source organism: Chionoecetes opilio (assembly GCA_016584305.1). Lineage (NCBI taxonomy): Eukaryota > Metazoa > Arthropoda > Malacostraca > Decapoda > Majidae > Chionoecetes > Chionoecetes opilio. The sequence continues at coordinate 268,523 of JACEEZ010019766.1, read as the reverse complement.
CTTGTCGTATATTTCACAGGGTTATAATTCCCCTGAGTAATTTAAAGCGTAAACAAAATAATTGGCTTTGATAGATACTTCAATATCTCCAGGGTTTTATTTCTCCTTATATAATTATAAACTATCATGACTTAAAAAAAAACATAAACTGGCACATAGATGGATTCTTTAATAGTTTTCAAAGTTAAACCGAACCTTGAATACTAGAAAACTAAGTCATGATATAAGAACATAAGAAAATAAGGAAACTACAAGAGACCGCGAGAACTACACGAGGTAGTTCCTATGTATGATATTATCTCTCTCGATGGAAAGTTGGACAAAGTGTTTATCAGATGTCCTAAGCCGGATAGCCTCCATATGAAGGCGAGAAATGCTTGTTAGATGTATACACTGAACGTAAAGATAATACAACACACCGAGAGAGAGAGAGAGAGAGAGAGAGAGAGAGAGAGAGAGAGAGAGAGAGAGAGAGAGAGAGAGAGAGAGAGAGAGAGAGAGAGAGAGAGAGAGAGAGAGAGAGAGAAAGAGAGAGAGACTACACTTTACCGATCAGATGAAGACTAGAAAGGATGGGTGTTGGTTGATAAGTAAGCATTTTGATATCAAGATGAAAAATTTAATATTGCGAACTCCCCCAAAAAGTTATGAAAGGACAGAGGTAATAGCTTAATAAACATAACTGTTTGTCTACCTTAGAATTATGATAACTACGCATCGCTTATATTACTGTCTAAGTCTACTAGTTACTTTAATTACTATAATCTATTTTTTTTTAACGAGGCGAAAATTCCATTCTATCTTAAGGTCTCATGCTTAAAGTGATGCCAATGTTTACCTGATAATATGGTTAACTATGATAAAATACAGCTGAAATTAAGAAGAAGCGTAGTATTCCCTTCTCCTGGTATCAAATATCAGTCAGTAAGCAGCAAGGGGGCAGCATTTTTCACCTCGTTATATAAAAAAGAGTATAGCTAAATCTTTTGATATCATTTTGAGGTAATAGCTTAATAAACAAAAAATTTGAAACACCTAAGAACTATAACAAGTATTTACCACCTTCTGCCCCCATGGCTTCTTTCTTTTGCTATGGGTTACACTGGCGTTAGAAAGTACAAAGAAAGAGAGAGAGAGAGGTAATAGAGAAGGGAGTATAGAGGGACAGAGGTAATAGCTTAGTAAACATACATTTTTGTCCCCATAAGAACTGACAACTATATAATTATACTCACCGCGTACTGTCTCCCAACTTCTCTTATGCTATGGGTTAAGGCTGATTCACACTGGCGTTTTTTCGGCATTTTTATCTGACGAGAAGGGGTCTGGGTCTGGGGCTGGTGTCATGATCGCAATAGGTTTTCAACAAAAATCACACACCGATCACACATTTCAAGAGACCGACTTCTCGTCAGATAAAAATGCCGAAAAAACGCCAGTGTGAATCAGCCTTTACACTGGCGTTAGAAAGTCGGTACCGTAGCAGCAGTGTTCAGAAAAAGTATGAAAAAGTATGAAAGGACAAGGTAATCGTTCAATAAACCATAAACACAAACAATAAACAAAAATAACTTTTTGTCAGTACTGTTTGTAGCCTTTTGGGGCCCTATGCGAAATGGTGTTGGGGGCACTATTTTGTAAAACTATGGTCGGGGGATTCCAAGCCCTCTAAGGTGGTCCGGGGGCACGCCTTGAATATTTAAATGCATCAATCTAGTGCACTTCATTTAAGAGGGAAATGGACTAAATTCTAAAAAAAAGCAAATAGTGGCAGTTTGGGGGCCCCTTGGTGGCTTCGGGGGCCCTGTAGATAGATAGATAAGCTGTAGATAGATAGATAGATGTACAACCGCGTAGTTCACATATAGTAAAAAACGGCCCTGCTTTTTATCCACCTCAGAACCAAGACAAGTATTCACCGCCTACTGTCTCCCAATTTCTCTCTACGTTGGCGTTAGAAAGTAGGCACGGTAGCAACAGTGTTCTGGGCATTGCGAAACACATTTTTTCTGTCACTTCTATAGCCACGGGCCGATGCCGGGTCAACGCACAGATTTAAGCATTCTTTTCCGTACTGTTCACTTTGTATACTGTTATTTATTGTGTTACTTACGTTACTTATTATGTTACTTATTGTGTTACTTATGATGTTATTACTTATCTTACTTATTATGGTATTACTTATGTTACTTATGATGTTATTACTTTGCTATTACTTTGCTATTACTGATTTAAGCATACTTGCCCGTACTGTCCACTTGTACTGTTATTTGTATAAGATTATGTTGTACAGTGGAATGCCTCAGTGTTTTGGATAACTTGATGAAGGACACACACACACACACACTCTCTCTCTCTCTCTCTCTCTCTCTCTCTCTCTCTCTCTCTCTCTCTCTCTCTCTCTCTCTCTCTCTCTCTCTCTCTCTCTCTCTCTCTCTCTCTCTCTCTCTCTCTCTCAGGGCTAACATTATAAGTGCCTATTCTGATACAAAGAAATGATCTAAGTAAATTATGAAAGACACTCCAAGGTCTGGTGGAGAAAGGTGGCTAACCCTGGCTAGCCACATGTAGCCTTGAGAGGTGGAGAGGAAGTTGAGGCGTGAAACTCATCCTCCACAGTCCACACCCTCCACACCCACATGGAAGGCGTGGTGGAAGAGGTGGATGAATGGACAAACACTGTACCTTTCTTCCATTATTTCACATACACAACAAATGATACGTAGTTCTAGCACATCAAGCATGGGGAGGCGGTAGCGGAGTGGTTAGCGTCTCCGACTGGCGTTCTCGGTGACCCGAGTTCGATCCCCGAAGAAAACCAAAACCTTTCTGCACCGTCGAGTGGCCTATTAGTAAGAACACCCACATGCCCTGCCCATCAACTCTACCTTCGATTGCGAGTGCATCGGAGGGCATAGGGGGGCGGCATGAGCCTCTAATCACAGGCGTCACTATAAGAATCCTGCCTGCGCCACCACGGGCGAGGACCAACCATCACAGCCCTCAAGTGAACCTCCAGAGCCTACCATCCGAGCCCTGGGTCACCACTGCCTACAGGCGCTATAGGCACAAATGTAAAGAAAAAGAAAAGAAAAGAAGAAGCTCTAAAGTGATATAGTAGAATGGAAGCCGTGGTGCAAGAGGATGAAGGGACAAACACACTACCTTATTTTCGTTAATACACAATAAATGATACGTAGTGTTAACACATATCAAGTTCCAAAGTGAAATAGTAGAATGTGACCAGGCCTGACACACACTTATATTGTATGAAGTCTCAGTGGCGTGTCTATGTGTGTTCCGTCAAGAGATGTATGTATAGGTTTATGTATAAAGGATATTTGGTAATGTAGAGAAGTTATCATTCTGTCGTTTATTGTTCCCCAAGATGAAGAAAGAGTGTTGCATCATCGACACATATTCAGTATAAACTATAAGTCTAATATGACACACACATATTCAGTACAAACTATGAGTCTAATATAACACACACATATTCAGTATAAACTATAAGTCTAGTATAACACACACATATTCAGTACAAAATATAAGTCTAGTATAACACACACATATTCAGTATAAACTATAAGTCTGATATAACACACACATATTCAGTACAAACTATAAGTCTATATTAAACTTAAAGTCTAATTTATTTGTGCACTTGATTTTTTTTCTCCTCCAAAGAATATGAATAGTTTATATAACGAAGGCGTGTCATTAGATTTATCGGATTCATGTTACTTGTGAACAGCAAATCTAAGGAACAGACAAACGAGGTACACGTGTCTTCTTCAGATTCACTGTCACAACCAACATGAATATTGTGTTTCTGATAAATTTAATGACACGCCTTCATTACCATGCATGTTCTTTGGACGGAAAAAAAATTCAAGCGCACAAATATATTAAACCAGTTTATCTTGACTATTAATGTTGATGGTGCAATACCCTTTGTTCATCGTGGCGAACAATACATGACAGAATTTTTTTTTTCTACATGATCAAACATCCTTTATATAATATTATACATATACATATCCAAAAGTGCTTACATGTCAATACACTAATATTCCATTCATGACATTCTTATTAGAAGCAACCTGTCTACCTGTTTCAATTATTTTCTATACGTGTGCCTTATTAATTTACCTGTCTACCGTAGATAACAGTAAAGTCGCCAGGACAACTTTTTTTTCTGTTTACAGACGTGTGGTGGCGTTAATACTTACATTTCTACATCCATGATTTCAGGAAAGTTAGAAGGGGCTATCTGGAGAGTCTGTGTCATTCTGTGTCTTCATCTGTGTCATAGTATGGCTATAAATGAACAAATTACAAAAATATCTACAAAGTGGCTACCAACAGTCAAGTCGCCATCTAGTGTTTATTTACTGAGTGTCGTACCGCTGTCGTCGTCGCCCGAAAAAAAACGCGTAGTGAAATTTGAAACCGTCTATACTTGCAGATACAAAGCTTAAAACAACGCGGAAACAGGGTAGATTATAGTCATGATATAAACTACTGTGTATTATCTTCAGTGGCACATAAAAATGAGTAGTAATGCTATAATTCGTAATATATGGCGCCTGGCGACTTGACTGTTATCTACGGTACTGTTTCAATTATTTTCTACGTGTTTTCAATTATTTGTTTTCCTTATTAATTGACCTGTCTGCCTGTTTCAATTATTTTCTACGTGTTTTCAATTATTTGTTTTCCTTATTAATTGACCTGTCTGCCTGTTTCAATTATTTTCTACGTGTTTTCAATTATTTGTTTTCCTTATTAATTGACCTGTCTGCCTGTTTCAATTATTTTCTACGTGTTTTCAATTATTTGTTTTCCTTATTAATTGACCTGTCTGCCTATTTCAATTATTTTCTACGTGTTTTCAATTATTTGTTTTCCTTATTAATTGACCTGTCTGCCTGTTTCAATTATTTTCTACGTGTGCCTTATTAATTTACCTTCCATTCCTTGGTGCCCCCCAGACCTTGCGCTGCGGGACGACCCACCGGTGGACGAGGACGAGCTGCTGAGCCTGGCGCCCTGGCTGCCCCGAGCCTGCCCCGCCCTCACCTCCGCGGCGGTCACGGCGCTCGTCACCCGTGGCAAGCTGTGTAAGTAGTGGTTCACTGTGTCCCTCGGTAGCGCATGCCCTCTGCCCGACCTCATATCACTGCGGCTGCAAAGGCAGGTGTTTGGATGTACTTATAATGATGGAGTAGAAATACGTGCATGTAATTTACTTTTTTCTGTTGTGTATGTGTGTGTCATTCACCCATGGTCTTGTCCACGCGAGTCGGCCTCGCGATCGCCAGTTTCACCCTCCCAGTGCGAGCTTGGAGCTCATTATTACCGATCTTTAGGTAATGCTGGGACCACACACACCATCCCCTTACTCAAGGGGGACAGTAACCGCCTGAATTTGTCAGTGAAAAATCCCCAGTAGCAGTGAAGATTCGAACCAGCTACCACAGAATGGCAGGCCAGCACGCTATCCACTTGACCATCGTGGCGGTGTGTGTGTGTGTGTGTGTGTGTGTGTGAGAGAGAGAGAGAGAGAGAGAGAGAGAGAGAGGGGAAGTGGGAGTTAGCATCGTGGTCATTCTTCATTGGCGCAGTCGGAGGGAAGGGATGTTGTGTGTGTGTGTGTGTGTGTGTGTTGCTTACCAGGTACTTACTTACCAGTACGATTCAATGACATGAAACACTTTACATACATAACAGTTTGTAAAGTGTATATTATACAGACACTGCATCAAAACTTCACACCAACTGCCAGTCATAACAAGTCAATGTTTTCCTTGACTTGGCAAAACAAAACGTGTTTTGAGGGGTGAAAGTGACTGATAGAGAGACTACACTATAGGTCAGGGTCCCTCTATGGGTTGAAATGGCATAAGGATGGGTTGAAATGGTTCGTTTATGGGTTGAAATGGCTCTAGGATGGGTTGAAATGGTTACTTTATGGGTTGAAATGACTCAAGGATGGGTTGAAATGGTTACTTTATGGGTTGAAATGGCACAAGGAGG
>JACEEZ010019766.1:237484-257484 GCA_016584305.1 Chionoecetes opilio | reverse complement strand
ACCGGAAATAGTAAAAAAATGGACGATTGCTTATTGCTCTCCTTGATATCCTTATGGAGCGTTTGTACTTGTTGTATATTAATAACAAAAGATAAAAGAACTTTTTGAATACATAGACACTTGCAATGAAGCTGTTAATTTGTTCCTGTTGTATAAAGAGAGATAAAACAACAGCCTACTCCAATACATAGACACTTGCGATGGAGCTGGTATGCCTACAATGGTACCTGGAACTGTCGCCGATAGGAATTCTCGCCCCCGTCGTCGAGTGTTCCAATTCTTGATATTACAGGACCCAATATATACATTTAATCAAGTGTTACCCGTGTTTCTGCATTCAGGGATGAAATACTATCGTTAGCTTGGTCAGTTAGGTTAAGTTAGGTGCCAATGTCCAGGTTAGGTTAACATTTCCACGTCGGCGAGAGTTCTAAGTTGGTGTTTCGGCGAGAATTCCCATCGGCGACAGTTCCATAAACCCCTACGGCCCTACAATAACTTGCAAACTCACGGTATCTACGTTGCATGGAGAACTTATAAAGCGCCAACCAACCTTAGCATGCATCGGTGAGCCTACTGGTTAACGTCTATTTACCGTGGTTACTGTTGCGTCCTTCCTCACACAGGCTCAGTTTCGGGGCCTCAAAGCGCGAACAGCGGGAGGTTCTCTTGAAACGCGAGACTGTGAGAACATGCATAAATTGTTGCCTTGTTAGTAAGAGTAATTACCATGCAGCTATGTGTTTGTAAATTCCTTAACCCCTTGAGACCCAGAGCGTAATTTCCATTGTAATTTGGCTACCATAAGACGATTTTTAGTTAATATAAACAATATTTTATAGATATGACCTGTTTAGTATCCTTGTCCACTAACTAACTAACTGTCCTTGGTATATTCAGTTGCTTTTCGTGATTTTATGGCTTGACAACACACACTTTTTTATAGCAAATGAAAGATCTGGGCGTGAAGGGGTAAAGATGACTAACTGCAAAAACACATCCTTTTCGAAATAGGTAGCTAGTGTTTTGATTATTTGAAATTTTGCTGTTTTCTCGTACCAACAAAATCAATGCGGTCACTGATGCAATAAGAAATATATGCAGTTCATGTGTACGGCTTTTTTAGGCATGACTGAAATTTATTGTCTTGGGTTTTAGAATCATGTTTTTGTACTTTCTCTTTTACGTTCTCTAACACAACAACAGCAATAATAATAAATTAGCTATATGATTGACAGCTGTCGCTTACCATAAGACCCGTGGAACCAATTTTCCGCCTAAAAGTGTATAACTACTCCTAATTATTGTTGGATTGAGCTGAAATTTGACATGCTAGTAGTGCTGTCAAAATCAATGGGGGTCGTCGGAAGACTTTTTTTGCGTAAAACAAGCCCTTAATGAGTAATTAACGTAAATTACTCCTAATTATTGTCGGATTGAGCTGACATTCGACATGCAAGTATAGTGCTGTCAAAATCAATGGGGGTCTGTAAACCAACTTTTTGCATAGAACAAGCCCTTAATGAGTAATTCACGTAATGAGTTAATTGGCTGGAACGTGGCTCGCTGTGGTACCCGGACAGTTTGCCTACGGACAGTTTGCCTACGGACAATTTGCCTACCGGACAGTTTGCCTACGGACAGTTTGCCTACGGACAGTTTGCCTACGGACAGTTTGCCTACCGGACAGTTTGCCTACGGACAGTTTGCCTACGGACAGTTTGCCTACGGACAGTTTGCCTACGGACAGTTTGCCTACCGGACAGTTTGCCTACGGACAGTTTGCCTACGGACAGTTTGCCTACGGACAGTTTGCCTACGGACAGTTTGCCTACGGACAGTTTGCCTACGGACAATTTGCCTACCGGACAGTTTGCCTACGGACAGTTTGCCTACGGACAGTTTGCCTACCGGACAGTTTGCCTACGGACAGTTTGCCTACGGACAGTTTGCCTACCGGACAGTTTGCCTACGGACAGTTTGCCTACCGGACAGTTTGCCTACGGACAGTTTGCCTACGGACAGTTTGCCTACGGACAATTTGCCTACCGGACAGTTTGCCTACGGACAGTTTGCCTACGGACAGTTTGCCTACGGACAATTTGCCTACCGGACAGTTTGCCTACGGACAGTTTGCCTACGGACAGTTTGCCTACGGACAATTTGCCTACCGGACAGTTTGCCTACGGACAGTTTGCCTACGGACAGTTTGCCTACCGGAAATTTTGCCTACGGACACTTTGCCTACGGACACTTTGCCTACGGACACTTTGCCTACGGACACTTTGCTAACTAACTAACCTAACCTATACCTAACCTAACCTAACCTAACCAAGGTAAAGAAAATTTTTCATGTGGAAACACTGAGGCAAAGTGTCCGTAGGCAAAGTGTCCGTAGGCAAATTGTCCGGTAGGCAAAATGTCCGGTAGGCAAACTGTCCGTAGGCAAACTGTCCGTAGGCAAACTGTCCGGTAGGCAAATTGTCCGTAGGCAAATTGTCCGTAGGCAAATTGTCCGTAGGCAAACTGTCCGGCCACGGTGGTGGTCATGTATGGCGGCGGCCGGCAGCCATAAATTTCTTAAGTATACAGTATAACTATATGGTGTTTTATGGCGCCGCTATATACAGATCCTGCTAAGTGTCTTAATGATGACAAGTATGTAAACCACCTCTTCTTCTTCTTCTTCTTCTTGTGACCTTTGAGGCTTCGTATCGCTTCATAGGTCCTCTTCAGCTTCATCTCCTTAGTTAACAATCTAGTCAACTCTTCCCTTGCTACCATTTCACTTGGGATCATAATACCATTCTGCGCTGCTCGCAAGAAGGCGTGTGACTACACTACAAACTACACGTCTGTACGCAAGGAATCACTTACATCTTTTTGTTAAACTAGATGCGATTAAATTTGATGCGGTCTTTTCTGCTCCCATAAAGAATAAAAAATAATAAAAAATATAAAAAAACCGCATACCATAAATTAAGTCGTTGGGTCCTTGCAACTCGAGTAGTACATAAAATATAGCCTCTCGGATCACCTTGCTTCCTCGTGTTCGTTGCCTCGCCGTGCACCCCACTGTGGGCGCGGCATGGGCGGGATGCCAGATGGGGGAGTGTACGTTTACTATAGCCTGCTTTGTATGCACACAAGTGTATATTCAAGATGTCAGTATTTGAATAGCTTTATCAGTCCTGTTCTGCATCATAAATAAGCTAAATACTGCACTCTGTTTCTGCATTACAAAAAAAGCTAAATTCTGCACTCTGTTTCTGCATTACAAAAAAAGCTAAATACTGCACTCTGTTTCTGCATTACAAAAAAAGCTAAATTCTGCACTCTGTTTCTGCATTACAAAAAAAGCAAAATACTGCACTCTGTTTCTGCATTACAAAAAAAGCTAAATACTGCACTCTGTTTCTGCATTACAAATAAGCTAAATACTGCACTTTGTTTCTGCATTACAAAAAAAGCTAAATACTGCACTCTGTTTCTGCATTACAAATAAGCTAAATTCTGCACTGTTTCTGCATTACAAAAAAAGCTAAATACTGCACTTTGTTTCTGCATTACAAAAAAAGCTAAATTCTGCACTCTGTTTCTGCATTACAAAAAAGCTAAATACTGCACTTTGTTTCTGCATTACAAAAAAAGCTAAATACTGCACTTTGTTTCTGCATCACAAAAAAGCTAAATACTGCACTCTGTTTCTGCATTACAAAAAAAGCTAAATACTGCACTCTGTTTCTGCCTCACAAATAAGCTAAATACTGCAATTTGTTTCTGCATTACAAAAAAAGCTAAATACTGCACTCTGTTTCTGCATTACAAAAAAAGCTAAATTCTGCACTCTGTTTCTGCATTACAAAAAAAGCTAAATACTGCACTGTTTCTGCATTACAAAAAAAGCTAAATACTGCACTTTGTTTCTGCATTACAAAAAAGCTAAATTCTGCACTCTGTTTCTGCATTACAAAAAAAGCTAAACACTGCACTCTGTTTCTGCATTACAAAAAAGGCTAAATTCTGCACTCTGTTTCTGCATCACAAAAAAGGCTAAATTCTGCACTCTGTTTCTGCATTACAAAAAAAGCTAAATACTGCACTCTGTTTCTGCATTACAAAAAAAGCTAAATACTGCACTCTGTTTCTGCATCACAAATAAGCTAAATACTGCACTTTGTTTCTGCATTACAAATAAGCTAAATACTGCACTTTGTTTCTGCATTACAAAAAAAGCTAAATACTGCACTGTTTCTGCATTACAAAAAAAGCTAAATACTGCACTCTGTTTCTGCATCACAAAAAAGCTAAATACTGCACTCTGTTTCTGCATTACAAATAAGCTAAATACTGCACTTTGTTTCTGCATTACAAAAAAAGCTAAATACTGCACTTTGTTTCTGCATTACAAAAAAGCTAAATACTGCACTCTGTTTCTGCATTACAAAAAAAGCTAAATACTGCACTTTGTTTCTGCATTACAAAAAAAAGCTAAATTCTGCACTTTGTTTCTGCATTACAAAAAAAAGCTAAATACTGCACTTTGTTTCTGCATTACAAAAAAAAAGCTAAATACTGCACTTTGTTTCTGCATTACAAAAAAAAGCTAAATTCTGCACTCTGTTTCTGCATTACAAAAAAAAGCTAAATTCTGCACTCTGTTTCTGCATTACAAAAAAAGCTAAATTCTGCACTCTGTTTCTGCATTACAAAAAAATAAATGCTGCACTTTGCACACTACTAAATACTGCACTTTTTTTTTGAGGACGTTAATTGGTGTGTGACGGGACGCATTCCAGTCCAACATTCCCTTGTGTGTGTGTGGTTTTTTTTCCCCAAGCATTGCGTGTGACAGTCATTGCCGCGGTGATGGTGGGCGGCAGCTAGTGCGTTCCTGCCCTGCTTGTGGCTCAGTGGCCCTTAACTACCCACTAACTACCCACTAACTACCCCTTACTGACTTTACGTACTTACCCTCCTTAACTAAACAACCCCCCCAGACAGAGTTACTTCTTGTTAATTATATTATTTCATTCATGGATGGAGCACTTGTAACCTAAACACATAGAACAGACGACACGATTCATTCTCTCAACGTTTGAATGAAATAAATGATATTGTACCCGAACCGGCTACTGCTGCTGAACTCGAGCCTCGGTAAACACCAAACCTCGCACTAAATGATAACGTTAAAATGTTGTATAAAGCAAGGCCGAGAGAGATACCCTTAGCCTTGGTAAAGGGATGTAAATCTGAAATCTATACGCAATCTGTATACACAATGATCATACATGTAAGTACGTGTATGTGAAACGAAAACGTCGCATTAGTTTTGTGCAAGGAGCAGGTTTCATTACCATGTACGCTGCACGGGACATCTATATACAGCAGCGTAGCCTCGCATTAGTACCATCTATATACAGCAGCGTAGCCTCGCATTAGTACCATCTATATACAGCAGCGTAGCCTCGCATTAGTACCATCTATATACAGCAGCGTAGCCTCGCATTAGTACCATCTATATACAGCAGCGTAGCCTCGCATTAGTACCATCTATATACAGCAGCGTAGCCTCGTATTAGTACAACCACCACGTCCCCAACTAAGCCTCTCTGTGCCTGTGTGAAGCAACATGCATGAGCCCTGAATGAGATCCTTTGTTACCCGACACGCCAGGCAGACATTCCCACGAGAAAATAAAGTACCTATCATCTTCAAGGGCGACAAATGTCACCCTTGCCGAGGCGAAGACATTTATGGTGGTGACATCAGTGGTCAAAGCAACGACATACTCAAGGTTTTAATGTGACCACTGCTATTACAACAACAACAAGAACAGTAGCATTAACAACAATAACTACTATTACAACAAGAAGAACAACAGCAGTAACAAGAATAACTGCTGCTATTACTACAACAACGATTACTTTTACTACTATCCACCGGCAACTACAACCACGACCACATAATTACATCGACACATAATTACGGCGGTACTGTGGCTGTGGTGTCCGTGTGGAAGTGTTCGCAAGATGAAGTTTAGCAATGATAATACAAGGGACGATGAGAGGGGGAGAGAATGAGGATAAGGCTGACAATTAAGGAGTCTTTGTATCATAGTGTACAATACTGCATAGGCTACGGTAAATACATTAACGACTATAATGTAATAGGAGTATCCGTGGTTTTGACAAGCTTGCAGACGTGGGATGCTGGAGAACGTTAACTTTCTAATAACAACGACCGGTGGTTAGTGGGCTGTGCCAAGAGCCACTGCAAGTACTTCACTAAACACAAGTTATAATGAAGCAGTAAATAATAAGATATTTTTAGAATAAAGAGACACTAACCTTACAGTATCTGCAAAATGTACATAATCAATTATTCTTCAGCAAAATGTACAGATTGAATCCTCACTGTCTTAGCTTTGAATTACTGGAAGCGAACTTACAAATCATCTCCGTGCGGCCAGCTGCAGGGAAGGCATTTAAGGGAGTGTATGGAGCCCAGTGCCCCCTACCCCAGGTGCCCCCCCACCCCCCACCAGGTGTTCCTCCCCAACCGCCCCCACCAGTTGTCCCCCCAACCCCCGCCCACCAGGTGCCCTCCAACCCCCCGGCAAGGTGCCAAACAAGGGTGGTCCGGTGTGCATGTGGCTCGGTGACAAGACAGGTTTCCCACGTGCGCTGGAATGCTGTTGTTGGGTCGCTCTGCTGTGCCATGTATAATGCGACAGATCGTGTTTCATTCGTGTACATCAGCTCGGGTGTAAATAAGAAGACATGGCTATTCTTTGGTCGCCTTGGCATCACTCGTTTCACCGAGGGGGCGAGACCACAAGGTTCGTGGCTGGGGCAAGTTGATGCTTCCTGTCGAGAGTTGCTTGGTATGGGAAAGGAGCCTGCATGGGGACTCGTGCGTGGTGATCCCCGGGAGTGGCCTCGCTTCGCCCAGAGTAGCAATAGACAATAGGCAATAGTTCTCTATATACTTTGGTGTAGCCTATATATAGGGTGGGCGAGGCGACGCGCCCCCCAGCGAATGCCCCCAATGATTGATTGATATCTGTGTGTGGCAGGGTCCCAGGTGACGGCGGTGGAGGAGGTGGAGGCGACGTGTCCACACCTGCACCAGGTGACCGTGACGCGGGAGGTGGTGTACGAGTGGTCCTTCATCCAGGCTCTCTACTTCTCCATGACCGTTATCACCACCATCGGTAAGGCCCTACACACACACACACACACATACACACACACACACACACACACACACACACACACACACGTATTCCGTAGTGTAGGGGAAGCACGCTCAGTTCACAACCGAGAAGTCCCGGGTTCGATCCCCGGGCGGAGCGGAAACAGTTGGGCTGTTTCCTTAAAACCCGAGCCCCTGTCCACCCAGCAGTGAATGGGTACCGGGTGTTAGCCGGGGGTTTGTGACCCGCTTCCCGGGGCGGTGGCTTCGGCCTACACTAAAAGATGAATGAGAAAAATAAAAGTTGATATGGCGACGGGGCCATACGAGCGTTGCTCTGGCCCTGTAAAATACAACAAGATGAATACAACTAGATGAATACACACACCTCTCTCTCTCTCTCTCTCTCTCTCTCTCTCTCTCTCCTTAATCCTGATACATGAGAACCTAATAATATATATTCTCCTAATTTACACACAAAAAACAAAAACAAAAAACAAACAAAATATATATATAACATAATGTATGGTAATCTAAAACCTGAACACTCTACAACCCACCCACCCACACCCACACACACACACACACACCACACACACACACACACACACACACCACACCACCACACCACACACCACACCCACCACACACACAACACACACACACATACACACACACACACACACACACACGCACACACACACACACACACACACACACATTGTTAAGAAAAATATTAACACGTCTTCTTCCTCCCATGACTAAGCCGCTCAGAAGACCACGGTAAGTACTGTATGCGACTCCCGCCTTTCCGTGCACTGGTCTCATGATAATCTTAAGTAAACACAAGATATTTTAAAACAATAGTTCTGATCTCTAGTGACGCTCAGCTTAAAATAAACCAAATATATTAGAAATGAATCGGTAAAAGTCGCAGTTATTTTGTAGTTATTTTGTACAGCTTGATTTTTTCTCCTTAATTAATGGAATCAATGACGTCGTTATAGGTCGGTTCCTGCCATGTAATAATTTAATATGTTTGTTTATAATTCGTTGACTCTTCTCAAGTAAACATATATTTTTTAACAGTTGTTCTGATCTCTAGTGACGCTCAGCTATAAACAAACCAAAAAATATTATAAATGACAGGTAAAAAGCGTGATAAGACTCTAGATAATAAAAAACTCGAGAGCGCTAATCACTACACCAATAGATCGGTTCCTGCCTTATAATTGAATATGTATTTGTATGATAATTCGTCTGCCCGTCTCTAGGGTACGGCCACCTGTACCCCACGACGTCGCTGAGCCGCGTGGTGTGCATCGTGTACTCTCTGGTGGGCATCCCGCTCACGGGCATCCTCCTCGCCTGGACCTCGAGCTTCTTCGGCGACAAACTGCTCCGCTTGTTCAGGTCCAGGGTGAGTTTTGGCTTCCTTCTCAACACTTAGCTAGGCTGTCTGTCCGATCGAAGCCAGCCAGGGTGAGTTTTGGCTTCCTTATTAACACTTAGCTAGGGTGTCTGTCCGATACGAAGCCAGCCAGGGTGAGTTTTGGCTTCCTTCTCAACAACATTATCTATTATCTGCCATCACACGCAAGCTTCATTACTAGAAGAAAAACTGCTCTGCTAGTTTAGGTCCATGGCAGGGTGAGTTGTCTGTGTGTCCTTCTCAACACTTTGCTATCATCTGCCATCACACGCTAGCTTCATTACTAGAAGACAAACTGCTCCGCTTGTTTAGGTCCAGAGTGAGTGGTTTTTATGCGTCCTACAGAACATAAGGAAGCTACAAGAGGCCGTGAGACGTGGTAGTTCCTGTATAGTCCTTCTTAACACTTTGCTATCATCTGCCATCACACGAAAGCCTTATTGCTAAAATCATTATTCTTGGTGCCAGCTGACTACTTTCCCTTTCGTTGTGTATGTCTTGACTTGATATATTTGTTGGATGTGTTGATTTGATATAGTTGTTGTAGGTTTTGCATCACCGCGACGTACTCTGTTTTTCTTTATAACTTGCCAGCAGGTTTTCTTGTAGTAACCGTCAACGTCAACAACCATCACCACTTTTACCACACAGTAACTAGTGTTAACCCCTTCACGCCCAGATGTTTCCTTTGCTATCGAAAATCGTATGTTATTAGCCATAAAATAACGAAAAGTAACTGAATATACCAAATTAGTTTGTGGACAAAGATACTAAACAGGTCATAGCTATAAAATATTGCTTATATTCACTAAAAATCGTCTAATGGTTCCCAAATTACAATGGAAATTATGTTCTGGGTCTCAAGGGGTTAACCACACATTTGCCTCATACGTGCCACCTAACTCGCATTGCCGTCACCATCAACCTTCACAGCCCTTATCCTTAACCCTTATTCTTAACCCTTATTCTTAACCCTTATTCTTAACCCTTATTCTTAACCCTTATTCTTAACCCTTATTCTTAACCCTTATTCTTAACCCTTATCCTTAACCCTTATTCTTAACCCTTATTCTTAACCCTTATCCTGAACCCTTATTCTTAACCCTTATTCTTAACCCTTATTCTTAACCCTTATTCTTAACCCTTATTCTTAACCCTTATTCTTAACCCTTATTCTTAACCCTTATTCTTAACCCTTATTCTTAACCCTTATTCTTAACCCTTATTCTTAACCCTTATTCTTAACCCTTATCCTTAACCCTTATTCTTAACCCTTATTCTTAACCCTTATTCTTAACCCTTATTCTTAACCCTTATTCTTAACCCTTATTCTTAACCCTTATCTTAACCCTTATTTACTTATCTTAACCCTTATTCTTAACCCTTATTCTTAACCTTATTCTTAACCCTTATCTTAACCCTTTCTTAACCCTTATTCTTAACCCTTATTCTTAACCCTTATCTAACCCTTATTCTTAACCCTTATTCTTACCTATCTAACCCTTATTCTTAACCCTTATTCTTAACCCTTATCTTAACCCTTATTCTTAACCCTTATTCTTAACCCTTATTCTTAACCCTTATTCTTAACCCTTATTCTTAACCCTTATTCTTAACCCTTATCTAACCCTTATTCTTAACCCTTATCCTTAACCCTTATCCTAACCCTTATTCTTAACCCTTATTCTTAACCCTTATTCTTAACCCTTATTCTTAACCCTTATTCTTAACCCTTATTCTTAACCCTTATTTACTTATCTACCCTTATTCTTAACCCTTACTTACTTACCCTTATTCTTAACCCTTATTCTTAACCTATCTTAACCCTTATCTTAACCCTTATTCTTAACCCTCATCCTTAACCCTTATTCTTAACCCTTATTCTTAACCCTTATTCTTAACCCTCATCCTTAACCCTTATTCTTAACCCTTATTCTTAACCCTTATTCTTAACCCTCATCCTTAACCCTTATTCGTTACAACCCTTATTCTTAACCCTCATCCTTAACCCTTATTCTTAACCCTTATTCTTAACCCTTATTCTTAACCCTTATTCTTAACCCTTATTCTTAACCCTTATTCTTAACCCTTATTCTTAACCCTTATTCTTAACCCTTATTCTTAACCCTTATTCTTAACCCTTATCCCTAACCCTTATTCGTTACAACCCTTATTCTTAACCCTTATCCTTAACCCTTATTATTTACAGCTTAATATATTCTTAACCCTTATTATTATTATTACTTATGCTCCTTAATACCTCCACCTTTACAACCCTTATTCCACCACGTCCCATCAACCTTAACAACCCTTCTACAACCCTTCAACAACCCTTCTACAACCCTTTTACAACAACCCTTCAACAACCCTTTAACAACCCTTCTACAACCCTTCAACAACCCTTCTACAACCCTTTTACAACAACCCTTCAACAACGCTTTCAACAACCCTTCAACTACCCTTCTACAACCCTTCAACAACCTTTCAACAACCTTTCTACAACCCTTTTACAACAACCCTTCAACAACCCTTCAACAACCCTTCTACAACCCTTCAACAACCCTTCTACAACCCTTTTACAACAACCATTCAACAACCTTTCAACAACCCTTCAACTACCCTTCTACAACCCTTCAACAACCTTTCAACAACCTGTCAACAACCCTCCTACAACCTTTCAACAACCCTTCAACAACCCTTCTACAACCCTTCAACAACCCTTCAACAACCCTTCAACTACCCTTCTACAACCCTTCGACAACCCTTCAACAACCCTTCAACAACCCTTCAACAACCCTTCAACAACCCTTCAACAACCCTTCTACAACCCTTCAACAACCCTTCAACAACCCTTCAACAACCCTTCTACAACCCTTCAACAACCCTTCTACAACCCTTCAACAACCCTTCAACAACCCTTCAACAACCCTTCTACAACCCTTCTACAACCCTTCAACAACCCTTCAACAACCCTTCTACAACCCTTCTACAACCCTTCAACAACCTTTCAACAACCCTTCAACTACCCTTCAACAACCCTTCTACAACCCTTCTACAACCCTTCAACAACCCTTCAACAACCCTTCTACAACCCTTCAACAACCCTTCGACAACCCTTCAACAACCCTTCTACAACCCTTCTACAACCCTTCTACAACCCTTCTACAACCCTTCTACAACCTTTCAACAACCCTTCAAAAACCCTTCAACAACCCTTCTACAACCCTTCAACAACCTTTCAACAAACCTTCTACAACCCTTCTACAACCCTTCAACAACCCTTGTACAACCCTTCAACAACCCTTCAACAACCCTTCAACAACTCTTCAACAACCCTTCAACAACCCTTCTACAACCCTTCAACAACCCTTCAACAACCCTTCAACAACTCTTCAACAACCCTTCAACAACCCTTCAACAACCCTTCTACAACCCTTCTACAACCCTTCAACAACCCTTCAACAACCCTTCAACAACTCTTCAACAACCCTTCAACAACCCTTGTACAACCCTTCAACAACCCTTCAACAACCCTTCAACAACTCTTCAACAACCCTTCAACAACCCTTCAACAACCCTTCTACAACCCTTCAACAACCCTTCAACAACCCTTCAACAACTCTTCAACAACCCTTCAACAACCCTTCTACAACCCTTCTACAACCCTTCTACAACCCTTCAACAACCTTTCAACAACCCTTCTACAACCCTTCTACAACCCTTCTACAACCCTTCAACAACCCTTCAACAACTCTTCAACAACCCTTCAACAACCCTTCAACAACCCTTCTACAACCCTTCAACAACCCTTCAACAACCCTTCTACAACCCTTCTACAACCCTTCAACAACCTTTCAACAACCCTTCTACAACCCATCAACAACCTTTCAACAACCCTTCAACTACCCTTCAACAACCCTTCAACAACCCTTCGACAACCCTTCAACAACCTTTCAACAACCCTTCAACTACCCTTCAACAACCCTTCAACAACCCTTCGACAACCCTTCAACAACCCTTCAACAACCCTTCGACAACCCTTCAACAACCCTTCTACAACCCTTCAACAACCCTTCAACAACCCTTCAACAACCCTTCGACAACCCTTCAACAACCCTTCAACAACCCTTCAACAACCCTTCGACAACCCTTAACAACCCTACTACAACCCTTCAACAACCCTTCAACAACCCTTCGACAACCCTTCAACAACCCTTCAACAACCCTTCGACAACCCTTCAACAACCCTTCGACAACCCTTCAACAACCCTTCAACAACCCTTCAACAACCTTTCAACAACCCTTCAACAACCCATCAACAACCCTTCAACTACCCTTCGACAACCCTTCAACAACCCTTCGACAACCCTTCTACAACCTTTCAACAACCCTTCAACTACCCTTCAACAACCCTTCAACAACCCTTCGACAACCCTTCAACAACCCTTCTACAACCCTTCAACAACCCTTCAACAACCTTTCAACAACCCTTTTAACCCTATTACAAACCTTATTCCACCCTTTACAACCCTTTACAACCCTTTTACGACCCTTATTCCGCCCCGTCCCGCAGCTGAGTGAGGAGAGGCAACAGTCGCACTCGTCCATCGCCGCCGCCACCGTCATCTACATCGGCCTGGGCTTCCTGGTGTTCATCTTCGTGCCCGCCGCCGTCTTCTCCTCGCTGGAGGGCTGGACGTACTTGGAGAGCGTCTACTACAGCTACATCACCCTCACCACCATTGGCTTTGGGGACCTTGTGTCGGGTGGGTTTGTGTGATGAAGAGAGAGAGAGAGAGAGAGAGAGAGAGAGAGAGAGAGAGAGAGAGAGAGAGGAGAGAGGGAGAGAGAGAGAGAGAAGAGAGAGAGAGAGAGAGAGAGAGAGAGAGAGAGAGAGAGAGAGAGAGAGAGAGAGAGAGAGAGAGAGAGAGAGAGAGAGAGAGAGAGAGAGAGAGAGAGAGAAGAGAGAGAGAGAGAGAGAGAGAGAGAGAGAGAGAGAGAGAGAGAGAGAGAGAGAGAGAGAGAGAGAGAGAGAGATCCGGATTAACGCCACCAGACGTCTGTAAAAAATGTCTTGTGTCTAGTAGGTTTGTGTGTGTATTTACCTAGTTGTTTTTACCTAGTTGTGTTTTACAGGGCCTGAGCTACACTGGTGGGGTCCCGTCTTCGTATCAACATTTATCTAGTCTTTCTTTCAACTGGTGCACATTCTTTGCCGATATCACCTCCTCGTTTAGTCCATTCCAAACTTATATACATTTCTATAAGGGAATTAAGCTGTACTATTGTGTGTGTGTGTGTGTGTGTGTGTGTGTGTGTGTGTGTGTGTGTGTGTGTGTGTGTGTATTACATTTTACCGATATAGTTGTATGTATTTTACAGGGCCTGCGGTACACTCGTATGGCCCCGTCTCCATATCTACGTTAAATTTTGTCTCAGACTTTTTCATTCCTTTATATGTCTCTATGTATTACAGGCACTACCACGTGTAGGTCTCGCGGCGTCTTGTAGCTTCCTTATTTTCCTCATGTTCTTATGTCTGTATCTCCAGGCTACGAATACAGTGGCACGGCGTTGCACATGTACCACATTGGCGTCATTCTGTGGATCATGGTGGGCCTCGGCTACTGGGTGATGGTGGCCAACTTCATCACCAAGGCACTGAGGTCTAAGCGCCTTAAGGTCTCGATGAAGCGCAGCGCCGAGGAGATAAGAAAACTGATGCAGCAAGCCGGTCTGAAGAACCATGATCCGACCTTCCTCAGGGAACACACCAAGGGCACCATCAACCTGATGCTGCAGGTGAGAGCTCGCTGCAGAAGGGAACAACAGTGTATAGGGGACAAATGAAGGAAAATATGTAAACTGCCTGTAGGAGATGCCAAGGGAACAACAGTCTATAGAGGACAAATGAAGGAAAATATGTAAACTGCCTGTAGGAGATGGCCAAGGGAACAACAGTCTATAGGGGACAAATGAAGGAAAATATGTAAACTGCCTGTAGGAGATGGCCAAGGGAACAACAGTCTATAGGGGACAAATGAAGGAAAATATGTAAACTGCCTGTAGGAGATGGCCAAGGGAACAACAGTCTATAGGGGACAAATGAAGGAAATATGTAAACGGCCTGTAGGAGATCCCCAAGGGAACAACAGTTATAGGGACAAATGAAGGAAGATACGTAAACTGCCTGTATAGGGGATCAAAATAGATAAGAGGATAGTTCGATCTCAGAGACGCGTTTGATGTTGCCGCTTGGGTTTCAAATAAAACCTACTTTAACCCCTGTTTATACATTTTTTTAAGATGGAAATTTAGTGCGTTTGATCTATAATAATAAAAGCAAAAAGGGGTTTGTCTGTCTGTCTTTGTCTTTGTCTGTCTGTTGTGGAGAGAGAGATCCGGATTAACGCCACCAACGTCTGTAAAAAATGTCTTGTGTCTAGTAGGTTTGTGTGTGTATTTACCTAGTTGTTTTTACCTAGTTGTGTTTTACAGGGCCTGAGCTACACTGGTGTGGTCCCGTCTTCGTATCAACATTTATCTAGTCTTTCTTTCAACTGGTGCACATTCTTTGCCGATATCACCTCCTCGTTTAGTCCATTCCAAACTTATATACATTTCTATAAGGGAATTAAGCTGTACTATTGTGTGTGTGTGTGTGTGTGTGTGTGTGTGTGTGTGTGTGTGTGTGTGTGTGTGTGTGTGTGTGTGTGTTAAATTTTACCGATATAGTTGTATGTATTTTACAGGGCCTGCGGTACACTCGTATGGCCCCGTCTCCATATCTACATTAAATTTTGTCTCAGACTTTTTCATTCCTTTATATGTCTCTATGTCTTACAGGCACTACCACGTGTAGGTCTCGCGGCGTCTTGTAGCTTCCTTATTTTCCTCATGTTCTTATGTCTGTATCTCCAGGCTACGAATACAGTGGCAC
The DNA here is from genome assembly GCA_016584305.1 of Chionoecetes opilio. Taxonomy (NCBI): domain Eukaryota; kingdom Metazoa; phylum Arthropoda; class Malacostraca; order Decapoda; family Majidae; genus Chionoecetes; species Chionoecetes opilio. The sequence goes on along the minus strand of JACEEZ010019766.1, from coordinate 241,915 downwards.
GGCGTTGCACATGTACCACATTGGCGTCATTCTGTGGATCATGGTGGGCCTCGGCTACTGGGTGATGGTGGCCAACTTCATCACCAAGGCACTGAGGTCTAAGCGCCTTAAGGTCTCGATGAAGCGCAGCGCCGAGGAGATAAGAAAACTGATGCAGCAAGCCGGTCTGAAGAACCATGATCCGACCTTCCTCAGGGAACACACCAAGGGCACCATCAACCTGATGCTGCAGGTGAGAGCTCGCTGCAGAAGGGAACAACAGTGTATAGGGGACAAATGAAGGAAAATATGTAAACTGCCTGTAGGAGATGCCCAAGGGAACAACAGTCTATAGAGGACAAATGAAGGAAAATATGTAAACTGCCTGTAGGAGATGGCCAAGGGAACAACAGTCTATAGGGGACAAATGAAGGAAAATATGTAAACTGCCTGTAGGAGATGGCCAAGGGAACAACAGTCTATAGGGGACAAATGAAGGAAAATATGTAAACTGCCTGTAGGAGATGGCCAAGGGAACAACAGTCTATAGGGGACAAATGAAGGAAAATATGTAAACTGCCTGTAGGAGATGGCCAAGGGAACAACAGTCTATAGGGGACAAATGAAGGAAGATACGTAAACTGCCTGTATAGGGATGATCAAAACTAGATAAGAGTGATAGTTCGATCTCAGAGACGCGTTATGAGTGTTGCCGCGTTGGGTTTCAAATGAACATACTTTAACACCTGTTTAGTACATTTTCTTAAGATGGAAATTTAGTGCTGTTTGTATCTATAATAATATAAGCGAAAGTGTGTCTGTCTGTCTGTCTGTCTGTCTGTATGTCTGTCTGTCTGTCTGTCTGTCTGTCTGTCTGTGTGTGTGTGTGTGTGTGTGTGTGTGTGTGTGTGTGTGTGGTATAGGTTCCGCCCCCCGTGGCGCAATCACCTCATATGGCACATTTTTGGAACCGGGTTGACCAGGGGAAGGTCATAAGCCCACTTATGAGATGATTCGATCACTTTTTTTTTTTTTTTTTTTTTTAGCAGCCTATTAGCGATAATTGTGAAAAAAAAGTGGGTTGCGAGAATTGAGGAAACCTTGATGTAGGGTGATGGTAATGGTGTGATGAATGGGTGGGGTGATGGTAATGGGTGTGGGGTGATGGGTGAGTGAATGGGTGGGGGGTGATGGGTTGGGGGTGATGGGTGATGGGTGAGGGAATAGTGTGGGGAGTGATGGGTAATGGTAATATATAAGCGAAAGTGTGTCTGTCTGTCTGTCTGTCTGTGTGTATTGTGTGTGTGTGTGTGTGTGTGTGTGTCTGTATTAGGTTCCGCCCCCTGTGGCGCAATCACCTCATATGAACATTTTTGGAACCGGGTTGACCAGGGAAGGTTTTAAGCCCATTTATGAGATGATCCGATCACTCTTTTTTTTTTTTTTTTTAGCAGCCTATTAGCGAATAATTGTGAAAAAAAAGTGGGTTGCGAGAATTGAGGAAACCTTGATGTAGGGTGATGTGGTAATGGGTGAGTGAATGGGCTGGGGTGATGGGTAATGGGTGTTGGGGTGATGGGTGAGTGAATGGGTGGGGGGTGATGGGTTTGGGGGTGATGGTGAGGAATAGGTGGGGGGTGATGGGTAATGGTAAATATAAGCGAAAGTGTGTCTGTCTGTCTGTCTGTGTGTGTGTGTGTGTGTGTGTGTGTTGTGTGTGTGTGTGTGTGTGGTGTGTGTTGTGGTATAGGTTCCGCCCCCGTGGCGCAATCACCTCATATGGCACATTTTTGGAACCGGGTTGACCAGGGGAAGGTTTTTAAGCCCAAGTATGAGATGATCCGATCACTTTTTTTTTTTTTAGCAGCCTATTAGCGATAATTGTGGAAAAAAAGTGGGTTGCGAGATTTGAGGAAACCTTGATGTAGGGTGATGGGTAATGGGTGAGTGAATGGGTGGGGTGATGGGTAATGGGTGTGGGGTGATGGGTGAGTGAATGGGTGGGGGGTGATGGGTTGGGGGTGATGGGTGATGGGTGAGGGAATAGGTGGGGGGTGATGGGTAATGGTAAATATAAGCGAAAGTGTGTCTGTCTGTCTGTGTGTGTGTGTGTGTGTGTGTGTGTGTGTGTGTGTGTGTGTGTGTGTGTGTGTGTCTGGTATATGTTCCGCCCCCCGTGGCGCAATCACCTCATATGAAACATTTTTGGAACCGGGTTGACCAGGGGAAGGTTTTAAGCCCAATTATGAGATGATCCGATCACTTTCTTTTTCTTTTTTTAGCAGCCTATTAGCGATAATTGTGAAAAAAAAGTGGGTTGCGAGAATTAGAGAGAACTGCAACTCCGAAATGCCAGTGGTCGCTGGCAGTTTTAACTCACAATTTGGTGAAAAGTTGGTCAACTTGAAAGAAAAATATGGGCTTATTCCACTGCACTTAAAACACAAAAGTATAATTTTAAGAACGATTTTCTTCTATATGTATATTGTATAGAAGCCTGATTCTGTAAACATGTATTTAACCAAATACCAAGTTAGGTTATAGTTGAGGAGGCGAGGTAAATGCTACTCTATGATATATACAGTCAATAACGTATGTTTAGAAGTTATCTATACCTAGGCAGTCATATGTTCCTGTTATTATTGTGTATCAATCAGATAGAAAGCCTGGAAGTGCAATGAGTCGACGCGTGAAGTAGCAATGTTTTGATTCAATCTCCCCGCCACAATCTCCCCGCCACCACTCCCCGCCGCGGCGTGTCGCCTCCACAATTATAACCTACATTGTCGCAGCAACAAGCCGATTTCGGCATTCTTTATTCTTCGTTTTTCCAAGGCATTGCTTATTGTATTTTGACAAGCGTTTGCCAGACGCAGCAGTACTGTCTTAGAAAACAGTGTGAACATCGCCCAAATTTTACATGCCACAATATACATGTAAAAAATATATTAAGCTTTGCTACTCGAGGCGAGTAATTTGCATTAAATTGCTATCTTAGAACGTTCAATCGTAATGCATGTCATGCATACACTTACTAGAACAACAGAAGAACGTTCTTTTTTAGTATTCAGATGCGGTGCATCAATATTTATCGCGAAATTGATTTATGAAAAATATTAGTCGCGGAGGGAAAACACAGTAGACCAACCTTTGAGTTAAAACTGCCAGCGACCACTGGCATTTCTCGAGTTTCAGTTCTCTCCAATTGAGGAAACCTTGATGTAGGGTGATGGGTAATGGGTGAGTGAATGGGTGGGGTGATGGGTAATGGGTGTGGGGTGATGGGTGAGTGAATGGGTGGGGGGTGATGGGTTGGGGGTGATGGGTGATGGGTGAGGGAATAGGTGGGGGGTGATGGGTAATGGGTGAGTGAATGGGTGTGTGGTGATGGGTAATGGGTGAGTGAATGGGTGGGGGGTGATGGGTAATGGGTGAGTGAATGGGTGGGGGGTGATGGGTAATGGGTGAGTGAATGGGTGGGGGTAATACATACATTTCTACATCCATGATTTCAGGAAAGTTAGAAGGGGCTATCTGGAGAGTCCGTGTTTGGTGGGCCGAAGGCCCACCACCAATAGCCCTCCGCAGGAGCTAGCCAAAAAGTCCGCCCGGAGGGCGGCTTTGCGGCTAGTCTTATATAAACAGGAATTAACAACTACCACGTGTAGGTCTCGCGGCCTCTTGTAGCTTCCTTATGTTCTTATGTTCTTATGTTCTTTCCAGCTGAGTAATATCCTGGCCATTCAAGAGGTGGACAGCGGTGAGGCTAACGGGCTGAAGAATGATTTCTCGGACGCCTCCAAACCCACCTCCCCCGGACCCTCCCACACCCCCACGTCGCCGCTCATATCTGGGGGCATTCCCGGTATCTCCTCCATGTTCGGGGCGGGACTCTCCAAGATCACGCCAATCACACACCTGATGGGCCCGCTAGGCAAGGAGGTGAGCGTTCTTCTCTACCGTGGTTGCTAATGATCCTCAACTCCATTATTTAATTCTAGACATTTTTTTTTTTTTTTTTTTTTATACTGATTTTTTTTTTATCAGACTGTAACATCCCAGTATTTTTTTGTATCAGACTGTAACATCCCAGTATTTTTTTGTATCAGACTGTAACATCCCAGTATTTTTTTGTATCAGACTGTAACATCCCAGTATTTTTTTGTATCAGACTGTAACATCCCAGTATTTTTTTGTATCAGACTGTAACATCCCAGTATTTTTTTGTATCAGACTGTAACATCCCAGTATTTTTTTATCAGACTGTAACATCCCAGTATTTTTTTATCAGACTGTAACATCCCAGTATTTTGTTTATCAGACTGTAACATCCCAGTATTTTTATTTTATCAGACTGTAACATCCCAGTATTTTTTTTTTATCAGACTGTAACATCCCAGTATTTTGTTTATCAGACTGTAACATCCCAGTATTTTTTTGTATCAGACTGTA
>JACEEZ010019766.1:184984-232484 GCA_016584305.1 Chionoecetes opilio | reverse complement strand
GCTTCCCCAGACAGCCGTCCCTGCCTCCTGGCGTGATGCATAGACTGTGTACTTATAACTATGCTGAACCCCATTGTGTCGATTATCCATTTAATTTTTGTTATAGGATGTTTTTTAATCAGTTAGCCGATGGTAAACTGAATATATTGTGTTTTATTGTGGTGAAATACAGACTCACACATTTTTTCACTTTTTTGTTGCAGGATATTTTTCGATGAATTATTTAGTTACCTTTCTTTGGCTATTTTTGATGACTGTTTTTTCCTGTCTTTCTTCTCTTTCGGTTTTGTCTTATTTTTTTCTGTTGTTTTAATCTTTGTTTTGTCATTTTGTTGTAATTTGTTTGACTTTTATATTTTGTTTCATCTCTTTCTTTCCTTTTATGTTTTCGTCATTCCTTAATTGGTAGTTGTTAGTTACCATTCCGTTATTCGATGGTAAACTGAATGTATAGTTTTATTGTTATGAAATACAGACTCACACATTATTATAAGAGTATATGTCTCCTTGCGACCTAGTTTTGTGTTGTAGACGTGTTGGTTATTGTAGCTACGAGTGTTAGTTTTATCCGCAGGACAGATGAAGGGGGAAAAAATAGGGAAAAACTGGTTCACAAATAGGGTGGTAAATGATTGGAATGGACTCAGTCATGGGTAGTTAGTGTGGAGTCATTAGGGAGCTTTAACTCCAAAAAATAATCCCCTTTCAATAGGACACAGCAACACAATTCATGCACATTCGCCCCTAGTAAGTAGTAACATTACGCGTCATCCTGCTGACAAACCAACACACAGGCCAGCAAACCGAGCCTCGATCTACACTTGGCAGCGCCTGTCCAGTGCTTACGAGTCACTCAGCATCTGACGAAATGTCCTGAAAGTTATGCTTTGGCCTCGCTGTGATTTTTCCATTTGTACGTACTGTGTGGTATCGCCTGGGTGCATGCTAGTAATGTGAGGCGGCAAGGCTTGACTTCCACTGAGAATGCTTGGGTGAGCTTCCTGGCACTTGTCGTCACAATTTCACAAGACACGCAGGCGGGGCGAGTGCTTGGGTTTCCCAGACATTTGTGTGATGCCTTATTATTGAGGTTAAGGCGACCTTTTTTCAGTTTTTTTTTTTTTTAGCGAAACTCGTGCTTGGAAAACATAGACCCAGGTAGACAGTAAAGGCTGATTCACACTGGCGTTTTTTCGGCATTTTTATCTGACGAGAAGGGGTCTGGGTCTGGGTCTGGGGCTGGTGTCATGATCGCAATAGGTTTTCAACAAAAATCACACACCGATCGCTCAGTCTTTCAAGAGACCGACTTTTCGTCAGATAAAAATGCCGAAAAAACGCCAGTGTGAATCAGCCTTAACTCAGGCCCGGATTTAGGGCAGGACACAACGGGCCTGTGCCCAGGGCCTCGCGCTTTTAGGGGCCTCGCGCATCTGGTAATTAATAACAGATATCAATTGAAATTATTTGCGTCCCCTGCATCGTCCCACTAGGTAGGAATGTCTGAATAAAAACATAATAACTTCATTATAATATGGGCTATGATTAAGAAAAATAAACAGTTTTGTTATATTTTTTTCCAACTCAAAATATTGAATAATTTTGTAATGCAGCAAACCCCTGTGTCCGTGTGACACGGCCTTCAAGGCCGTGTCACACGGACACTTTTTCCGGCATCTTTTGGTATTTTCCTACCAAAAGATGCCTCCTGCTACGAGCATCTTCTTAATTGCACGATTCATAAGTCTTGAATTGAAGAATACGCTTGAAATTAATACTATTGAAGTCTTCTTGCACGATTCATAATGTTAGTTTTGTCAAAATTGGTTGCCAGTCCCGGAAGATGCCAGTAGAAGATGCTCGTAGCCGAAACGCCGTGTGACGAACGCGCATTTTTTTGCCACCACTACGGGCATCTTTTAGTAGCAAAATACCAAAAGATGTCGGAAAAAGTGTCCGTGTGACACGGCCTTGTCAGCGTCTCAGCAGAGTCAGCTGGCGTGAGCGTCACATTGGCCGGCTGGGTTTAGCGTGCACTGACCACCTTATTTCTGAAGGTAAATTCTCATTTATCTATAAGTTTTTGATGCTACCTTAAGCAATCGGATGCATTTGATATTTCACTTCATATTATGACTATCATACTGTCACATAAATAAGTACGGTAGGTAGGCTACCTAGGTAAGGAAATAACCACTACCGACAAAATAGGGGAGCTTGATTATAGGCGATTTAAATGGCGACGAGTATAAATTACTGAACTGTGACTTAATTAATACTACCTACTTCCACCTTCCATCCCCGTCCATGAATGTGTCTACCTAGCCTCCTTTCAACACTACCTGTTGACTTGTTATCTATGGTAGCCTTACACACATTGCAAGTTTGATCATGACGCTGTTGCTTTTATGCCCCAGGTGGTGTTATGGTAGCATGTCTGGGTACAAGGAACACGTGGTAAGGCCCCAAGGTGAAGCCAGGGAAGTTCAGTGAACCTCGAGGTGAAGAAACCTTTTTAAAGCCCCGCGAGCCCGGCAGTGTTGCGTCATGGTCACGCGGCGGGCTGGCAACACTGCGGTGACGAGGGCTGGAGTGTAAACATTGCTACACAGTGAACAGTGAGAAATCAGTAGGAAAATATTTTAGCATCATAAGAACATAAGAAAATAAGGAAGCTACAAGAGGCCGTGAGACCTACACGTGGTAGTTCCTGTTACTTGCAACTACCTAGGCTACAGCCACCTCTCTTCCCCATCCATGAATGTATCCAGACTCCTTTTAAAGACCCCAATAGACTCCGCATTGACCACCAGCTGACGACTGAGTCCATTGAGTTGAAGAGGACCTATGGAGCGCTACTAACTTAGAAAAAAAAGTCATAGGTCACAAGAAGAAGAAGAAGAGTGAGCCAAGGGTAACGCAACCACAAGACAGCAACCATGGCTCACTGGTTCCATAGAAATCCGCTCAAGGCGACTGCAGAGGTCAAATTCGACCTTAAGATGGTAGCCTCAGACAGTCAGGCTCTCAAATTATGCAGGTAAAGGTGTGTGTGTGTGCGTGTGTGTGTGTGTGTGTGTGTGCGTGTGTTGTGTGTGCGTGTGGGATAATCAGGCGACGGGGTGGGAGGCACAGGGAATGGGCTTTGCTACATTTTGTCAGTCATGTCATGAGTCACAAACCACATATGTAGGAATAACAGAATTAAACTAATAACTGGTTATGTAGGAAAGATACAGGCTAGATATACAGACCCGAGGCTAAAGATACGGCGGTCGTACCCCTTATCTCTGCGGCTAGAAACATTATTTATGGTCTGTAAAAATGGACGAGGACTGCGCGGTCATTTTTTGAGACTGATTTGTTTTTCCTTGCCTAAAATTAGTGCTTATGGTAATAATATATAATGGACGAGGACTGCGCGGTCATTTTTTGAGACACTGACTTGTTTTTCCTTGCCTAAAATTAGTGCTTTTGGTAATAATATATAATGGACGAGGACTGCGCGGTCATTTTTTGAGACACTGACTTGTTTTTTCTTGCCTAAAATTAGTGCTTTTGGTAATAATATATAATGGACGAGGACTGCGCGGTCATTTTTGAGACACTGATATTTTTCCTTGCCTAAAATTAGGTGCTTATGGTAATAATATATAATGGACGAGGACTGCGCGGTCATTTTTTGAGACACTGACTTGTTTTTTCTTGCCTAAAATTAGTGCTTTTGGTAATAATATATAATGGACGAGGACTGCGCGGTCATTTTCAGAGACACTGACAAATTTTTCATGGCCAAAAATAGGTGTTTTTTCTAATAGAGAAAAAAATTGCAAATGCCATGTCTATATATGTCAACATTTTTTTAGTGATTTGGAGACCATACAAAATAAGTAGTTTTAGAATAAAGTATTTTTAAATGTTTTGTGTGTTCTACTCCCTCAGACTGTTTACTGTTTACTATCATCAGGCAACAAAATGAAAGCTTGCAAGAAAAAACTGCATCCTCCAAATCTTTATAGCTAGTTTTATTAATAGATTTCCTAATAGTAATTCCTGATAATTTCCTTAACCCCTTCACGCCCAGATCTTTCCTTTGCTATATAAAAATCGTCTGTTGTTAGCCATAAAATTACAAGAAGTAACAATATACCAAATTAGTTAGTGGGCAAGGATACTAAACAGGTCATAGCTATAAAATATTGCTTATACTTACTAAAAATCATCTAATGGTAGCCAAAATACAATGGAAATTACGTTCTGGACCTCAAGGGGTTAATAATAAAGATTTCCCTTTTACAGTGACCAAGCAAGCAAAGGCACATTATTGTTTTTCTTTCTTTTCCTCAGATTTTGTTCACTATAGTTAATCATTTTTATTGTTATAAGCTACAAGATCAAAGCTTACAAGTGCAAATTCAAATTATTGTATCTTTTAATCTTCACAGCAAGTTTTATTAAGATTTCCCTTTTCCAGTGACCTCAAGTGAAAATTGTATCCTCTAAAATCTAAATCTTCACAGCTAGTTTTATTAAGATTTCCCTTTTCCAGCGACCTGAAGCAAGCGAGGGCAAGACTGCTTGAGCTGCTTCCCAATGCCAACCACGAGATCGACGTGGTGGAGCCGGCGCTCACGCTGTACCTGTCTCTGCTGCGCGGCCTCATCGAGACGCCCGAGGGGGAGGGCTCGGGCTGGAGCAAGCTGCGACACGCTGTGCGCTACCGCTGGACTCACTCCATGGTGGGCACCAAGCCGGAGTAAGCTTGCTTAGAGGGTGTTAGTCCTGTTTGTTATGTAAAAAAAAAGAAAAAAGTTTGACACTGAATTTACTTTGGTGGACGAAACTATTTTTTTTCTGGTGAGTTTTGATGTGTTTTGAATAAAATTTTCATTTTTTTTGTCGCAAACCACACCCACCCACACACACACACACACACAAAATAGTGATTTGCGACAGAAACGGCTAGCAGATTAATTCAAGCAGCAATTCATTTTTCAATATATTTTGTCGCAAATCACCACACACACACAAAAAATAGTGATTTGCGACAGAAACGGTTACAGATTTATTCAAAACACATCAAAACTTATCAGAAAAAAATAGTTTCATCCACCAAAATTTATTCGGTGTCAAACTGGAAATTTACCACTGATAGGAATAGCATTATGCAAGATGTCTCCCTTCACCACGCCCTCTCTCCTGCTGGTGTGCAAGGCTCCCTCAAGGCCCAACACACCATCGGGCCACGAGACTTATGCTCGTATTCGTAGTCACATACCATGATTGCTCGTCGTAATTGCTATGATTTTGTTCCATTTCTACTCAGTCAAAATTATTCACTTGATCTTGTAACTGCCATGGAAAATACTAGAGCAATCATACAGTACTCCTATTGCAATCATAACAGAGCTGGTACTATTGATAATTAAGCAACAAAAGTGAGCAATAAACACGTACCTGATGGTAATTGACTAACAGATACGGCATGCCTTATGAAAGTGAGGAAAACATTATATGGTCATTGCCTTTCATCAGGTATTGGACTCCTGTCTAGGGCAATAGCCTTATGAACGTGAGGAAAAAACATAACTGGGTCATTACTCTGCTTATTCATCAGACTATCTTTGGCTGCCTTGTTCGTTTTGTAGGAGCAATGACAGTTTATGGACTCGTGAATGGTGTCAGTATGGTTTGATGTCCTGATAACTATTGCCCCGTGTTGTCCCCAGGGCCCACCATGACGCGGTGTCAGTACTGGTGTTGATGTCCTAGATAACTATTGCCCCCGTGTTGTCCCCAGGGCCCACCATGACGCGGTGTCAGTACTGGTGTTGATGTCCTAGATAACTATTGCCCCCGTGTTGTCCCCAGGGCCCACCATGACGCGGTGTCAGTACTGGTGTTGATGTCCTAGATAACTATTGCCCCCGTGTTGTCCCCAGGGCCCACCATGACGCGGTGTACGAGGTGGTGTCGGTCCTGCAGAACACGGCCTTCTGGTACATGAAGCACGCCTCAAAGATTGCTGCCCAGGAAGAGTAAGTCTTATATACTTATTATCATGTACTTACTCTTTTTATTCATTTATTTTGCAACTATTTGTGTGTCGTGGGCAAGTACATATACTCTGTTTTTTGAACGAGGTGAAAAATCCTGCCCCCTTGCTGCTTACTGATTTGATGTCAGGAGAAGGGAATACTACACTTCTTATTAATTTCAGTTGTATTTTATCATAGTTAACCCTATTATCAGGTAAACATAGTTATCATTTTAAGCATGAGACCTTAAGATAGCATGGAATTTTCTCCGCGTAAAAAAAAGAAGACAAGATATGATATGTGAATGTGTACACTGTATTATTCAGAATGTTTGCTACTCTGCATTGTACTCTTAATTCTTATACTCATTATAATACAGCCAAATTCCCAACATCCGACCTCCAAACATCCGACTTGTACAAACAACCGACTTTTTTCACCACCACATTGTGTCTTGTTTTGGCCATTTATTTTACTTGGTTTTTTTTTTTTTTTTTTTTTTTTTTTTTTTTTTTTTTTTTTTTTTTTTACTTTCGCTTAGACCACTGGATCGGCCTTCAAGAGCTGCATCTTTTATGTTCTATACCATTTTTTCCTTACGTTTATGGTTACTGTGATATCCGAACATCGACTATTCCAATTATCCGACCTACCTTCGGTCCCCCCAAGGTCGGATAATTAATAATTAGCTGTATTACTATGCAGGCACACGTTGCTAAATGGTAGACCAGAATACGGCTAGTATAAGGCTAGGTTTTGCCTCTGTTTTTCTGCTAGTATGATAAACCACCATCAAAAAGCAGGGCAGTGAGCAGGTAACTTGTAATTAATCACCTTTAGTTTATTATTGCTAACCATCTATTCCGTATCGCACAACATATATATTCTGATCAAATGTTGAAGCCGTATTGTTCATGCAATATTACTTCACAAGTTTGCATATCCAGGGTGAGTATTATGGATGATAGCCTATGAGTATTATGGATGACTAGCCGCAAAGCCGCCCTCCGGGCGGACTTTTTGGCTAGCTCCTGCGGAGGGCTATTGGTGGGCCTTTGGCCCACCACCTGTGGACTCTCCAGATAGCCCCTTCTAACTTTCCTGAAATCATGGATGTAGAAATGTATGTATTCCCCCCACCCATTCACTCACCCATTACCCATTCACTCACCCATTACCCATCACCCCCCACCCATTCACTCACCCATTACCCATCACCACACACCCATTCACTCACCCATTACCCATCACCCCCCACCTATTCCCTCACCCATCACCCATCACCCCCCACCCATTCACTCACCCATCACCCCCACCCATTACATCACCCCATCACCTCCACACCCATATACCACCCATACCACCCCACCCATTCACACACCCATTACCCATCACCCTACATCAAGGCTTCCTCAATTCTCGCAACCCACTTTTGTTTTCACAATTCTCGCTAATAGGCTGCTAAAAAAAAAAAAAAAAGTGATCGGATCATCTCATAAGTGGGCTTATGACCTTCCCCTGGTCAACCTGATTCCAAAAATGTGCCATATGAGGTGTTTGCGCCACGGGGGGCGGAACCTATATCCCACACACACACACACACACACACACACACACACACAGACAGACAGACAGACAGACAGACAGACAGACACACTTTCGCTTATATTATTATAAAGATAGCCTATGAGTATTATGGATGACAGCCTATGAGTATTATGGATGACAGTCTATGAGTATTATGGATGACAGCCTATGAGTATTATGGATGACAGCCTATGAGTATTATGGATGACAGCCTATGAGTATTATGGATGATAGCCTATGAGTATTATGGATGACAGCCTATGAGTATTATGGATGACAGCCTATGAGTATTATGGATGATAGCCTATGTGCCTATTTGTGAACCAGTTTTTCCCTATTTCCTTTTTAAATTTACACTTTTCCAGCTTGAATCCGTTACTTCTTGTTCACAAGTTTGCATCTTCAGAGTGAGTATGGATGAAACCAAGCTGGTGCATCGCAGTCTGCGGCGCGGTGCTGGGCTGCTCAAGTACGCCCAGGAGGAGTGGGTGCACAAGCTGCTAGAGTCCCCCGAGGCCATGAGTGACTCCGACCCCAGGGTGCACACTGCCTACCTCAACCAGGCCACGGCGGAGGCACAGGAAGGTGAGGCGTGGATGTAGGGTGTAGTGAGGCCTGGATGTAGGGTGTAGTGAGGCGTGGATGTAGGGTGTAGTGAGGCGTGGATGTAGGGTGTAGTGAGGCGTGGAGGCTTGGTGAGATTACTTAGTGGATGCTACGTACAGGCAGGACTATAGATTAATGAAGAGGTCTCGTAACACTACAGCCTCACCGTCACTAATCCGGCAAGCAATATTCCGGTGCCATTAGTTTTCCGGCATGAATTTTGGAGCGCAGTTTCAAATTTCCCGGGTTGGGGCGCCATTGTTTTTGGGAGGCGCCGTTTGTTTTGATGGCGCTGTACCCAGAATCTGCCGCATGCTCACGCTTCCCACAGCAAACAGGCATTTCTTCTCATTTATTTGCCGTAATTGTTAAAATCTGCTGCTGTATAGCTGTCTTTAAAGAACTGTAGTCATTTTCTGTTACAATATATACTGCATATAGGGGGACAAAGTAGTCTCTCAGATATAAGTAGTGTAATAATAATAATAATAATAATAATAATAATAATAATAAGTAGTCAAATACAAAGTAGTGACTCAAATATAGTCGGGGGACAAAGCATCAATAATCCGATAAGTTTTCTTGCTAAATTTCCAGATGAACACCGAACTTCCTTGGGTGGACGAAACTATTTTTTTCTGGTGAATTTTTATGTGTTTTGAAATAATCTGCTAACCGTTTCTGTCGCAAATAACTTTTTTTATTTATTTTTATAGTGATTTGCAACAAAAATGACGAAAAAAAAGATTGAACCTAACCTATACCTATACCTAACCTAACCTATACCTAACCTAACCTAACCTATACCTAACCTATACCTAACCTATACCTAACCTAACCTAACCTAACCTATACCTAACCTATATCTATACCTAACCTAGCCTTTACCTAACCTATACCTAACCTAACCTAACCTAACCTATACCTATACCTAACCTAACCTTTACCTAAAAAAAAAATAATATATAAAGATTTGCGACAGAAACGGTTAGCAGATAAATTCGAAAACAATCAAAACTCACCAGAAAAAAACTGTTTCGTCCACCCAAGTGAATTCGGTGTTCATCTGGAATAATACCGTTTTCTTAAATAGACAAGTTGTAATTTTACCATTCTGATTTTTAGTTTTTTTTAATATATTAATTAATGCATTTATACGTAAGATTTCAATTTTATCACTTTTTTCTAGCCTTATTTTTATTTTCTAATGCATTTATACGTAAGTTTTCAGTTACATCACTTTTTTTCTAGCCATTTTGTTATATTATCTAATGCATTTATACGTAAGATTTCTATTTTATCACTTTTTTCTAGCCTTTTTTTTGTCTTTATATATGTAAGATTTCTATTTTATCACCTTTTTCTAGCCTTTTTTTTGCATTTATACGTAAGATTTCTATTTTATCACTTTTTTCTAGCCTTTTTTTTGCATTTATACGTAAGATTTCTATTTGATCACCTTTTTCTGGCCTTTTTTTTGTGTTTATATATGTAAGATTTCTATTTTATTACTTTTTTCTAGCCTTTTTTGTGTGTTTATACGTAAGATTTCTATTCGATCACTTTTTTTCTAGCCTTTTTTTTGCATTTATACGTAAGATTTCTATTTGATCACCTTTTTCTAGCCTTTTTTTTGTGTATATATGTAAGATTTCTATTCGATCACTTTTTTTCTAGCCTTTTTTTTGCATTTATACGTAAGATTTCTATTTTATCACCTTTTTCTAGCCTTTTTTTTGTGTTTATATATGTAAGATTTCTATTTTATCACCTTTTTCTAGCCTTTTTTGTTTGTTTATATATGTAAGATTTCTATTTTATCACTTTTTTAGCCTTTTTTTAATTTATACGTAAGATTTCAATTCGATCACTTTTTTTCTAGCCTTTTTTTTGCATTTATACGTAAGATTTCAATTGAATAACTTTTTCTAGCCTTTTTTTTGCATTTATACGTAAGATTTCAATTCGATCACTTTTTGCCTTTGTTTTGCATTTATACGTAAGATTTCAATTCGATCACTTTTTTTCTAGCCCTTTTTTTGCATTTATACGTAAGATTTCTATTCGATCCCTTTTTTAGCCTTTTTTTTGCATTTATACGTAAGATTTCAATTCGATAACTTTTTTTCTAGCTTTTTTTTTGCATTTATACGCAAGATTTCAATTCGATCACTTTTTTAGCCTTTTTTTTGCATTATACGTAAGATTTCATTTCGATAACTTTTTTAGCCTTTTTTTTGCATTTATACGTAAGATTTCAATTCGATCACTTTTTTTCTAGCCTTTTTTTTGCATTTATACGTAAGATTTCAATTCGATCACTTTTTTTCTAGCCTTTTTTTTGCATTTATACGTAAGATTTCAATTCGATCACTTTTTTTCTAGCCTTTTTTTGCATTTATACGTAAGATTTCAATTCGATCACTTTTTTCTACCTTTTTTTATATACATTTACATACATATAAGATTTCTATTTGATCTCTCTTTTTTTTTCTAATATGTTTAAAATTTTCAGTCACCATTGCCAGAGCCATTGAGCTGAAGCACAACGCCGGCCTCATCTCCGCCATCTCCAATGAGACGTCCAAGATGTTCACCACCGCCGCCGACGCCATCGCCTCGCTGGACGAGAAGAAGTTTGGCCACTGGTCCCAATACCTCCGCCTCAAGGCTGCCTTTTATGCCTCCTATGTAGGATTGGCTGGCATTGCTTCTTGTGTTGAAATACTCATGAAATTGTTGTGCAAATATTGGAACATGAAAATTCGGTAAATATCCAGATGAACACCGAACATCCTTTGGTGGACGAAACTATTTTCTCAGGCAAGTTTTGATGTGTTTTGAATTAATCTGGTAACCGTTTCTGTCGCAAATCACTATTTTTTTTTTTTTTTTTTTTTTAATGCAACAAAAATGACAAAAAAAAAAATTGAACCTCACCGAACCTGTACCTAACCTAACCTAGCCTTTACCTAACCTAACCTAGCCTTTACCTAACCTAACCTAGCCTTTACCTAACCTAACCTAACCTAACCTAACCTAACCTAACCTAACCTAGCCTTTACCTAACCTAACCTAACCTAGCCTTTACCTAACCTAACCTAACCTAGCCTTTACCTAACCTAACCTAACCTAGCCTTTACCTAACCTAACCTAACCTAGCCTTTACCTAACCTAACCTAACCTAGCCTTTACCTAACCTAACCTAACCTTTACCAAACTAAAAAAACAAAAAAAACATTGATTTGCGACAGAAACGGTTAGCAGATTAATTCAAAACACATCAAAACTCACCAGAAAAAAATAGTTGCGTCCACCAAAGTGAATTCGGTGTCAAACTGGAATAATACCGAAAATTCCTCAAGTTCTTATATTAATTAGCTTGTGGTATATTTCCCTCCACAGGCCTACAACTATTCCGGCCAGAATCTACTGAACCAGGACAACTGCGGTGATGCAATAAGGGCTCTACAGGAAGCAAAAAAAAGTATGATATAACTATTCACTTATTTACCTTAGTGCACTTCATATGAAATTCCCCTTGTAGTAGTATTTAGTAACAGGAACTGCCACGTGTGGGTCTCCCAGCCTCTTGTAGCTTCCTTATTTTCTTATGTATTCATTAGGCATATTCTTTTGTGCTATGTATTTCCTCATTATTGCTATGTATTTTTATGTATTTCCTACTATGTATTTCCTACTATGTATTTCCTACTATGGATTTCCTACTATGGATTTCCTACTATGGATTTCCTACTATGTATTTCCTACTATGTATTTCCTACTATGGATTTCCTACTATGGATTTCCTACTATGGATTTCCTACTATGGATTTCCTACTATGGATTTCCTACTATGTATTTCCTACTATGTATTTCCTACTATGGATTTCCTACTATGTATTTCCTACTATGGATTTCCTACTATGGATTTCCTACTATGGATTTCCTACTATGTATTTCCTACTATGTATTTCCTACTATGTATTTCCTACTATGGATTTCCTACTATGGATTTCCTACTATGGATTTCCTACTATGTATTTCCTACTATGTATTTCCTACTATGGATTTCCTACTATGGATTTCCTACTATGGATTTCCTACTATGGATTTCCTACTATGGATTTCCTACTATGGATTTCCTACTATGGATTTCCTACTATGGATTTCCTACTATGGATTTCCTACTATGGATTTCCTACTATGGATTTCCTACTATGGATTTCCTACTATGGATTTCCTACTATATATTTCCTACTATGGATTTCCTACTATGGATTTCCTACTATGGATTTCCTACTATGGATTTCCTACTATGTATTTCCTACTATGTATTTCCTACTATGTATTTCCTACTATGTATTTCCTACTATGGATTTCCTACTATGGATTTCCTACTATGTATTTCCTACTATGTATTTCCTACTATGTATTTCCTACTATGTATTTCCTACTATGTATTTCCTACTATGGATTTCCTACTATGGATTTCCTACTATGTATTTCCTACTATGTATTTCCTACTATGGATTTCCTACTATGGATTTCCTACTATGGATTTCCTACTATGGATTTCCTACTATGGATTTCCTACTATGGATTTCCTACTATGGATTTCCTACTATGGATTTCCTACTATGGATTTCCTACTATATATTTCCTACTATGGATTTCCTACTATGGATTTCCTACTATGGATTTCCTACTATGGATTTCCTACTATGGATTTCCTACTATGGATTTCCTACTATGGATTTCCTACTATGGATTTCCTACTATGGATTTCCTACTATGTATTTCCTACTATGTATTTCCTACTATGGATTTCCTACTATGGATTTCCTACTATGTATTTCCTACTATGGATTTCCTACTATGTATTTCCTACTATGGATTTCCTACTATGGATTTCCTACTATGTATTTCCTACTATGTATTTCCTACTATGTATTTCCTACTATGGATTTCCTACTATGGATTTCCTACTATGGATTTCCTACTATGGATTTCCTACTATGGATTTCCTACTATGGATTTCCTACTATGGATTTCCTACTATGGATTTCCTACTATGGATTTCCTACTATGGATTTCCTACTATGGATTTCCTACTATGGATTTCCTACTATGGATTTCCTACTATGGATTTCCTACTATGGATTTCCTACTATGGATTTCCTACTATGGATTTCCTACTATGGATTTCCTACTATGGATTTCCTACTATGGATTTCCTACTATGGATTTCCTACTATGGATTTCCTACTATGGATTTCCTACTATATATTTCCTACTATGGATTTCCTACTATGGATTTCCTACTATGGATTTCCTACTATGTATTTCCTACTATGGATTTCCTACTATGGATTTCCTACTATGGATTTCCTACTATGGATTTCCTACTATGGATTTCCTACTATGGATTTCCTACTATGGATTTCCTACTATGGATTTCCTACTATGGATTTCCTACTATGTATTTCCTACTATGTATTTCCTACTATGGATTTCCTACTATGTATTTCCTACTATGTATTTCCTACTATGTATTTCCTACTATGGATTTCCTACTATGTATTTCCTACTATGTATTTCCTACTATGTATTTCCTACTATGGATTTCCTACTATGTATTTCCTACTATGGATTTCCTACTATGGATTTCCTACTATGTATTTCCTACTATGTATTTCCTACTATGGATTTCCTACTATGGATTTCCTACTATGTATTTCCTACTATGGATTTCCTACTATGGATTTCCTCTTATTGTGTCTTTTTCCTGATACTCTTTTTTCCTTTATATTTTATTTTTTGGGTTTTGATACGCCAGATTCTGATGGTCTTTTTTTTCAAGAATTTTGCTCTTATTCCCTGCAGAGTATGAGGAGGCTTATGTTCTCTTGTAGCTTCCTTATTTCCTTATGTTCTTATGTTCTCTTGTAGCTTCCTTATTTCCTTATGTTCTTATGTTCTCTTGTAGCTTCCTTATTTCCTTATGTTCTTATGTTCTCTTGTAGCTTCCTTATGTTCTTATGTACTCATGTAGCTTCCTTATTTCCTTATGTTCTTATGTTCTCTTGTAGCTTCCTTATTTCCTTATGTTCTTATGTTCTCTTGTAGCTTCCTTATGTTCTTATGTACTCATGTAGCTTCCTTATTTCCTTATGTTCTTATGTTCTCTTGTAGCTTCCTTATTTCCTTATGTTCTTATGTTCTCTTGTAGCTTCCTTATGTTCTTATGTTCTCTTGTAGCTTCCTTATGTTCTTATGTTCTCTTGTAGCTTCCTTATGTTCTTATGTTCTCTTGTAGCTTCCTTATGTTCTTATGTTCTCTTGTAGCTTCCTTATGTTCTTATGTTCTCTTGTAGCTTCCTTATATTCATATGTTCTCTTGTAGCTTCCTTATGTTCTTATGTTCTCTTGTAGCTTCCTTATGTTCTTATGTTCTCTTGTAGCTTCCTTATTTCCTTATGTTTTCTTGTAGCTTCCTTATTTCCTTATGTTCTCTTGTAGCTTCCTTATGTTCTTATGTTCTCTTGTAGCTTCCTTATGTTCTTATGTTCTCTTGTAGCTTCCTTATGTTCTTATGTTCTCTTGTAGCTTCCTTATGTTCTTATGTTCTCTTGTAGCTTCCTTATGTTCTTATGTTCTCTTGTAGCTTCCTTATGTTCTTATGTTCTCTTGTAGCTTCCTTATGTTCTTATGTTCTCTTGTAGCTTCCTTATTTCCTTATGTTCATATGTTCTCTTGTAGCTTCCTTATGTTCTTATGTTCTCTTGTAGCTTCCTTATGTTCTTATGTTCTCTTGTAGCTTCCTTATTTCCTTATGTTTCATATGTTCTCTTGTAGCTTCCTTATTTCCTTATGTTCATATGTTCTCTTGTAGCTTCCTTATGTTCTTATGTTCTCTTGTAGCTTCCTTATTTCCTTATGTTCTTATGTTCTCTTGTAGCTTCCTTATGTTCTTATGTTCTCTTGTAGCTTCCTTATTTCCTTATGTTCTTATGTTCTCTTGTAGCTTCCTTATTTCCTTATGTTCTTATGTTCTCTTGTAGCTTCCTTATTTCCTTATGTTCTTATGTTCTCTTGTAGCTTCCTTATTTCCTTATGTTCTTATGTTCTCTTGTAGCTTCCTTATTTCCTTATGTTCTTATGTTCTCTTGTAGCTTCCTTATTTCCTTATGTTCTTATGTTCTCATGTAGCTTCCTTATGTTCTTATGTTCTCATGTAGCTTCCTTATGTTCTTATGTTCTCTTGTAGCTTCCTTATGTTCTTATGTTCTCTTGTAGCTTCCTTATGTTCTTATGTTCTCTTGTAGCTTCCTTATGTTCTTATGATCTCTTGTAGCTTCCTTATGTTCATATGTTCTCTTGTAGCTTCCTTATGTTCATATGTTCTCTTGTAGCTTCCTTATGTTCTTATGTTCTCTTGTAGCTTCCTTATTTCCTTATGTTCTTATGTTCTCTTGTAGCTTCCTTATGTTCTTATGTTCTCATGTAGCTTCCTTATGTTCTTATGTTCTCTTGTAGCTTCCTTATGTTCTTATGTTCTCATGTAGCTTCCTTATGTTCTTATGTTCTCATGTAGCTTCCTTATGTTCTTATGTTCTCTTGTAGCTTCCTTATGTTCTTATGTTCTCTTGTAGCTTCCTTATATTCTCTTGTAGCTTCCTTATGTTCTTATGTTCTCTTGTAGCTTCCTTATGTTCTTATGTTCTCTTGTAGCTTCCTTATGTTCTTATGTTCTCTTGTAGCTTCCTTATTTCCTGATGTTCTTATGTTCTCATGTAGCTTCCTTATGTTCTTATGTTCTTATGTTCTCTTGTAGCTTCCTTATGTTCTTATGTTCTCTTGTAGCTTCCTTATGTTCTTATGTTCTCTTGTAGCTTCCTTATGTTCTTATGTTCTCTTGTAGCTTCCTTATTTCCTGATGTTCTTATGTTCTCATGTAGCTTCCTTATGTTCTTAGGGTCTTATGTACATATTCTTTAGGCATTTTCTTTTGTGTTATTTATATATGAATTTCCTCTCCCTGCAGAGTATGAGGAGGCGGGACTTCTGTGCAAGGAGTACTCCCACGTGAAGGGCCCCGGCACTCAGGCCAAACCCGAGAAGCACCAGTTCTACCGCCGCCTCGCCCCCATTGTGACGCGCACGCTGGAAAAGTGCGAGCGGGAGAACGGCATGATGTGAGTGAGCACTGGGTGGATGCTTTTTTATACGGCTTTTTATACTTCTTTTTTTCATTATATAGGTACTTTTTTTTTTTTTATACTTTTTTATACTTTTTTTTTTATACTTTTTTATAATTCATTTTATATATTTTTTCTTTTTAAACTTTTTTATACTTTTTTTATACTTTTTGATTTTTTTTCATACTTTTTTCATTTTATACTTTTTGATACTTCTTTTTATACTTTTTTTCTTGCTATATATACTTTTTTTCTTCTATTTATACTTTTTTATACTTTTTTTTTTTATACTTTTATAATTCATTTTATATATATTTTTTCTTTTTATACTTTTTTATAACTAATTCTATATATATTTTTTCTTTTTATACTTTTTTATAACTAATTCTATATATATTTTTTCTTTTTATACTTTTTTATACTTTTTTATACTTTTTTATATATATTTTTTTCTTTTATACTTTTTTTATATTTTTTTATACTTTTTTTGTCTTTTTATACTTTTTAATACTTCTTTTTATACTTGTTTATACTTTTTTATACTTTTTTTATACTTTTTTTTTTTTGCTACTTTTTTTTATACTTTTTGATACTTTTTTATACTGCTTTATATAGGTACTTTTATTTTTATTTCTATACTTTTAAAGATGTGAGCACTGTTTTGACACTGCCCTCGGTTATTGTGTGTATGCCTATCACATTCGCCATAGCTGCTAGGTAGAAATGTTTTGTTGTTTTTATGAAGTTTGTATATAGTTTTATGTGGGAAAAGTTCTTAGGGCTTGTAACCAGGATTGAACAAGAAATAACAGATTCAAACTGGAATAGCGTCTATTTAATAAACAAAGAAAAAACTGATTCTCAAATGGGAGGTAAATGATTGGAATGGACTCAGTCGTCAGGTAGTTAGTGCGGAGTCAATAGGGAGTTTTAAAAGGAGGCTAGACAGCTTTATGGATGGGGATGAAAGGTGGATGGCCCCAACATTTTTAGGGGAAGACCAGTCGAATCATGAAAAAAACCCATTGAATTAGTTTTTTTATGATTTAAGGTGTCATGAAATTGTTGTCTTTTCTTAAGTTGTCATGAAATTATTGTCTTTTCTTAAGTTGTCATGAAATTGTTGTCTTTTCTTAAGGTGTCATGAAATTGTTGTCTTTTCTTAAGGTGTCATGAAATTGTTGTCTTTTCTTAAGTTGTCATGAAATTATTGTCTTTTCTTAAGGTGTCATGAAATTATTGTCTATTCTTAAGTTGTCATGAAATTATTGTCTTTTCTTAAGGTGTCATGAAATTGTTGTCTTTTCTTAAGGTGTCATGAAATTGTTGTCTTTTCTTAAGTTGTCATGAAATTGTTGTCTTTTCTTAAGTTGTCATGAAATTGTTGTCTTTTCTTAAGGTGTCATGAAATTGTTGTCTTTTCTTAAGGTGTCATGAAATTGTTGTCTTTTCTTAAGGTGTCATGAAATTATTGTCTTTTCTTAAGCTGTCATGAAATTATTGTCTTTTCTTAAGGTGTCATGAAATTGTTGTCTTTTCTTAAGGTGTCATGAAATTGTTGTCTTTTCTTAAGGTGTCATGAAATTATTGTCTTTTCTTAAGGTGTCATGAAATTGTTGTCTTTTCTTAAGGTGTCATGAAATTATTGTCTTTTCTTAAGGTGTCATGAAATTGTTGTCTTTTCTTAAGGTGTCATGAAATTGTTGTCTTTTCTTAAGGTGTCATGAAATTGTTGTCTTTTCTTAAGTTGTCATGAAATTGTTGTCTTTTCTTAAGGTGTCATGAAATTATTGTCTTTTCTTAAGGTGTCATGAAATTATTGTCTTTTCTTAAGTTGTCATGAAATTATTGTCTTTTCTTAAGGTGTCATGAAATTGTTGTCTTTTCTTAAGGTGTCATGAAATTATTGTCTTTTCTTAAGGTGTCATGAAATTGTTGTCTTTTCTTAAGTTGTCATGAAATTATTGTCTTTTCTTAAGGTGTCATGAAATTGTTGTCTTTTCTTAAGGTGTCATGAAATTGTTGTCTTTTCTTAAGGTGTCATGAAATTGTTGTCTTTTCTTAAGGTGTCATGAAATTGTTGTCTTTTCTTAAGTTGTCATGAAATTGTTGTCTTTTCTTAAGGTGTCATGAAATTATTGTCTTTTCTTAAGGTGTCATGAAATTGTTGTCTTTTCTTAAGGTGTCATGAAATTGTTGTCTTTTCTTAAGTTGTCATGAAATTGTTGTCTTTTCTTAAGGTGTCATGAAATTATTGTCTTTTCTTAAGGTGTCATGAAATTGTTGTCTTTTCTTAAGGTGTCATGAAATTGTTGTCTTTTCTTAAGGTGTCATGAAATTGTTGTCTTTTCTTAAGTTGTCATGAAATTATTGTCTTTTCTTAAGGTGTCATGAAATTGTTGTCTTCTTAAGTTGTCATGAAATTGTTGTCTTTTCTTAAGGTGTCATGAAATTATTGTCTTTTCTTAAGTTGTCATGAAATTATTGTCTTTTCTTAAAGTGTCATGAAATTATTGTCTTTTCTTAAGTTGTCATGAAATTATTGTCTTTTCTTAAGGTGTCATGAAATTATTGTCTTTTTTTAAGTTGTCATGAAATTATTGTCTTTTCTTAAGGTGTCATGAAATTATTGTCTTTTCTTAAGGTGTCATGAAATTATTGTCTTTTCTTAAGGTGTCATGAAATTATTGTCTTTTCTTAAGGTGTCATGAAATTATTGTCTTTTCTTAAGGTGTCATGAAATTATTGTCTTTTCTTAAGGTGTCATGAAATTATTGCCTTTTCTTAAGGTGTCATGAAATTATTGTCTTTTCTTAAGTTGTCATGAAATTATTGTCTTTTCTTAAGGTGTCATGAAATTATTGTCTTTTCTTAAGGTGTCATGAAATTGTTGTCTTTTCTTAAGGTGTCATTAAATTATTGTATTTTCTTAAGGTGTCATTAAATTATTGTATTTTCTTAAGGTGTCATTAAATTATTGTCTTTTCTTAAGGTGTCATGAAATTATTGTCTTTTCTTAAGGTGTCATGAAATTGTTGTCTTTTCTTAAGGTGTCATGAAATTATTGTATTTTCTTAAGGTGTCATTAAATTATTGTCTTTTCTTAAGGTGTCATGAAATTGTTGTCTTTTCTTAAGTTGTCATGAAATTGTTGTCTTTTCTTAAGTTGTCATGAAATTGTTGTCTTTTCTTAAGGTGTCATGAAATTGTGGTCTTTTCTTAAGTTGTCATGAAATTGTTGTCTTTTCTTAAGGTGTCATGAAATTGTGGTCTTTTCTTAAGTTGTCATGAAATTGTTGTCTTTTCTTAAGGTGTCATGAAATTGTGGTCTTTTCTTAAGGTGTCATGAAATTGTGGTCTTTTCTTAAGGTGTCATGAAATTGTGGTCTTTTCTTAAGGTGTCATGAAATTGTTGTCTTTTCTTAAGGTGTCATGAAATTGTGGTCTTTTCTTAAGTTGTCATGAAATTGTTGTCTTTTCTTAAGGTGTCATGAAATTGTGGTCTTTTCTTAAGGTGTCATGAAATTGTGGTCTTTTCTTAAGGTGTCATGAAATTGTGGTCTTTTCTTAAGGTGTCATGAAATTGTGGTCTTTTCTTAAGGTGTCATGAAATTGTGGTCTTTTCTTAAGGTGTCATGAAATTGTGGTCTTTTCTTAAGTTGTCATGAAATTGTTGTCTTTTCTTAAGGTGTCATGAAATTGTTGTCTTTTCTTAAGTTGTCATGAAATTGTTGTCTTTTCTTAAGTTGTCATGAAATTGTTGTCTTTTCTTAAGTTGTCATGAAATTGTTGTCTTTTCTTAAGTTGTCATGAAATTGTTGTCTTTTCTTAAGGTGTCATGAAATTGTTGTCTTTTCTTAAGTTGTCATGAAATTGTTGTCTTTTCTTAAGTTGTCATGAAATTGTTGTCTTTTCTTAAGTTGTCATGAAATTGTTGTCTTTTCTTAAGGTGTCATGAAATTGTTGTCCTTTCAGCTACCACCAGAAGGTTCCGTTTGACCCGCCAGAGCTGGAGATCAAGGCCACGTACGGCCTGGTGGCGCCGGACGACTACACGCTGCCCCCCATGGCCCCCCTGTGGACCCCAGTTACCTACAGCGCTTTTGACCTGACCAAGAACCTTTCAGAAGATGAATCAGCAAAATCTGTAAGTATACAAGGCATAATATATGTAAGGATTCATCATTTATCCTCAAATTTTTTAATATCAAAACCTTGATGATGATAACAAGAATGCTAATGTAATCTGTTTTTTTTTCCATAAAAACCATGGACATTAATTTTGTGTTCATTGATGATTTCACGATTCATCCAAGTAAGTGTTGCTTTTTCACACTGAGCAAGCTATAGTCTATTTTATTTATTATGGTCAAAATGCAGTAAGGAAGCCACGCCCCCTGCCTCCCCTTCTATTCTACGGGGCAGCTGATTGGTGCATTCCTCGTATCATCACTACCAATCACAATATCTTCACTACTTAACAGCAGCGTGACCATTGGACAGAGCAATCTTCACTACAGAGGGATTTTTTTATTTTGTCACCCTCTGTAGTGAAGATTGCTCTGTCCAGTGGTCACGCCGCTGTTAAGTAGTGAAGATATTGTGATTGGTGGTGATGATACGAGGAATGCACCAATCAGCTGCCCCGTAGAATAGAAGGGGAGGCAGGGGGCGTGGCTTCCTTACTGCATTTTGACCCTAATAAATAAAATAGACTATAGATGTCAATATTCTAGGAAGTCTAAACAACAGCTACTGACAGATAAGTCATGGGTCTGTGAAGCAGCTAGGAGGAAAATGGAAAAAAATTAACATCTTTCAATGAAATAACCAATTATCTGTCCATGAAATATTGCATAAGTCAGGGAGTTATAGGATCCATAGCTCTCTTGTATAGCTGTATGTTTGCACCTTATATTACTTAGTGAACGCAACACATGCCTTATGTTGGAATTTCCCTCTATGAAAGAAAAATGGGGTGTTGTGAATAGTTTGCCTTATGAAAGCTAAGTTGATAATGTTGCTTAACCCCGTCTTAACCAGATCTTTCCTTGGCTATAAAAAATTGTATGTTCTCGAGCCATAGAATAACGAAAACTAACTGAATATACCAAATTAGTTAGTTGACAAGTATACTAAACAGGTTATAGCTATAAAATATTGCTTATATTCACAAAAAAATCGTCTAATGGTACCCAAATTACAATGTAGCTATGTGGGAAAAAATTTCAAAATTGTTAAATGCTATTGCAAGAGGTATCAGTGGAAAGGTCTTGAAACAAACTTTCCAATGACACCAAGATGACCCTCCTAGGACCTAAAATAAGAAAGTTACATCAAATAGAAGTTCGCCTTTTGGGCATATTTTTGTCTTATAAAACAATTGGATTATTGTGACCGATAAAAATTTGGCATCATGAACACTCATGGTTAGGTTAGGTTAGGTTAGGTTAGGTTAGGTTTCATTAAAACATAAGGGTTTTTCTTTTTTTTTTTTTTTTTTTTTTTTTTTTTTTTTTTTTTTTTTTTTTTTTTTTTTTTTTTTTTTTTTTGGTTTGCGCAAAATAAAACTAACACCATTAGAACAAGCACCTATTGTAGGCCAAGAAAAAGTAGTTGGTGTCTCTGAAAACGAACGTGAAACTCTCCTCCATAATTACCAAACAAACAAACAGAACGAACGAACAACGAAATGAAAAACAGTGCATTGACATCGATTACAGATAGCCTAATAAAATTGTTGCTACTCGATAAAAACTTATCAAATTCGACATATAGACAGACAAATAACTAAAGAAATTAATTTTATTAGTTTCAAGATTAATTTCACTCGCCTTCAGCAAAATTGACGAGCGTTTTGGCGACCTGTCACGAAACACATCTCCATTTCCGCGGAATGTACGTGATTTCAGAAATGTTCCGAGAATTTTCGAGAATTGTTTCTGCAACGAGTTGAGGGGTCAATGTGTGTACTACGTCATCAAATCATGTGTAAGCTCGTGCAATCACAGGAAAACACACAAGAAACTGATTTCTTAGGGGGTTCACAACACAACTTTTGCGCTAAATTTTGCCAATTTCGATGAAAAGAAAACGGGGCTGTGCTGAAATGTTGACAAAGTTGTCAAGCGTGAAATCGGAGAATATGCACATACCTATACAATGGAAATTACGTTCTGGGTCTCAAGTTAAGAACAGTTAACAAGACTCAGTTAAAGCTCCCTAATGACTCTGCACTAACTACCTGTCTACTGAGTCCATTCCAATCATTTACCACCCTATTTGTGAACCAGTTTTTCCCTATTTCTTTTTTAAATCTACGCTTTTCCAGCTTGAATCCGTTACTTCTACAATGATATTAGTTGATAATGTTGCTAACCTCCCCAGAAAACGGCTCAGGTGGAGTACCTCGGAGCAAGGAGCTGAGGTGACCATCCGAAGGACACAGAAGACAGTGGTGCTACTCATGTACCTGCCAGACACATAAGGTGACAGTGGCTGCTCCCTCACTGAAACGAAACAAGAATGACGTGTGTTCCAGTAACTCAAACAGATGACAATTGCTTATTCACTAAAAATCGTCCTATGTACCTCAAACACAATGAATGACTTTCTGCTCTCAGGTTAAACTCACCGAATGACTGGCTGCTCCCTCTTACATGCATCACAAATCATACTGCCCCTATGTAACCTGCAAAAAACATCTGCTCTCATGTAACCCCTGACACAATGACCGTGCTCTCCTCATACACTGAACACAGAAGAATGTTGCTCCTCCCTCATGAACACGCACCAAGAAGGTGACAGTGACTGCCCTATGTAACACTGAAACGAGGCGTGGCTGCTCCAGTACCGCAAGACACAAGAATGACAGTGGCTGCTCCCTCATGTAACACTGCAACACAAGAAGGACAGTGGCTGCTCCCTCATGTAACACTGCAACACAAGAATGACAGTGCCTGCTCCCTCATGTAACACTGCAACACAAGAATGACAGTGGCTGCTCCCTCATGTAACACTGCAACACAAGAATGACAGTGACTGCTCCCTCATGTAACACTGCAACACAAGAATGACAGTGACTGCTCCCTCATGTAACACTGCAACACAAGAATGACAGTGGCTGCTCCCTCATGTAACACTGCAACACAAGAATGACAGTGGCTGCTCCCTCATGTAACACTGCAACACAAGAAGGACAGTGCTGCTCCCTCATGTAACACTGCAACACAAGAAGGACACTGGCTGCTCCCTCATGTAACACTGCAACACAAGAAGACGTGGCTGCTCCCTCATGTAACACTGCAACACAAGAAGGACAGTGACTGCTCCCTCATGTAACACTGCAACACAAGAATGACAGTGACTGCTCCCTCATGTAACACTGCAACACAAGAAGGACAGTGCCTGCTCCCTCATGTAACACTGCAACACAAGAATGACAGTGGCTGCTCCCTCATGTAACACTGCAACACAAGAAGGACAGTGGCTGCTCCCTCATGTAACACTGCAACACAAGAAGGACAGTGGCTGCTCCCTCATGTAACACTGCAACACAAGAAGGACAGTGACTGCTCCTCATGTAACACTGCAACACAAGAATGACAGTGCTGCTCCCTCATGTAACACTGCAACACAAGAAGGACAGTGATTGCTCCCTCATGTAACACTGCAACACAAGAATGACAGTGGCTGCTCCCTCATGTAACACTGCAACACAAGAAGGACAGTGGCTGCTCCCTCATGTAACACTGCAACACAAGAATGACAGTGGCTGCTCCCTCATGTAACACTGCAACACAAGAATGACAGTGGCTGCTCCCTCATGTAACACTGCAACACAAGAAGGACAGTGGCTGCTCCCTCATGTAACACTGCAACACAAGAATGACTGGCTGCTCCCTCATGTAACACTGCAACACAAGAATGACAGTGCCTGCTCCCTCATGTAACACTGCAACACAAGAAGGACAGTGCCTGCTCCCTCATGTAACACTGCAACACAAGAAGGACAGTGGCTGCTCCCTCATGTAACACTGCAACACAAGAAGGACACTGGCTGCTCCCTCATGTGAACACTGCAAAACATACATAACATAAGGAAGCTACAAGAGGCCGTGAGACCTACACGAGGTAGTTCCTGCACCTACACCACACGTCCGGTGAGTGACCTCCTCAACCTACCAGTGAATTATTTGTATATTTTAAAGTAGATGATTTGAATAGAGTAAAAAAATATTGTAAAAAATAAGAATTGGAAGAGTTTTTGAATTTATTTTAAAGTAGTAGATGATTTGACTAGAGGGAAAAAATATAGATGTAAAAAAAATATAAGAATTGGAAGAGTATCATCGGCCGTCTAGCCTCATCAGACAGTATGGGAAAATCTGGCTTTATCCCCGTCACGCCCAGATCTTTCCTTTGCTACATAAAACCGTGTGTTGTCGAGCCATAAAATTACGAAAAGTAACTGAATACAGCTAAGTATTAATTATCCGACCTTGGGGGGACCGAAGGTAGGTCGGATAATTGGAATAGTCGGATGTTGGATATCACAGTAACCATAAACGTAAGGACAAAATGGTATAGAACATAAAAGATGCAGCTCTTGAAGGCCGAGCCAGTGGTAGATGCGAAAATAAAATTCATGCATAAATAAAGCCACAAATCAATGTTTTCTAAAAACTAAAAAAAACTATAAAATAAATGGCCAAAACAAGACACAATGTGGTGGTGAAAAAAGTCGGTTGTTTGGACAAGTCGGATGTTTGGAGGTCGGCTGTTGGGAATTTGGCTGTATAGGCTACCAAATGAGTTAGTGGACAAGGCTACTAAACAGGTCATGTCTATAAAACATTGCTTATAGTCACTAAAAATCGTCTAATGGGGCCCAAATTACAATGGAAATTACGTTCTGGATCTCAAGGGGTTAAATTAAACTGAAAGATGATGATGATGATGATGATTTGAATATTTTAATAATTTACTGTAGTTGTATAATCCTTTTGGAAAATGTATAACAGCAGTTTTTCTGATGTAGGCCTATACGTATACGAGGCACTTATTTCAGAAAGTCGATAAGCGCCATCAATAAAAAAACTTAAGAAAATGGCTTCAAAATGTTTCAATGTTCAAAATGTCATATATTTTGAACCTTGAAATATTTTGAAGCCATTTTCTGAGTTTTTTATTGATGGCGCTTATCGACTTTCTGAAATAAGCACCTCATATATAGCTGTGTGTTTGCAGAGTCATTATTTTCATACTCAGCTCTAATTTAAAACAGTCCATGTGATTGTAGTGGTGATTAGCATGTTGATTGTGATGAGGCCAATCAATGTGTGTGTAAACTTTCCCCATCAGGCAGTTGTAGTCCCGTACTTGAAAAAGCTCCAAGTATTTACAGAGGTACATACTTTGTTATTTTTAGTCATTTCCAATACAGGTTGAAGTTCCCAAACTCGGCAACCTCGGGACCAGCGCCGAGCCGAGTAATGAAATTTTCCGACTTTTAGAACGTAGATATATTAAGGGGAAAAAAAGCATGAAAATCACATGGAAAAAAACCTGACCTGTAGAAGTACACAAAATAACAGTGTACACAACTCTACAGTCACAACACCGCTGAACAATAACAACAAACAAATCGGCGGGAGAAACCAAGCGGCCTAGTGTGGTGGCACCCAGCGGCCGACCCGGCAACTACGCGCCGGGTTTTGGGTGTTCTGCCGTGTTTTGGAAAATCCGGAACCGAAACCGAGTTTTGGGTGTTGCCGAGTCTTGGGATGCCGAGTTTGGGAAGTTCAACCTGTAATAAGTTTATAAATTGATGAAGATGTTTGTCATACATATTATTTCTGTGATGGATTGATTGGTGATGTAATTACAAACATGAGACTTATGAGTTAGCTAGGGACATATTCATAGTGTAATAGTTAGAATCATAGTTTTATTTTTATGCTACCAAGGCAATGCATCTCCTTGTAATGACTTGTACACTGTCTTGGCACGCCTGGTAGTCTGTGCACTGACATACACAGTACCTCCTTGTAAGACACAGACTTGAGAGACAATTCTTTAAAAGACGCAGTGAGGCATTGGTTAGCTGTTAGAGTGGAAGTGCCAGGTCGCCGTCCACCGGGCAGGCCAAGGAAGACATGGAGGCAGTGTGTTGAAGAGGATCTGGCAGCATTGGCCATTGAAGAAGTTGAGGCAATGGATAGAGATAGTTGGAAGCCGACAAACAAGCCGTCATTGGCCGTCTAACCTCATAAAATTTATAATCCTAAGATAGGGGAAAATCTGACACTAAACAGAAAGATGAAGAAGAAGAAAAAGAAAGTGACAAGACTTGCCACCTCTACATGAGACTCACGGGTCTGTAGGAGACAAACGAGGGTCCTATCCATCAAAATTGGCCTGTTATGATATGACTCGCTTACCCATAACACCCAGACATCACACCCGCCACACCCGCCCGCAGTACTAATCCACAGGGTTACAGGGAGTTTCGTACACAAGTTGTTTCGTACCCAGGTTTTGTTAGTTGTTTCGTACACTGATTTTGAGTATTTTCGTACATACCTGGTGTCGTTTCGGAACTCTAGTAGTCAAGTTCAACTCTGAGCTGAGTGTACGAAACGACTATGGTTTCATATAGACTACGAAACAACTTTTTGGTGTACGAATCTACTGGTGTACGAAACAACTTGTGTACGAACTGACTGCACCCCGTCCACAGTACTAGCCTGGGTACTAAGCATGATTACTCTTATATACTCAGTTAGCAAGATCTACTTTGAGAATATACTAGCGGGGAATCACAACTCATCACTTCACAGGCTGGTAATCTTGATATTTCAGTGTTTTCCGAAAACATTGAAATATCAAGAATACTGTTAGCTTTCACTACTTAGGAGAAAGTTTTTACTGTAATAAAAGAAAAATTGAATTGCATTGTTGAAAGGGAAAGGTACTACAGGTTGAAGTTCCCAAACTCGGCAACCTCGGGACCAGCGCCGAGCCGAGTAATGGAATTTTCCGACTTTTAGAACGTAGATATATTAAGGGGAAAAAAAGCCATCCAACTTCTTCAAAAGGTCAATTTTCTCAGAAATAGTTAACACATTGTTCTTCCTTTTCTTTTCACTTCCACCAGTAGGTGTTCGTGGACGTTTGGGAGCCATAATACCAATAACAGACCTGTAGAAGTACACAAAATAACAGTGTACACAACTTTACAGTCACAACACCACTGAACAATAACAACAAACAAATCGGCGGGAGAAACCAAGCGGCCTAGTGTGGTGGCACCCAGCGGCCGATCCGGCAACTACGCGCCGGGTTTTGGGTGTTCTGCCGTGTTTTGGAAAATCCGGAACCATAGCCGAGTTTTGGGTGTTGCCGAGTTTGGGAACTTCAACCTGTACATATAACTGATCATCATACAAAAAGAAAAGAATAATATCACTCATTTGTGTATAGGCAGCAGTAGGTCAGTTTGTACACATTAAAGCCCCTTCGCTTTTCACAAGAACATAAGAACATGAGACAATAAGGAAGCTACAAGAGGCCGCAAGATCTACACGTGGTAGTTTCTTTGACCATACTTAACACTCTTATTTACAATCTTACAGGCCTCCACTATTTACTCATCTCATTATATGTATCTAAATAGTTCTCAGTAGCCCTATGGACTCAGCACTAAATACCTGACGACTGAGTTCATTCCAATCATTTACCACCCTATTTGTGAACCAGTTTGAAAGTTTTTTTCAACCAGAAATACAGCGGAGTCCTATAATATGCAACGCTGGCCAATCATGGGTGCCTTTGAGCGCCTCCACCGGCTGCTATATTCTGGTTCATCAACTTTTTTGTATTGTGCATTATTTGTCAGTTTTGGTCACTATTAGTACTGGCGTGAAGGGCATTTTGAGCCATAATGTCACTATAGTCTATTTTATTTATTAGGGTCAAAATGCAGTAAGGAAGCCACGCCCCCTGCCTCCCCTTCTATTCTACGGGGCAGCTGATTGGTGCATTCCTCGTATCATCACTACCAATCACAATATCTTCACTACTTAACAGCGCGTGACCACTGGACAGAGCAATCTTCACTACTGAGGGTGACAAAATCAAAAATTCCTTTGTAGTGAAGATTGCTGTCCCGTGGTCACGCCCTGTTAAGTAGTGAAGATATTGTGATTGGTAGTGATGATACGAGGAATGCACCAATCAGCTGCCCCGTAGAATAGAAGGGGAGGCAGGGGGCGTGGCTTCCTTACTGCATTTTGACCATAATAAATACAATAGACTATAGATACAATGGAGAAGCTTTCAGAAATATGTGATTGAGCCCTTACCCATAACTTTAAATGTGTAAATATGACATCTTTAATATGCATGAATAAGTACATCTGTATTATTGGTGAAAGGGTTAGAATAATGAGTCATGGCTTGTATTGTGTGACAGTCATCGCAGTGAGAGGCCAGGGCTGGAGGCTTCTTGGGAAATTGCTTGTTTTGAAAAGTTCATTTTGGCTTCTGAAAGATAATAGCATAATGTTTTCTCAGTCCATTATCATAAGCTAGATTTGTAAAAAAAACTATAAAAAAACCAGATAATATATAGGCAGCATTAAGTGTAAGCCATTTGATGCCTTATTATACCTTACCAATGCGGTCAATTTACAGTTGGACACCGAATTTACTTGGTGGACGAAATATTATTTTTTCTGGTGAGTTTTGATGCGTTTTGTATGAATCTGCTAACCGTTTCTGTCGCAATCACTTTTTTTTTTTTTTTCCCCGTGTGTGTGTGTGTGTGTGTGTGTGTGTGTGTGTGTGTGTGTGATTTGTGACAGAAATGATTAAAAAACAAATTTAACCTAACCAAACCAATACCTAACCTAACCTAAGCTACCCTAACCTAACCTAAGCTACCCTAACCTAACTCAACCTACTCTAACCTAACTCAACCTACCCTAATCTAACTCAACCTACTCTAACCTAACTCAACCTACCCTAATTAACTCAACCTACCCTAACCTAACCTAACCTACCCTAACCTAACTTAACCAACCCTAACCTAACTCAACCTACCCTAACCTAACTTAACCTACCCTAACCTAACCTAACCTACCTAACCTACCCTAACCTAACCTAACCTACCCTAACCTAACTTAACCTATACCTAACTTTAAAAATAAGTGATTTGAGACCGAAAAGAAATGGCTAGCAGATTATTTCAAAACACATCAAAACGCACCAGAAAAAAACAGTTTCGTCCACCAAAGTGAATTCGGCGTCAAACTGGAAATATATCTCCAATGCTTTCACACCTCATTTTTTTCAGCCATTACCAATAATTATCTTTTATAGGGCGATATATCTTTTCTTAATTATCTTTTACAGGGCGACAATCTACCCAGTGTTTGATAATAACTTAACTTTGCAACACGGGAAGGTGAATGCTTCTTGTGTGTGTACAGGCGTCACCTTTCCTTTGCGAGATCAATCATTCAGGAAGCTGTACAGTTTGTTTTTGTGAGTTATTTGTTGTGTTTGAGAGCCGGGGTAGATTTCCAGATGAACACCGAATTCACTTGGGTGGACGAAACTATTTTTTGCTGGTGAGTTTTGATGTGTTTTGAAATAATCTGTTAACCGTTTCTGTCGTAAATAACTTTTGATTACGTGATTTGCGACAAAAATGATTGAGCAACAAATTGAACCTATACCTAACCTAACCTTTACCTAACCTAATGTATACCTAACCTAACCTTTACCTAACCTAATGTATACCTAGCCTAACTTAACCTTTACCTAACCTAATGTATACCTAGCCTAACCTAACCTTTACCTAACCTAATTTATACCTAACCTAATGTATACCTAGCCTAACCTAACCTTTACCTAACCTAATTTATACCTAACCTAATGTATACCTAGCCTAACTTAACCTTTACCTAACCTAATGTATACCTAGCCTAACCTAACCTTTACCTAACCTAACCTTTACCTAACCTAATGTATACCTAGCCTAACCTAACCTTTACCTAACCTAATGTATACCTAGCCTAACCTAACCTTTACCTAACCACACAGTTTATAATAGTTATTAGAGACAGAAATGGTTAGCAGATTAATTCAAAACATAAAAACTCACCAGAAAAAAATTGTTTCGTCCACCAAAGTGAATTCGGCGTCAAACTGGAATACTACCGAGAGCCATTGTAGCCTGTTGCCTGACTTGCCTTGCTCCCTACTGTTGTTTCTCTACTCATATATTTACCTAATTATCTATTCTCACAGCATAATACTTATATATTTATTATTCCTATTGGAGTCTATTGTAATGGATTCAGTATACAGTAAACCTTCTCTGATGCAAACTCGTATAATTCGGATTTCGGATAATTCAACCCGTTTCAGGCCAGTCAAATTTTTCAACAACTTAACCTTAATTGGAACAAAAGCTCAAATTATCCGGGCCTCACTATAGTCTATTTTATTTATTATGGTCAAAATGCAGTAAGGAAGCCACGCCCCCTGCCTCCCCTTCTATTCTACGGGGCAGCTGATTGGTGCATTCCTCGTATCATCACTACCAATCACAATATCTTCACTACTTAACAGCGGCGTGACCATTGGACAGAGCAATCTTCACTACAAAGGGATTTTTGATTTTGTCACCCTCTGTAGTGAAGATTACTCTGTCAGTGGTCACGCCGCTGTTAAGTAGTGAAGATATTGTGATTGGTAGTGATGATATCGAGGAATGCACCAATCAGCTGCCCCGTAGAATAGAAGGGGAGGCAGGGGGCGTGGCTTCCTTACTGCATTTTGACCATAATAAATAAAATAGACTATAGTGCGAGTCTGACCTCTCCCATGCGGTGTGTACCACGGCTGCCCAGCGTGACCAGCTACACAATTGTTATAGTATAAATATGATGGTTTTGGTGAGTAATAGTACTACAATCTGTGCTGTTTTGGCATGTTTGAGCGAGTTCTTATTGTGTAGAGGGGCTGGAGGTAACCATCGGATAATTCAAACTTTTGGCTAATTCGACCCAGGTCTCCCCCCGATTAGTTCGAATTAGAGAGGGTTGACTCTACTGAAGATTTTTTTTTTTTTTTTTTTTTTTTTTTTTTTTTTTTTTTTTTGCTAATCTAATCTTGCAAATATTAAGGTAAATTTTATCTTTTTTCTTAAGAATGCAGATTTTACTTTGTACAGTATTTGATATATCATTAAATGCAAATAATAAATATGTTGTTTTAAGATGTCTATGCCAAAGAGTTTTCTTACTTCACGCTAAGGTTTCCATGAAGATAACATTTAACATTTATCATTTTATACATTTTATATTTATCATTAACATTTATCATTAACATTGTATTAACCCCTTCACGCCCAGATCTTTCCTTGGCTATATAAACTCGTCTGTTGTTAGCCATAAAATTACGAAAAGTGACTGAATATTACAAATTAGCTAGTGGACAAGGATACTAAACAGGTCATAGCTATAAAAAATTGCTTATATCACTAAAAATCATCTAATGGTACCCAAAATACAATGGAAATTACGTCTGGGCCTCAAGGGGTTAACATTTATCATTAACATTTGATTAACACTATTCAATCGATGCCAGGATGTGAATGTCTCTTGTCCATAATTCCTGCAATGTACAAGAATGCTGTTTGAGAGATCCATTCCTTATGTATTGTATATTAACACATATATATATTTTATATTTACATATAAATTGGCAAGTTTTGAATTTGCACTCTATGTATACTTTTAGAATAGGGATTATCAGACAAATATGAATGTCAGTATAGTAATTAGCTGTCCTAAAGTTTGTTGTCAGTGAATTTTGATTGTTTTTGTATCTTCTAAACTAGTTTCAAAATACAGGTTGAAGTTCCCAAACTCGGCAACCTCGGGACCAGCGCCGAGCCGAGTAATGGAATTTTCCGACTTTTAGAACGTAGATATATTAAGGGGAAAAAAAGCATCCAACTTCTTCAAAAGGTCAATTTTCTCAGAAATAGTTAACACATTGTTCTTCCTTTTCTTTTCACTTCCACCAGTAGGTGTTCGTGGACGTTTGGGAGCCATAATACCAATAACAGACCTGTAGAAGTACACAAAATAACAGTGTACACAACTCTACAGTCACAACACCACTGAACAATAACAACAAACAAATCGGCGGGAGAAACCAAGTGGCCTAGTGTGGTGGCACCTAGCGGCCGACCCGGCAACTACGCGCCGGGTTTTGGGTGTTCTGCCGTGTTTTGGAAAATCCGGAACCATAGCCGAGTTTTGGGTGTTGCCGACTCTTGGGATGCCGAGTTTGGAACTTCAACCTGTACTACAAGTCACTAGTCGGACCGGCTTAACCCCTTCACGCCCAGATCTTTCCTTTGCTATATAAAATCGTCTGTTGTTAGCCATAAAATTACGAAAAAGTAACTAAATAAACCAAATTAGCTAATGGACAAGGATATTAAACAGGTCATATCTCTATAATATTGCTTATGTTCATTAAAAATCGTCTAATGGTACCCAAATTACAATGGAAATTACGTTCTGGGCCTCAAGGGGCTAAACAGGCATCTGGGTGGGGCTCAGGAATGCGCTATTGCCACATATTGAAAATAATTGAGCTTAACTTTTGTGATATTTGTAACAGGCACCACAAAAGAGATAGACATGTATTGATATAATTTTAACGTACATATTTTACAGCTGGAGGCTTCAGGCGACTCCACCCAGGCCGCCTGTTTAACCCCTTCACGCCCAGATCTTTCCACTGCTATAAAAAATTGTATGTTGTCGAGCCATTAATAACAAAATTAACTGAATATACCAAATTAGCTAGTGGACAAGGATACTAAACGGGTCATATCTATAACATATTGCTTATATTATTTAAAATCATATAGTGGTAGCTAAATTACACTGGAAATTACGTTCTGGGCCTCAAGGGGTTAAGCCGATCCGACTATAGGTTCAATATATGTTATGGAAATTCATATGGAGCAGAAAGGTTAATACAGTTTGTAGTAATGCATTTGTACATACACAAGGTCTGATGAAAAAAATATCCAACCTTAGGCTAGGAAACAGAAAATAGCTTACTTATTTACTTCAAAATTAAGTTCCCTTCGAGAAAGGCCCGTTCTGAGTGGCCACACATATCGCAGCGGTGTATCCACTGTTGGCGGCATTTTACAAAGTCCTTTTTGGGATACCTATCCATCAGAAACTTCCATCTATCTAATCTATCCATCGTCACATTGGTCGTGATATCCTCTGTCTTGAAAAAAAAAAAAAAAACTTAGCCATTTGAGTGTCATCTTGAGTCTGGGAAGGAACCACAGTCAGCACGGAGTCTGTCTGGAGTATAGGATGTTTGCCACTCCTGTGCAATAAGAACATAAGAAAATAAGGAAGCTACAAGAGGCGGGAGACCTACACGTGGTAGTTCTGTTACTTA
The DNA here is from genome assembly GCA_016584305.1 of Chionoecetes opilio. Taxonomy (NCBI): domain Eukaryota; kingdom Metazoa; phylum Arthropoda; class Malacostraca; order Decapoda; family Majidae; genus Chionoecetes; species Chionoecetes opilio. The sequence continues at coordinate 198,538 of JACEEZ010019766.1, read as the reverse complement.
ACACTACCTACATCCACCTTTCATCCCCATCCATGAAATTATCCAGCCTCCTTTTAAAGCTCCCTAATGACTCTGCACTGACTATGTATGCAATGATGTATTTTGCTTTAAACATTCTGGATAAGGTGCGATGGGAAGGGATGTCGCTATTGAACCAACCAGTCGCCGCTCTACCTCCCACTTACACTGCTGTCTATCGCGTCTAACAATATCACAGGTAACAGATAACAGTCATTAACAGTCAGGTCGTCGTTAAGAGTGGTCGTCGTAAAGAGTGGTCGTCGTCAAGAGTGGTCGTCGTAAGAGTGGTCGTCGTTAAGAGTGGCCGTCGTAAGAGTGGTCGTCGTTAAGAGTGGTCGTCGTTAAGAGTGGTCGTCGTAAGAGAGAGGAGCTCCTAACATGGCCACTGCATCTTCATTCGTTTGTATTGTCTGCAGTTTTCATGTATTTTTAAAGATGATGATTTTCTCGATGGTTCATAGTTCCTGAAATTGAATATATGTTATTCCTTTACGTTTCTTTCTGTATATTCCATTAATAAAATATTCAAATGATTGTTGTTGGATGAGTTCCTATGAATAGTAAATGTTGCTTTCTTTTGCTACTTTGAACAGATTTTTTTGTTTGATACACACCGTAGTTATTCAGTTATTACATTGTTATATCATCAGCCCAAATTTTTCATTACTATTTTTATATTATACGTTTTTACTCATTTTTAATAACCCCTTCACGCCCAGATCTTTCCTTGGCTATAAAGAATTGTCTGTTGTCGAACCGTAAAATTAAGAAAAGTCACTGAATATATCAAATTAGTTAGTGGACAAGGATACTAAACAGGTCATAGCTATAAAATAATGCTTCTATTTACTAAAAAATCGTCTAATGGTACCCAAATTACAATGGAAATTACGTTCTGGGCCTCAAGGGATTAAGCTTTTTTAGTAGTGTGATGACATAGATATTATTATGTTACTCTATAATAACATAGATATTATTATGTTACTACACTTTATACTGTTATTACATTTTCCATATCATCCTTCCAAAACCTTTTCATTGATTTCAAATATTATTTCACCCATTTTGATGAAGATTAGTGATTGATGAGTGATTGAGTGAGTGATTGATTAGTGATGAAGATAGATGATTAGTGTGATGACATACATATGCACTCCCTTATTCAAGCTTAAGTAAATCCTCACTTGTACGGACCTCTATATAACTAATAATGGCTTTTAACGAACCTTTTCTGGCAGTCCATTACAGTATATGCGGGGATTTGACTGAATAAGTTCGTTAAATGCGGGGTTCAGTTCAGTTCAGTGTGTCGACTGTCCTGGCCCAGATTCTAACCGAGGCCTGCAGATTCGTAGCCAGGCGTGCTATCCACTACACGGAGGTGACATATCAGAATAGAGAGGCAGACAAGAAATAATAAGAGATCAAAATTACTGACCTTTATATTTTGCTATCCAGAAGCTTGCAGTCCATCTTGGAAACACAATGTTGGTCTCTTCCTGGGAGGGCATTCGGAGGTCTTCTGTGTCTCGTCGCGGTGCCATCGCTGTTAAACACATTCAGACAAAGGCCTCAAACAGGGAACATAGCAGCATAGAAGGTAAGCACGATATGGACATGTTATTCATGCCTCAAAAAAATGTTCAAAACCAAAGAACTATATACCTAAGTACAGTAAACCCTCGCTTCAAATTCCCTGTATGTGTGTAGTATTTGTGATGGCTGCATGTACATTTTTAAGTGTATACAATCTTTCATCTAATGTAACAAGCAAAGTTCATTATACAGTAAAACCTCTCGTACGCGGACCCTCATTATTCGGACTTTGGCATTATTCGACCCGCCTTTTTTTTTTTTTTTTTTTTTTTTTTTTTTTTTTTTTTTTTTTGAGGGGTCGAAATTTCCTAGCTATAATATATACACCTTGAATTTTTTTTTTTTTTTTTTTTAGGGGTCGAAATTTCCTAGCTATACAGTGGTCGCCAAATGTTGTGGCGTTCTGCGCGGGTCGGCATGATGCACCGGCCGCCAAATTAATAACCTTTCAAATGTTTTTCCACGCAACTCGAGCAAGCGGGATTAAAAAATTGATGACATGGCAACAAGACACTGACACTTAGCAACACTGCAGGGGTATGACCGTTAAATTTAAGCAAGTCAGTGCAGTCTAGGAGGACAGTGAGAGTGCACGCACTGTTTCACTTCTTTCGTCATTAGTTACGAGGATATTTTCAAACTGCAATCGTTTATTGCGTCATGGCTCCTCGGTGCATTATATCCCAGGATACTATAAGCTCCATATGTGCCTTGCATAGGGCTGGGTTTGGTGCAAAAGCTATCGTAGAACAGACAGGAATTGCAAAAAGGACAGTTGAGCGGTGGCTAAAACGTTGTCGTGATGCCTTGGACGGAGAGACGCCTACACACTTAGCGAAGACTGGACGGCCAAGGAAATGTGCCTCAAAGACTTTACATGTTATAAAAACGCAGCTGAATGTCAAACCAACAAGCACAGCACGTGAAGTGAAGGAAAACAATCCTGCCTTACTAGGTAATGTGTCAGTGAGAAGTGTGCAGCGTTATGTGTTACGTGATCTCGGACTCTTTTCAAGATCTGCCGCTGTAAAGCCACTCCTAACTCCTCGTCACAAGATAAAGCGACTCATTTTTGCTAAAGAACACAAAGACTGGCCACTAGAGAAAGTTCGACGCATATTATGGTCGGATGAAAGTCTTTACAGTGACAGGAACTAACTTTGCAAAAGTGAGGCGGCCCAAGAATTCAGACCGACACACCCTCGGTACACCTTGGAGAGAGTAAGACACCCAGATTCTCTCATGGTGTGGGCTTGCTTTTCATATTATGGAGTGGCTAACCTCGTATTTCTTGAAAAAGGTGTTACTGTGAACAGTGAGCGATATTTAGACATACTGCATGACAATCTTGAAACCTGCTACGACAAGTGTAGGGCAGAAACTTTTATGCAGGACGGTGCCCCTTGTCACCGGGCAAACGTTGTCAAGGAATGGTTGGATATGTGTGCTATCGATTGCTTTGACTGGCCTCCTAATAGTCCTGACTTGAACCCAATAGAAAATCTTTGGTCCATAATGAAAAGGAAGCTTCAAGAAGTGGACATTAGTTCATTGGCGAAGTTAAAAGCGCACTGGTAAAATTGTGGGAGGAACTACCAAAGGAGCTTCTTCAAAAACTTGCAGACTCTTTACCTAACAGACTGCAGGATGTTATAAAGAGGAAAGGGAATGCAATCAAGTACTAGGATACTGGTAAGTTACAGTTTCTTGATTTTTAATGTTTTACGAATATTTTGTTGGATTTTGAGTGAGCGTGTCACTGACGGCATCAGGAAGTCCGACCGCCACAACATTTGGCGGCCACTGTATACTACACCTATAATTTTTTTTTTTTTTTTTTTTTTTTTTTACATATCCCCCCATATATAATCCCCATTATTCGGATCCTTGCGTTACTCGGACCACTCCTTGGCCCAATTAGTCCGAATATGAGAGGTTTTACTGTACGTATATGGAAATAGCGAACTTTCACCTCGAATAACAAGCAAAGTTTGTGATAAGTGAAAAGTTCGGATCCCTCGGGCATAACTGATTTTCGGATATAACATCACCTCCTTCCCCCCATTGGTTCGTTAAAGCGAGGGTTTACTGTACTTAGGTATATAGTTCTTTGGTTTTGAACATTTTTTTTTGAGGCATAAATAACATGTCCATATCGTGCTTACCTTCTATGCTGCTATGTTCCCTGTTTGAGGCCTTTGTCTGAATGTGTTTAACAGCGATGGCACCGCGACGAGACACAGAAGACCTCCCAACACCCTCCCAGGAAGAGACCAACATTGTTTTTGAAAGGTGGACTGCAAGCTTCTGGATAGCAAAATAAAAAGGTCAGTGATTTTTAATTCTTATTATTTCTTGTCTGCCTTTCTATTCTGATATGTCACCTCCGTGTAGTGAATAGCACGCCTGGCTACGAATCTGCAGGCCTCGGTTCGAGTCTGGGCCAGGACAGTCGGCGGCCAGCCCAACCAGCTATTCATCCTTCCTTTCGGGGATGGTGGATAAATGGGTACTTGGGGAAACCTGGGGAAGGTAACTGTGGTAGCCCGGGTGTCACACTAGCCCTGTGTCCCGGGGTAGCGGGGTCCTGCTTGGAGTTCCTTCCCGGGATCTCGGGGTCCCGGGCGTAAGTGGTTAAGTTTTTTTTACCCGGGAAATTGGTTCAAATCCCGGGATTCTTGTTGTTCCTGATCTCAGATTTGCACTCTTGCATGCAAGGGAGAGGGGTGTGGGGGGGGGGGGAGTCTGACAGTCCTTCAAATGGTTCTTTAGGTCTTTGTAGAATGTGGCTTCCAAATGCCATTAAATATAGAATGATTATTCTTCGATAAAAGCTAACTTTGAATTCAATTCCAAATGTCTGAGTTTCTTTTATGGCTAACGGAATGAGATTAGATCATCAAAGTTTTGCTTATACAGTCAGATGATGTAGCTATTTCTGCACCTGTATGCAAGTTAATAAAGAGAACATTGCTTCGGTGTCATAAAATTTATCAATTCAATTGTATGATTCAATAATAATGATAATATTAATAACTAATAATAGTGCGTAATAATAAAAAAAATAATATTGCACAAAAGTCTACAGAGTTAGTGAAGCCCGGCAAGGCGGCACCGCAGAGTTTTCCAGCCACACTTGCTTCTCTGTACCGAGCGAGGCTCACCCTCCCGAGTGAGGTTCATGTTAAAGCGAAGCCCGAGCTTCAAGTTAAATACTTGACAGTTCTTCCTTGTTCTCTCTTGGCTCACGCCCCCTAGGTGATTACCCACGCTCCCCTACCGTAGATAACACTAAAGTCGCCAGGACAACGTTTTTTTCGATGTAGCCTACAGACGTGTGGTGGCGTTAATACTTACATTTCTACATCCATGATTTCAGGAAAGTTAGAAGGGGCTATCTGGAGAGTCTGTGTCATTTTGTGTCTTCATCTGTGTCATATTATGGCTATAAATGAACAAATTACAAAAAATTCAACCGAGTGGCGACATAAGAACATAAGAACATAAGAAAATAAGGAAGCTACAAGAGGCCGCGAGGCCTACACGTGGTAGTTCCTGTCACCTAACACTACCTACATCCACCTTTCATCCCCATCCATGAACTTATCCAGCTCCCCTTTAAAGCTCCCTAATGACTCCGCACTAACTACCTGTCTACTGAGACCATTCACTCATTCACACCCTATTTGTGAACCAGTTTTCCCTATTTCCTTTCTAAATCTACGCTTTTCCAGCTTGAATCCGTTACTTCTTGTCAAACCCTGGTTAAAAGCCGTAAGAACTTTTCCTACCTCTCCTTTATTAAATCCCTTTATCCACTTAAAACTTCTATCAGATCGCCCCTTACTCTGCGTCTCTCGAGTGAGTGTAATTTTAATACTTCATCTCCTCTCATACTAAAGTTACGCATCCCTTGTATCATTTTGGTCATCCTTCTCTGCACTTTTTCTAACACACTATATCCATCCTGTAATATGGAGACCAAACTGAACTGCATAGTCTAGGTGAGGCCTGACTAGAGCAGATAAAGCTTTAGAATAACTTCCGCACTCGGCGACCTACACTAAGATCGCCAGCTAGTGTTTATGTTCTGAGTGTCTTCCCGCCGTCGTCGTCGCCCGAAAAAAAGCGAGTAGCGAAATTTGAAACCGTTTATACTTGCAGAATGCAGATACAAAGCATAAAACAACACTGAAACAGGGTAGATTATAGTCATGATGTAAACTACTGTGTATCATCTTCAGTGGCACATACACAGCAGTAGTGATGCTCAGTGGCGTACCCAGAAAATTGAAAAGGGGGGCCAATATATATACAGTATATATATATATATATATTATATTTTATAAAATTATATATATATATATATATATATAATATATTATTATATATATATAATATATATATATATATATATATATATATATATATAAAATATATATATAATATATATATATATATATATATATATATATATATATATATATATATATATAATAATATATATATTTCTTATTATTTAATCCTGGCAAAAGGGGGGGGGCATGGCCTCATGGCCCCCCCCCTCGGTACGCCACTGAACGAGACCATGAAACTATCGCTAGTTTTCCGTAAAAAAAAAAAAAAAAAATCATGGGTTTAAGACAATATTTATGTTAGACTAGCCGCAAAGCCGCCCTCCGGGCGGACTTTTTGGCTAGCTCCTGCGGAGGGCTATTGGTGGGCCTTCGGCCCACCATCTGTGTTTGGTGGGCCAAAGGCCCACCAAACACAGACTCTCCAGATAGCCCCTTCTAACTTTCCTGAAATCATGGATGTAGAAATGTATGTATTCACGCCAACCCATTCACATCACCCCCAACCCATTCACATCACCCCCAACCCATTCACTCACCCATTACCCATCACCCCCACCCATTACCCATCACCCCTCACCCATTACCCATCACCACACACCCATTCACTCACCCATTACCCATCACCCCCCACCTATTCCCTCACCCATCACCCATTCACTCACCCATCACCCCCCACCTATTCCCTCACCCATCACCCATCACCCCCACCCATTCACTCACCCATTACCCATCACCCTCCACCCATTCACTCACCCATTACCCATCAACACACACCCATTCACTCACCCATTACCCATCACCCTCCACCCATTCACTCACCCATAACCCATCAACACGCACCCATTCACTCACCCATTACCCATCACCCCCCACCTATTCCCTCATCCATCACCCATCACCCCCAACCCATCACCCCCACCCATTCACTCACCCATCACCCCACACCCATTATCCATCACCCCACCCATTCACTCACCCATTACCCATCACCCTACATCAAGGTTTCCTCAATTAGAGAGAACTGCAACTCCGAAATGCCAGTGGTCGCTGGCAGTTTTAACTCACAATTTGGTGAAAAGTTGGTCAACTTGAAAGAAAAATATGGGCTTATTCCACTGCACTTAAAACACAAAAGTATAATTTTAAGAACGATTTTCTTCTATATGTATATTGTATAGAAGCCTGAGTCTGTAAAACATGCATTTAACCAAATAACCAAGTAGGTTATAGTTGAGGAGGCGAGGTAAATGTTACTCTATGATATTATATAGTCAATAACGTATGTTTAGAAGTTATCTATACCTAGGCAGTCATATTTTCCTGTTATTATTGTGTATCAATCAGATAGAAAGCCTGGAAGTGCAATGAGTCGACGCGTGAAGTGGCAATGTTTTGATTCAATCTCCCCGCCACAATCTCCCCGCCCACCACTCCCCGCCGCGGCGTGTCGCCTCCACAATTATAACCTACATTGTCGCAGCAACAAGCCGATTTCGGCATTCTTTATTCTTCGTTTTTCCAAGGCATTGCTTATTGTATTTTGACAAGCGTTTGCCAGACGCAGCAGTACTGTCTTAGAAAACAGTGTGAACATCGCCCAAATTTTACATGCCACAATATACATGTAAAAAATATATTAAGCTTTGCTACTCGAGGCGAGTAATTTGCATTAAATTGCTATTATAGAACGTTCCATCGTAATGAATGTCATCCATATAATTAGTAGAACAACAGAAGAACTATATTTTTTGGTATTCAGATGCGATGCATCAATGTTTATCGCGAAATTAATTTATGAAAAATATTAGTCGCGGAGCCAAAACACAGTAGACCAACCTTTGAGTTAAAACTGCCAGCGACCACTGGCATTTCTCGAGTTTCAGTTCTCTCTAATTCTCGCAACCCACTTTTTTTTCACAATTCTCGCTAATAGGCTACTAGAAAAAAGAAAAGAAAAAGTGATCGGATCATCTCATAAGTGTGCTTAAAACCTTCCCCTGATCAAGCCGGTTCCAAAACTGTGCCATATGAGGGGATTCCGCCACGGGGGGCGGAACCTATACCACACGCGCACACACACACACACACAGACAGACAGACACACTTTCGCTTATATCATTATAGATGATTAAACCAATATGCTTGTAGTATTTTTTCCATATGTTATCATGCGTGTTTCACAGTCCCAAGTTCGTGTTTGGGTTAGCCAGCCAACCTTGTTAGGAGGCCTTATTTCTTCCCTTTCTGCCTTACATCACGGTGACCATCGATGTTAGGTGGCCAGCAAGAGTAAGTACGTGTGTATCATTGTCTATGCAAGCCACAGTAGGTCTATAGAGTCAGGGGATAAAGAGTGAAATAAGGTTGTTTACATCGGGCAGCAAGACATTCCCACAGCCAGGCATTAGCCAAGCGTTATCGCCAGTCTGACATTATATTGGCTAGGATATTCTAATTCCTCGGCCTTCATAAGGGGGAGTCTACTCTATAGCATTTCCTTAATGAATCGATGATTAGTGAGAAAACTGGTTTGTGGGACCGTATTAACGGGACCAGTGGCGTACCCAGAAAATTGAAAAGGGGGGGGCCAATATATATATATATTATATATATATATATATATATATATATATATATATATATATATATATATATATATATATATATATATATATATATATATATATATATATAATAATATATATAATATATTTCTTATTATTTATTCCTTGCAAAAGGGGGGCCATAGCTGCATACCCCCCCTCCCCCCTCGGTACGCGACTGGTGATGCTATAATTCGTAATATTTGGCGGCTGGCGACTAAAGTGTAATCTACGGTAAGGGGACGCGGCCCCCAGGTTAAGAAGCGCTGCTCTTCGTGGGCCTGGCGGGCACCAGGGCGAAGGTTCTCATCTAATGTAAAGATATGCATCGCTGTCTACTCAGTTTCTTTTATGACAATGATAAACCTTGCAAGTCAGCAATCTATTGAGCAATTATGTCATCAGTAAAAATAAAAAGAGAGGATGCGATAAGAGTTGAGGTCCCTCTATGTCTTGGCCCAGTCTCGCGTCCCGGCCTGGCTGTGGGTCTGATCCGCGCCTGATAGCAGCACAGGCGCCCTGCAGGGCTGTCATTATCCTCTGTAACACTTAGGTACAGCAGGACCCCAAAGATTTACTTACACGCGGCATCCGTAATGTCTGCGGCGGCACTATCTGACCTGATATGTTACTCCCCACGCGAATGTTGTAGCCTATACCAATTATTATTATTATTATTATTATTATTTTTTAGCAATTAATCTTTTTTTAGCATTTTTATTTTTTTATTTTTTTAAAGCAATTATTTCGGTATTATTTTTTTCTGCATCTTTTAAATATATATATACATATATTTTTTCTGTACGTTTGAGCCTATAGCGCATGTAGGCTATTATCTTCTTTCCTTGCTGGCTGAGGTAGTTGGCCGTGCACATTCTGGAGGGCTGTGATGGTTGGCCGTCGTGCGCTATTTAGAGTTATGTCCTGCCTCCGTATTTCTATTTACGTGAAACCAAAGCGACTTCTGAGGAGGATAATGAAAATGTATTGCTTTCAGACGCCCTGGCATATATAATTGCCTTTACGTCATACCTATATATCTTAATGGGTTTCTTTTCACGCTATTTCATCATTTCTAACAAGACGACGAGCTTTTCCGCGCAGCTTATTGAGTCAGTATCAATGTGAATATTTTTGAAGTATTAAAGATGGTTGAAGGATTGTTGATAAAGTGCCTAATCTTCACAGCCATCAGCTAAGGATTCGAACTGCTGTCAGCCTTCACCCAGATCTCAAAGTTAATGTATTATTAATGTAGTATTTTTTTAGCGGTGACAAACAAAAAAAAAAAAATCGATCGGCAAATCAGTAGTTTTCGCCTAATTTGCATTTTGTGGTAATGAGGTTGGCAATTACTTACTCTGGCACGAAGTTCAGTCTTCGCGTAGCTACGGTAGAAAAGTATTGGCAAGATTAACTGCCCGTCTATCATTGACCACTCATTAACCATCTATTATTAACCATTCATTAACCATTCATTAACCATCTACCATTAACCCCTTCACGCCCAGATCTTTCCTTTGCTATATAAAAAAAAATCGTCTGTTGTGAGCCATAAAATTAAGAAAAGTAACTTAATATATCAAATCAGTTAGTCGACAAGGATACTAAACAGGTATAGCTATAAATATTACTTATATTCACTAAAAATCGTCTTATGGTACCTAAATTACAATGGAAATTACGTTATGGGTCTCAAGGGATTAAAAGTCAATTGATTTAGAGTAGCTATAGGTATTTACTACTTAACGAATAGTATATATTGCCGGGCCGTATCCTTAACCCTTTGAGGCCCAGAACGTAATTTCCTATGTATTTTGGGTAGTAACATTAGGAAATTTTTGGTTAATATAGGCAATACTTTATAGATATGACCTGTTAAGTATTCTTGTCAATAACTAATTTGGTATATTAAGTTACTTTTCGTTATTTTATGGCTAACAACGGACGATTTTATATAGCAAAGGAAAGATCTGGGCGTGAAGGGTTTAAGCATCATTGAAGCCTCTACCAATAACCATCTGACCATTAAAGCTAAATGATCTAGATAATTGATATTTACTACTCCTTAACGAAAAGTATAGTTACCATGTCTTAAGTGACGTCGTATCTTTGCGCCACTGAACGCCACCAGTTACCTTCAAGCCTCTCACAATTACTGCTGCATCTATTTTTACGGCCTAATTACACACACAGGGTAATTAAGCTTGTTCAGGTGTAGGGGGGCTGTTGGGGGGTGGGGTGGGTGGAGGGGGAGGGGGAGTAATGATTAATAATAGGTTGAGACTGAGGGTGCAGCAATAGGGGTGTTTTATGATAAGTAGAGCTCCCCTTCCCTCACCCCTTCCCTCTCCCCTTCCTTCCTCCCCTCTCTTCCCCTCCCTCTCACCCCCTTTCATCCCTCCTCTCCCTCCTCCTTCTCCTTCCCCACCCTTCCCCTTTCCTTCCTCCCTTCCTTCCCCTCCTCCTTCCCCTCCTTCCCCCCTTCCTTCCCTCCTCCTACCTCCTCCCTTTATCCTTCCCCCCTTCCCTTCTCTTCTCCTCCTTCCCTTCCCCTTCCTCCTTCCCCACCATTCCCCTCCTTCCTCACCCCCTTTCATCCCCTCCTCCTCTTCCTCCCACCTCTCCCCTCCTTCCTCCCTCCCTTCCCCTATCCTTCCCCTATCCTCCCCATTCTTCCCCTATCCTTCTCCTTCCTTCCCCCGTTCCTCCTCTCTCCCCCTCCTTCCCCCAATGACCCCGTTACTGTTTGCAGAGGTAGGGGCACTGTGTGTGTGTGTGTACGTGTGTGTATGTGTGTGTGTGTGTGCGTGTGTGTATGTTTGTGCGACTGTGTGTGTGTGTGTGCGTGTGTGTATGTGTGTGTGTGTGTGTGTGCGACTGTGTGTGTGTGTGTGTGTGTGCGTGACTGTGTGTGTGTGTGTGTGTGTGTGTGTATGTGTGTGTGTGTGTGTGCGTGTGTGTATGTGTGTGCGACTGTGTGTGTGTGTGTGCGTGTGTGTATGTGTGTGTGTGTGTGACTGTGTGTGTGTGTGCGACTGTGTGTGTGTGTGTGTGTGTGTGCGTGACTGTGTGTGTGTGTGTGTGTGTGTGTGTGTGTGCGTGACTGTGTGTGTGTGTGTGTGTGTGTGTGTGTGTGTGCGCGCGCGACTGTGTGTGTGCGTGTGTGTATGTGTGTGTGTGTGTGCGTGTGTGTATGTGTGTGCGACTGTGTGTGTGTGTGTGCGTGTGTGTATGTGTGTGTGGTGTGTGACTGTGTGTGTGTGTGTGCGCGCGACTGTGTGTGTGTGTGTGTGTGTGTGTGTGTGTGTGTGTGTGTGTGTTCATGCGTGCCTGTCTGTATTATCTAATCTGTACGCATACCCTATATCATCATTATCTGTACTACAAGATGCTATTTTGTAGTGTTAGAAAACCTGTGTGTGTGTGTGTGTGTGTGTGTGTGTGTGTCCTTTTTGCATTCTACTCGCTTGACCTCACTTGAAATCCCTAAACTTTTCTATGTTTCTATGTTTTTTACTTTTCTAAACTTTATGTTTTGTATCCGTCTTTGCCTATTGTACGACGTATATATTCTAATTTAATTGATAAGGCCATAGGTGTGCCGGTACATGACGCAAATATTACACTGCACCTTTCAATATGAGGTTTGTGAAGGCTTCTCGACGGCAGACTGCGCTAGGCGTGTAGACCGAAAGAACTAAGAACATAAGAACATAAGGAAGCTACAAGAGGCTACTGTTTATTATAGAAGTGATGACAGGCTGAGCGGGTCGGCTAAACACTAGGCTATGCTTGACCAGAAAATGAAAGGAGTTTTGCAGTCACTTATTTATATTTTTAAGTACAAAATAGTAATTAAATAAAAAAAGTCAAAAAAAGTCATTATATATAAAAAAATAGTAAAAATTTGTCATTGAATATAAAAAAAGTCAAAAATAGTCAAAAATAGTCATTAAATATAAATAAATAGTCAAAAATAGTCATTAAATATAAAAAAATAGTCAAAAAGTCATAAATAGTCATTAAATATAAAAATTGTCAGAAAAAGTAAAAACTAGTCATTAGATAAAAAATAAAAACGTACAGTATTAGTATTTATCTCTCAGTAAAGAGTAATAATAATAATAATAATAATAATAATAATAATAATAATAATAATAATAATAATAATAATAATAATAATAATAATAATAATAATAATAATAATAATAATAATAATAATAATAATAATAATAATAATAATAATAATAATAATAATAATAATAATAATAATTTCATTCTCACCCGAAGGCATACAAGAAAAAACAACAGCATAATATATGGACGAGGGAAGGAACTTAAGTAATAAAGCAAATAATAGATAATAGCTATATACTTCTATAATAATAATAATAATAATAATTCTAATATCACCCGGAGGCTTACAGGTAATGCAAGAAGAAAACGAGAAGCCAACGCCTCGTATATATAAGTGTGTCGAGTAATTGCGCCAACCTGAAAGCCGTGTCGAGGGCCTGGCTGTCGAATTGGCTCTGATTTAAAAGTCTAGGCAAAAGCTTCGTTGTTTATATATGTGTGTGTGTGTGTGTGTGTGTGTGTGTGTGTGTACGTGTGTGTGTGTGTGTGTGTCTGTGTCTGTGTCTGTGTCTGTGTGTGTGTGTGTGTGTGTGTGTGTGTGTCCTTTGTCTTGATTGCCTTATTTTTAAAATTTTATCATTTGCACAAGTGAATCTGAGTGTGAGTAATTGAATACAAGGATGAATTTAGGTAGAAATATTGTGTGTGTGTGTGTCTGCGTGTGTGTGTGTGTTTGCGTGTGTGTGTGTGTGTGTGTGTGTGAAGACGAACGTTCGACTCTCCGAAGCTTAATAATGCACTTGCCCCCCCCTGTCCCCCTTAAGCAACCTCCCCCCCTTCACGGACACCTGGATACCTGAACAACAGTACACCTCACGTGGCTACACACACACACA
>JACEEZ010019766.1:179984-182484 GCA_016584305.1 Chionoecetes opilio | reverse complement strand
CTATTACGACTTCTACTACTGTTCTTTCTGCTACTACTGCTACTGCTGCTTCTACTACTACTACTACTACTACTACTACTGCTACTACTACTACTACTACTACTACTACTACTACTACTACTACTACTTACTTCTACTACTACTCTTACTTCTACTACTACTACTACTACTACTACTACTACTACTACTACTACTACTACTACTACTATTACTAGGCTACTTCTACTATTTCTACTGTTCTTTCTGCTTACTACTGCTGTCGCCACTTTTTACTACTACTACTAAAACTACCACTACTACTACTACTACTTCTACTACTACTACTACTACTACTACTACTACTACTACTACTACTACTACTACTACTACTACTACTACCACCACTACCACTACTACTACTACTACTACTACTACTACTACTACTACTACTACTACTACTACCACCACTACCACTACTACTACTTCTACTACCACCACTACCACTACTACTACTACTACTACTACCACCACTACCACTACTACTACTACTACTACTACTACCACCACTACCACTACTACTACTACTACTACTACCACCACTACCACTACTACTACTACTACTACCACCACTACCACTACCACTACTACTACTACTACTACCACCACTACCACTACTACTACTTCTACTACCACCTCTACCACTACTACTCTCGATAGTATAAGTCACCATAAAACCTTTGCATCCACAAAAAAATAAGTCGTTTACTCATAGTTTGCAAGAATATTGAAGACATAATAACGCGTGTTGCTGCAAGGAAGAAGTTACAAATTGTCCATCGATCTGTTATCCGACAATGTGTTTTTTTCTCTTTTTTTTATATTTCTAAGTAGACTAGACTTAGTAATTAGACGTTATGCCATGTTTTTTTTTTATCCTAGTACGTGTTGTGTCGGTGTGTGTGTGTGTGTGTGTGTGTGTTGTGTTGTCGTGTTGGCCTTGAGGAAATGGTGACGCCCTTATTAGTGAGGGTTAGATTAGTAGGTCTGCACGTATATATAGGCACGTATTAGTAGGTCTGCACGTATATATAGGCACGTATTAGTAGGTCTGCACGTATATAGGCACGTATTAGTAGGTCTGCACGTATATATAGGCACGTATTAGTAGGTCTGCACGTATATAGGCACGTATTAGTAGGTCTGCACGTATATATAGGCACGTATTAGTAGGTCTGCACGTATATATAGGCACGTATTAGTAGGTCTGCACGTATATATAGGCATGTATTAGTAGGTCTGCACGTATATATAGGCACGTATTAGTATGTATGTATGTACGATTAGGTTAGTTTGAGGGTTAGGTTAGATAAGGTTAGTTTAATGTTTTGATTCGGTTATTATTTGATGCTTTTACAAATGGAGAGTGTTTTTCACGTCAAAGCGTCTTGTAGCCACACAGTATAAATGAGTCTAGCTTGAGTCTAGCTTTCTACCTCTCCGTTTACGTATAGTAGGAGCGGCAGACTTTGTGACCTTCTATACTCTGGTTTTTTTTAACAAGGTGAAAAATCCTGCCCCTTGCTGCTTACTGACTGATATTTGATGTCGGGAGAAGGGAATACTACGCTTCTTCAAAATTTCAGCTGTATTTTATCATAGTTAATCATATTATCAGGTAAACATAGGCGTAATTTTAAGCATGAGACCTTAAGATAGAATGGAATTTTCGCCTCGTTAAAAATATGGACTGTATAATTAAGTTAAGGGAATGTAATGAAGCAGAAAACGCTACTTGTTAGGTATGGCTTCTATATAGTCTTTCCATTTTATCACGTCACTTGTGGAAATTATCAACCAACCACCTTCTCAATTAGTAGAGTGGTAGTTTTGTTCCCCCCCTTGTGAGGGAGGTATAGTTCGCACACCATAGAGGGAGGGAGAATAGGAATGTATATACATGAAATTGTAATGGTAATGGGTAGAAATTAAAGCGACTAAAGTGACTTGGTACATTGGAAAGATTATAGGAGTTTACAGGAAGAAGGTGAATCGCAGGTATATTTGGGAACGAGGTGAACCGCAGGTATATTTGGGAACGAGGTGAATCACAGGTATATTTGGGAACGAGGTGAACCGCAGGTATATTTGGGAACGAGGTGAACCGCAGGTATATTTGGGAACGAGGTGAACCGCAGGTATATTTGGGAACGAGGTGAACCGCAGGTATATTTGGGAACGAGGTGAACCGCAGGTATATTTGGGAACGAGTTTATTGCTCTCCATGCTGCGGCCACACACACGCTACAATTTGGCTTCATTTTCCCAACCATAAAAAAAACAAGTCTGCACGGTCTAAAATATAAGTTGATTTCATTCTTTCACAAAATATATTAGCAAAGACTTACGTTGTCCTAACTTTATGTAGCTACACAAAACACTGGGAAAGACATACTTGTTGTCAGTGCCGTTTCTAGCCTTTTAGGGCCCTATGTGAAATGCTGTTTTGGGGCCCTATGTGAAA
>JACEEZ010019766.1:159984-174984 GCA_016584305.1 Chionoecetes opilio | reverse complement strand
ATCACCACACCCTGCCATCACACCCTGCCATCACACCCTGCCATCACACCCTGCCATCACACCCTGCTATCACACCCTGTCATCAACACCCTGTCACCACACCCTGCCATCACACCCTGTCATCACACCCTATCACCACACCCTGCCACCACACCCTGCCATCACACCCTGTCATCCCACCCTGTCATCACACCCTGTCATCACACCCTGTCACCACACCCTGTCATCACACCCTGTCATCACACCCTGCCATCACACCCTGCCATCACACCCTGCCATCACTCCCTGTCACCACACCCTGTCATCACACCCTGTCACAACACCCTGTCACCACACCCTGTCATCACACCCTGTCATCACACCCTGCCATCACACCCTGTCATCACACCCTGCCATCACACCCTGCCATCACACCCTGCCATCACACCCTGCCATCACACCCTGCCATCACACCCTGTCACCACACACTGTAACCACACCCTGCCACCACACCCTGTCATCACCACCCTGTCATCACACCCTGCCATCACTCCCTGTCACACACCCTGTCATCACACTTTGTCACCACACCCTGTCACCACACCCTGTCACCACACCCTGCCACCACACCCTGTCATCACACCCTGTCATCACACCCTGTCATCACACCCTGTCATCACACCCTGCCATCACACCCTGCTATCACACGCTGCCATCACACCCTGCCATCACACCCTGCCATCACACCCTGTCACCACACCCTGCCATCACACCCTGCCATCACACCCTGCCATCACACCCTGCCATCACACCCTGTCACCACACCCTGCCATCACACCCTGCCATCACACCCTGCCATCACACCCTGCCATCACACCCTGCCATCACACCCTGTCACCACACCCTGCCCATCACACCCTGTCATCACACCCTGTCACCACACCCTGTCACCACACCCTGTCACCACACCTTGTCATCACACCGTGTCATCACACCCTGTCATCACACCCTGTCACCATACCTTGTCACCACACCCTGCCATCACACCCTGCCATCACACCCTGCCATCACACCCTGCCATCACACCCTGCCACCACACCCTGTCACCACACCCTGCCACCACACCCTGCCATCACACCCTGCCATCACACCCTGCCACCACACCCTGTCACCACACCCTGCCATCACACCCTGTCATCACTCCCTGTCATCACACCCTGTCATCACACCCTGCCATCACACCCTGCCATCACACCCTGCCATCACAACCTGCCATCACACCCTGCCATCACACCCTGCCATCACACCCTGCCATCACACCCTGCCATCACACCCTGCCATCACACCCTGTCATCACTCGCCATGCACTGGATAAGCTGATAAACATTTGCGTGACAAGTCCTCTAGCTAAATCTTGTCCAGACGGCATAAAAAGGCAGCTGGTTTTAGGTACTACATTGACGGGTGAGGCTTTTTTTGTGATGTCTTTGTAGTAACCTGTAGTAACGAGGCGTGTAGGAACAATAAGGTTAATAGTAATAATCCGAAGATATGAAAAAAAGGACGGAAAGGAAAATAATAAATAAATATAAATGAAAAAAGAAAGAAAGAAAAAAGGACGGAAAAGACAGTAATAAATAAAGAAGAATTTAAGGAGAAAAAAGGACGAAAAAAAAATAATAAATGAATATAAATGAAAAAATAAATAAAGAAAAAAAAGGACGGAAAATAAAATAATAAATAAATATAAATGAAAAAAGAAAGAAAGAAAAAAAGGACGGAAAATAAAATAATAAATAAATATAAATGAAAAAAGAAAGAAAGAAAAAAAGGACGGAAAATAAAATAATAAATAAATATAAATGAAAAAATAAAGAAAGAAAAAAAGGACGGAAAAGGCAGTAATAAATAAAGAAAAATTAGAAAAAAGGCGAATAAAGAAGCGACGTACTATTTCATGTTAACACAGAGAATGGAAAACACTTTTTGACCTGTAACCTTTTTTTTTTTTTTTTTACTGGTTTATATCTATTTTTTTCTTTTTTAACCTGTTCTTTTTTTTTTACGTTCTGACTTTTTTTTTTTTTTTTACCTGTGTTGATCTATTTTAACGTTTTATTTTCCTTTTATTTGACCTATTAATCTTTTTTTTATATGTTTTATATACAATCACCTCGTGAATGAAGACACAGAGAAAAATGTTGCATATACTTCACCTAAAAGAAGGGAAGGACTCATTGTATAGTTATAAGTCCTTTGTTAGTATCTCGTGCTTCTTAATGTATTCCTCATCGTATTTTGCATAGTGACAATGATTGGATCTGACGTGTGTGTGTGTGTGGGTGTGGGTGTGGGTGTGGGTGTGGGTGGGTGTGGGTGTGTGTGTGTGTGTGTGGGTGGTGTGTGTGTGTGTGTGTGTGTGTGTGTGTGTGTGTGTGTGTGTGTGTGTGTGGTGTGTGTTTACTTTGTCAGAACTTTTTTTTCACTCACAAGCCGTCCGCATGCACACATCCTCTCTCTCTCTCTCTCTCTCTCTCTCTCTCCCCTCTCTCTCCTCTCTCTCTCTCTCTCTCTCTCTCTCTCTCTCTCTCTCTCTTTTCATTACTTTATCCCCTCAACCCACCCTATATACACACACACACACACACACACACACACACACACACACACACACACACACACACACATGGGGTACTCCGTAGTGTAGGGGTAGCACGCTCGGTTCACAACCGAGAAGTCCTGGGTTCGATCCCCGGGCGGAGCGGAAACAGATGGGCTGTTTCCTTAAAACCCGAGCCCCTGTCCACCCAGCAGTGAATGGGTACCGGGTGTTAGCCGGGGTTTGTGACCTGCTCTCCGGGGTGGTGGCTTCGGCCTACACTAAGCACTAAGGATGAATGATAAAAATGTTGATATGGAGACGGGGCCATACGAGCGTTGCTCTGGCCCTGTAAAATACAACTAGATGAATACAACTAGATGAATACACACACACACACACACACACACACACACACACACACACACACACACACACACACACACACACACACACACACGCGCGCGCACACACACACGTGAAGGGTGACCCACTAACCCTCAGGACACGACAGGTGAAGGTCAGGGCGTGTCAGGGTGGGTAGTGGGTGTGAGAGTGGGTGGTGGGTGTCAGGGTGGGTGGTGGGTGTGGGGATGGGTGGTGGTGGGTATTGATTCGCCACTTAGAGCCACCCCACCAAACGACGCTTGATAATATAGACACTTGTTATATGTAGAGGATAGATAGCCTGGCCTCCTCCGCGTGTTACTGTACGCGGCACTACTAACTAAGACTAAGACTAAGATTAAAAGCTAAGACTACTAACTAACTCTTGCTACTAATAACTACTACCACTAATAACTACTACTAATGCTGCTACTAATAACTACTACTAATGCTGCTACTAATAACTAACTATTACTAATAACTACTACTAATGCTGCTACTAATAACTACTACTTCTAATAACTACTACTAATGCTGCTACTAATAACTAACTACTACTAATAATAAGTACTACTAATGCTGCTACTAATAACTACTACTTCTAATAACTACTACTAATGCTGCTACTTATAACTACTACTTCTAATAACTACTACTAATGCTGCTACTAATAACTAACTATTACTAATAACTACTACTAATGCTGCTACTAATAACTAACTATTACTAATAACTACTACTAATGCTGCTACTAATAACTATCTATTACTAATAACTACTACTAATGCTGCTACTAATAACTACTACTTCTAATAACTACTACTAATGCTGCTACTAATAACTACTACTACTAATAACTACTACTAATGCTGCTACTTATAACTACTACTGCTAATAACTACTACTAATGCTGCTACTAATAACTAACTATTACTAATAACTACTACTAATGCTGCTACTAATAACTAACTATTACTAATAACTACTACTAATGCTGCTACTAATAACTAACTATTACTAATAACTACTACTAATGCTGCTACTTATAACTACTACTTCTAATAACTACTACTAATGCTGCTACTAATAACTACTACTTCTAATAACTACTACTAATGCTGCTACTAATAACTAACTATTACTAATAACTACTACTAATGCTGCTACTAATAACTAACTATTACTAATAACTACTACTAATGCTGCTACTAATAACTACTACTTCTAATAACTACTACTAATGCTGCTACTAATAACTACTACTTCTAATAACTACTACTAATGCTGCTACTAATAACTAACTATTACTAATAACTACTACTAATGCTGCTACTAATAACTAACTATTACTAATAACTACTACTAATGCTGCTACTAATAACTAACTATTACTAATAACTACTACTAATGCTGCTACTAATAACTACTACTTCTAATAACTACTACTAATGCTCCTACTAATAACTACTACTGCTAATAACTACTACTAATGCTGCTACTAATAACTAACTATTGCTAATAACTACTACTAATGCTGCTACTAATAACTAACTATTACTAATAACTACTACTAATGCTGCTACTTATAACTACTACTTCTAATAACTACTACTAATGCTGCTACTAATAACTAACTATTACTAATAACTACTACTAATGCTGCTACTAATAACTACTACTTCTAATAACTACTACTAATGCTGCTACTAATAACTACTACTACTAATAACTACTACTAATGCTGCTACTTATAACTACTACTTCTAATAACTACTACTAATGCTGCTACTAATAACTAACTACTATTATTAACTACTACTAATATCTAAGACTAAGACTAAAACTAAGACTACTAACTAACTCTGCTACTAAGAGGAAATACATCATGGCTTTTTATTGTAATTATTAGTCAAGTTTTTCTCTTTTAATTTAATTTGATTCTTAATATGTATTTTTTCAGTTTTTAAGGTTTTTATTAACTGTGTGTGTGTGTGTGTGTGTGGCTGTGTGCGTGTGCGTGTGCGTGTGTGTGTGCGTGTGCGTGTGCGTGTGTGTGTTATTTTTACTAGTGCCTGATTTTTTATTTTATGAATTTTCTAGTTTTCGTGAGGATTTGTCTTCTTTTTTTTATGGATTTTCTAGATTTCGTGAGTTTTTGTCTTCTTCTTTTTTATGGATTTTCTAGATTTCGTGAGTTTTTGTCTTCTTTTTTTATGGATTTTCTAGATTTCGTGAGGATTTGTCTTCTTTTTTTTATGGATTTTCTAGATTTGGTGTGTTTTTTGTCTTTTTTTTTTATGGATTTTCTAGATTTCGTGAGTTTTTTGTCTTTTTTTTTATGGATTTTCTAGATTTCGTGAGTTTTTTATTCTTATTTTTTTATGGATTTTCTAGATTTCGTGAATTTTTTGTCTTCTTTTTTTATGGATTTTCTAGATTTCGTGAGTTTTTTGTCTTTTTTTTTTTTATGGATTTTCTAGATTTCATGAGTTTTTTGTCTTCTTTTTTTATGGATTTTCTAGATTTCGTGAGTTTTTTGTCTTTTTTTTTTTATGGATTTTCTAGATTTCGTGAGTTTTTTATTCTTATTTTTTTTTATGGATTTTCTAGATTTCGTGAGTTTTTTTGTCTTCTTTTTTTATGGATTTTCTAGATTTCGTGAGTTTTTTTTTTTTTTTTTTATGGATTTGCTAGATTTCGTGAGTTTTTTTATTCTTATTTTTTTTTATGGATTTTCTAGATTTCGTGAGTTTTTTATTCTTATTTTTTTTATGGATTTTCTAGATTTCGTGAGTTTTTTATTCTTATTTTTTTTATGGATTTTCTAGATTTCGTGAGTTTTTTGTCTTCTTTTTTATGGATTTTCTAGATTTCGTGAGTTTTTTATTCTTATTTTTTTATGGATTTTCTAGATTTCGTGAGTTTTTGTCTTCTTTTTTTTTTTTATGGATTTTCTAGTTTTCGCGATTTAATATTTTTTTCTTGGTATGTTTGCATGTTTGGTTGACTTCCCCATTCCTGTCCATTCCTGCTCCTTGCCTTTCACTTTCCTTCCTTTCCTTTTCTGTTGTGTGACTTGTGTCCTTTCCCTTTCCTTACTCTCCTTTTCTTTATGCCTTTCTTCCATTGTAGCCGACTCTCTCTCTCTCTCTCTCTTCTCTCTCCCCTCTCTCTCTCTCTCTCTCTCTCTCTCCTCTCTCTCTCTCTCTCTCTCTCTCTCTCCTCTCTCTTCTCTCTCTCTCTCTCTCTCTCTCTCTCTCTCTCTCTCTCTCTCTCTCTCTCTCTCTCTCTCTCTCTCTCTCTCTTCTTTCCTTTCCATCACTATTTTTAAACACTCCTTTTCTGTATCTTCTTTTCCTTCCTTCCTTCCTTCCTTCCTTCCTTCCTTCTCTCCATCCTTCCTTCGTTCCTTCTTCCTTCCTTCCTTTTTGCTTTCCTTCCTTCCTTCCCTCCATCCTTCCTTCCTTCCTTTCTTCCTTCCTTCCTTCCTTCCTTCCTTCCATCCTTCCTTCCATCCTTCCCTCCTTCCATCCTTCCTTCCTTCTTCCTATCTTTTCCCTATCTCTTACTCCTTCACTCCCACCCTACCTTCCTTTAACCTTCCTTCCTCCTTCTACTCCTTCCTCTACACCCTATATATAGCAGACACGAGTAAGAAAACAACGCAAACAAACTATCAACAAACTCTCAGCCACCATTAGGCGGGAGTTCGGGTCACCTGTCAATACTAAAACCTCGCCCCGCCCTCACTTCTCCCGCCCACACCTAGCTGTTATTCCCTCGTCTGTCCTTCCCTCCCTCGCTACCTGTTCTTCTACCTTCACCTCTAACCTTTACTTATAACACTTCACCCCGCCCACCCTTCCTTCCCTTCCTTCCTTCCTTCCTTCCTTCCTTCCTTCCTTCCTTCCTTCCTTCCTTCCTTCCTCCTCCTTCTTCCTTCCTTCCTTTCTTCCTTCCTTCCTCGTCCTTCACTCCTTCCTTCCTTCGCTCCATCCTTTCTCCTTCCTTTCTGTCCTCCATCCTTCCCTTCCTTTCCTTACTTCCCCTTCCTTCCTTTCCCTCGTCCGCTCCCCTCCCCACCTTAGGAAAAAAGGTTGCAAAAGGTACACGATGATTTGCACCTTAAAGGCAAATGATCTCGGGCATCTTATGGTTCGCATTAAGGATGCAAAGTTGCACCTTTTTTTCTTAGTGTGCACCCCTTCCTTCCTTCCCCTCGCCCCCATACACCCACCGCCGCAAAGTACGGTGCAGCTATCTGGACGATGGAATAAGCTCGTTAGGGCTAAATATCCATCGGACTACGCTGCAGCGCAGCAATACAGTAAGCAGCACACAGCAATACAGCAGCAGCAATACAGCACAGCAGCAGCAATACAGCAGCAGCAACAGCAATACAGCAAGCAGCAATACAGCAGCAGCAACAGCAATACAGCAGCAGCAGCAGCAATACAGCAACAGCAATACAGCAGCAGCAGCAGCAATACAGCAGCAGCAATACAGCAGCAGCAACAGCGCCACAATAACCCTCGTGACGCTGGCTGTTAACAGTAAAAATGGAAATGATTGTACAAGATTAGACTATAAATTCGGCCGTGGTTTTCCGAGAATCTTACTAGTGAGGTGAATCAATGTCCTTGTTATGTAAGGTTTTGTTTCAGTCTAGGGCAGACCCGTAGCCAGGACTTACAGCTTTGGGGGTCTGTTGCTGTCGTAGGGGGGGGGGGGGGGGCTATGCTTTTTTTATACATTTCCTTCCACGTATTATTTCTACTAGAATATCTTTCTAGTAGTAGACTAGTATGTTTTTACTAGTTTCTATTAGAATGAATGAATGTAGCTGTATAGAATCAAATCATGAGTCACGAAAATGTAGTAAATCTGGCTTGCATTTTAGTATTTTTTACTTGTGTGTAGACAAACATATACGCTTCTTAGTAAAAAAAATTGGGGCGAGGATAATGAGTCTATTTGGAGAGGGAGGTAATAGCTCCCCCCCTAGCCCCCCCCCCCCCCCCCCCCGTGGCTAGGGGCCTGGTCTAGGGGCACCCAGCTGTGAGTGTGGACTGAGGCATGAAAACCTGCGCGTGGTAATGAATACTCAGACTAGAAATATTGTTTTGAGTAGACGTGTAATTCGCCAAGACCAACACGGCAAGAAGAATGTTGCGACCTTCCAAGAGCTTAAAATATTATTCAACATGTGTGATGCCGCGGTGTTGCTTATTTTTTCAAGACTCTGGCTTTTCTTTGGCTCTGAAACACCTGCAAGTGGGTCAAGGACATTTAAGTAAAGCCTCAGCCAGGAATGTTAGTCACTCAGCCTCACGTGCAGGACAGATAAGCAAGAAAAACAAACATCTGCTGCCGTCATTCACGCAGACTTATTTTTTTTAGTCTTCGCTTCCCCCAACACGAACAGCCTTGCCAGTGTAGCTACACGAGACGCCGCATGAGCCTGATTCTTGATTCACTAATAATCCAGATTTTTTCCCCTCTATTCCAGCCATTACTTGTTTTTTTTCATTCCCATGGAGCAGGAAATGATCTAAGACTAGCTTATTTTTATGTATCTCAAGGGTTTAATTGGCTGTAATGAGCCTTAAACATACCCATATACCATCATAACTCCATACCATTATTCGCATTATTCTTCTGCCTGACAGAGGTGATGATGGAGTTCGTAGAGAGCTCCACCCTACTCCTTAAACTGAACACGGAGTGTCGACGGATCACATCCAGATTGTTCATCCCGTTCTTAGCGAAAGCCAGGGACGAGCTGCACCACCTGGGCAGCCCCAGAAGCCTCTTAAGGATGTCATTGTGACAGACCTTAAGGCGGTTCATAGTGGCCACTTTGTACCGCGACCACAGCGAGTTGCAGTATATAGAGTAGCAGTGACTCCTGAATAACTCCATCTTCACCTCTCTGCTACAGTAGGAAGAATTTCCTCTGTAGAGTATTTCCCACGACAAGAAGCTTGGTGGTCTGCTTGATGATATCATCATCATCAGTCATGTCGTGGGATATAACATGGCCTAAGTATGCGAATCTATCCACAAAAGTGAGGGCAGACCCACCGAGCCATGCTGTTTTCAGGTAATTCACCTGAGCGCGGGCCGGTGATACTACCATGCACTCTGTCTTAGTGGTGTTGTAGACAATGTTATGCTTGGCAGCATACACCTGGCACACATTGATAAGGTCCTGCAACGCAACCGCAGTGGGTGCGAGCAGTACCATATCATCAGCATAGCTCAGTGAGTTGATGCACCCATCATGTATGTGGCAGCCGATACCTGTATCACGAAGGTTGGCACTGAGATCATCCGTGTACAGATTGTACAGGTACGGGGATAAAATTCCCCCCTGCCGAATACCATTGGCAGTACTAAAGGACAGCGAGAAGGAATTACCCCACTTAACAGTAAATTCCTGGGTAGTGTACCAGTACATTAATAAATTAACAATGTACCCAGGTGTACCCCTGACGAGAAGTTTATGAAAGAGCTTCCAGTAATTCACTCTGTCAAACGCCTTTCTGGCATCCAGGAAACACAGATAAACAGGTGAATTTCTGGAAGTGTAGTAATGAATGATATTCTTCAATGTCCACACACACATCTCAGTGCCAAGGCCTTTCTTATAGCTGAACTGATTGTCCAGTGTATACAGGTAGGCCTCAAGACGATGGAGCACCACTTTCTCCAGCACCTTGGACAGGGCGGTTGCTATGGCAATGGGCCTGTAATGCCAGAGTTAGCAGGGTCCTTCACTTTGCTCTTAAGTAAAGGCACTATAAACACTGCCAAGACCCGACTGGGTATGTACTGATGGCAGACACAGGCATTGATGAAGAGACAGAGCCAAGTAACCAGGCTGGGGGGCGCATACTTAAATGCCCCAGAAGGGAGCCCATCCATACCCAAAGCCTCACTGGAGGAGAGGCTTTGCAAAACCCCTCTCATTTCCTCGTGGTCCACGCTGCGGAAACCCTGCAGCGAGCGACACACCACGCATCCCATCACGCAGGGCATTCTCACTCTCCTCGTCCCTCACACAGTTGAAAATGCCCTTGAAATGGTCTCCTCACATGGAGGCGATGCCCCCCTCCCCCACAGCGTGATCCACCCGTAGGGGAAGCGTGTGTGAGCCCGGGTTCAAATATGATCAACAGATGATAATCGCGGCTCAAGGCAGAGTCATGCAAGTGTAAGTAAAGTAAAGGGAGAAAATTCGCCTTTAGTAATGATAACACCGTAGTATAGCGTGCATATCATGGCTTTGTTATGCTAGGAGGTAGGGTTATCGGGCACAGCAGGAAGAATCAATGGTATAGTCAATTTTTTTTAACGAGGCGAAAATTCCATTCTACCTTAAGGTCTCATGCTTAAAGTTATACCAATACGTTTACCTGATAATATGGTTAACTATGAAAAAATGCAACTGAAATTTAGAAGAAGCGTAGTATTCTCTTCTCCTGGCATCAAATATCAGTCAGTAAGCAGCAAGGGGTCAGGATTTTTCGCCTCGTAAAAGACCCAGAGTATAGTGATTGTGTGTGCGTGGCTGTGTATTGATTTGTCCTTAGTGCCGCAGCGATATTGACCATTGAGAGAGCAAGGCGAGAGCATCTATAGGCAAACAACGAGAGAGAGAGAGAGAGAGAGAGAGAGAGAGAGAGAGAGAGAGAGAGAGAGAGAGAGAGAGAGAGAGAGAGAGAGAGAGAGAGAGAGAGAGAGAGAGAGAGAGAGAAGAGAGAGAGAAAGAGAAAGAGAGAGAGAGAGAGAAACAGGGAGACAGACAGACAGAAACAGAGACAGACAGACAGAAAAAGAGACAGACATACATAAACAGAGAGAGAGAGAGAGAGAGAGAGAGAGAAGAGAGAGAAGAAGAGAGAAGAGAGAGAGAGAGAGAGAAGAGAGAGAGAGAGAGAGAGAGAGAGAAAAGAGAAAGAGAAAGAGAAAGAGAAAGAGAGACAGAGAGATTGATTTCTATGTGTAAACTGAACTATCGTGCCCTTATGTGTGCGGTCAGCTGCAGGAGTAAGCGTGAGAGAGCCAGGCTTGTCGTATGCCAGAGGTCGCCTGGGAATCTACCTCGACGCGAAACCATAACGTACTACCACGCTATTCCTACCACCATCACTACCACCTTCCACCTACCACAGTCATTTCTCCACCCAAGACACTACTAACCACCCTCAAACCACCACCTCAGTCCTCACCCTCTGCCTACCACAGTCATTCTTCCACCTAAGACATCATTCCACCACATTAATCACTCTCAAACCACCTCTCATATCCCCTCTCTCTCTCCCACCACTTCTCTCCCATCTCTCTGATCTCTCCTCCTCTCTCTCTTCTCTCCTACCTTCTCCCTCTTCTCCCTCTCTCCCTCTCTCTCTCTCTCTCTCTCTCTCTCTCTCTCTCTCTCTCTCTCTCTCTCTCTCTCTCCCCCATCACTCCCTCCCTCACTCCTATCTCTCCACTGACACCATTTCCCATCCTCCACCCCAGCACCACAAGGCTCGGCGGACCCTTTCTATGTGTGCACGAGCCGCCGTAATGGGTGATACGTCCTGGGGTTTAATAGAGGCTAATAGCGCTTTACTTCAATCTTACAGGATTAACCGGGGGAGTGAAAACCAGAGCAAGGCAGTCCCCTCCATTCCTCCCCCACCCTGCACCCGCCTGGACTATGGACTGTAGCAGGCTGGGGGTGGACTCTTCGGACTCTTCAAAGCACGAGGACTGGGCAATCTGGTATCTGTAATTGCCTTCGAGAGATCGCCGTCCCGTGTAGACCGCGCGATGTTGAGGATGGTGTGTCCCAGTGCGAGTGTTGTTCCCAGTTGTGTGCCCCGCCGGTCCCGACCCTCCTAGCTCTCCTCGCTTTGCTCCACGATGACTGCCAGAGAGAAAGCAAAGAATACCAAGCTGGAATTCTTTTTGAAGAAGAATCTCCACCCCACCGTCTATAACAACATAAGGTACGTGGAACCAGATTTGTTAGTGCAATGAATTTATCTGAGTTTTTGGGTTTTATAGCAATGTGTTTTCTGGCTTTCCTCTTTTAAGTAACTGTTTATACTTTACAGTCCTTATAGCAATGACTTTTCTGCCTTTTCTCTTTTAAGTAACTG
Source organism: Chionoecetes opilio (assembly GCA_016584305.1). Lineage (NCBI taxonomy): Eukaryota > Metazoa > Arthropoda > Malacostraca > Decapoda > Majidae > Chionoecetes > Chionoecetes opilio. The sequence goes on along the minus strand of JACEEZ010019766.1, from coordinate 162,867 downwards.
TTTATACTTTACAGTCTTTATAGCAATGACTTTTCTGCCTTTCCTCTTTTAAGTAACTGTTTATACTTTACAGTCTTTATAGCCATGACTTTTCTGCCTTTTCTCTTTTAAGTAACTGTTTATACTTTACAGTCTTTATAGCAATGACTTTTCTGCCTTTTCTCTTTTAAGTAACTGTTTATACTTTACGGTCTTTATAGCAATGACTTTTCTGCCTTTTCTCTTTTAAGTAACTGTTTATACTTTACAGTCTTTATAGCAATGACTTTTCTGCCTTTCCTCTCTTAAGTAACTGTTTATACTTTACAGTCTTTATAGCAATGACTTTTCTGCCTTTCCTCTTTTAAGTAACTGTTTATACTTTACAGTCTTTATAGCAATGACTTTTCTGCCTTTCCTCTTTTAAGTAACTGTTTATACTTTACAGTCTTTATAACAATGACTTTTCTGCCTTTCTTCTTTTAAGTAACTGTTTATACTTTACGGTAACCTGACCTGACCTGTTTAGCGACAAACAAACAAACAAGCCATAACACTCTGGGTATATTGCAAGATAATTCCGTCTATCTATAGGAAAAAAATAAGCAATAGCTCCTTTTATGATAATCTTTCAATATTAACGACGTATAGAATTGCATTTTAGAGCGACATATTTTCTTATGATGAAGAAGGCGTGCTAATTTTCCCTAAAACACTCATTTAATGTATCGTCCTTTTCCTTTTCCCTTCCCCTTCTTCTTCCTCCTTCCTTCCTTCTTCTTGCTTTTTTCTCCTTCTTGCTTATCTTCCTTCCTCTTTCCCCTTCCCTTTCATGTTTTCTTTCCCCCCTTCTTGTTTATCTTCCTCCTTCCTTCTTCCTTCTTAAGCTTTCTTCCTCCTTCTTGCTTATTTCTTCCTTCTTCCTTCCTTCCTTCATGCTTTTCTTCCTCCCTTCTTGCTTACTTCCTCCTTCCTTCATTCCTTTTCATGCTTTCTTTCTTCCTTTTTTGCTATCTTCCTTCCTTCCTTCCTTCTTCTTGCTTTTTTCCTCCTTTCTTGCTTATCTTCCTTCCTTCCTTCCTTCCTTCCTTCATGCTTTCTTTCTTTCCTTCTTGCTTATCTTCCTTCCTTCATTCCTTCCTTCCTTCTTGCTTTCTTTCCTCCCTTCTTGCTTATCTTCCTTCCTTCCTTCCTTCCTTCCTTCTTGCTTTCTTTTCTCCCTCCCTTCTTGCTTATCTTCCTTCCTTCATTCCTTCCTTCCTTCTTGTTTCTTTTCTCCCTTCCTTCTGGCTTATCTTCCTTCCTTCCTTCCCGCCATCCCTCCCTCCTTCCTTCATTCCTATCTGTACCCCTTACTCCTTCACTCCCACCTTACCTTCCTTTATCCCTCCCTTCCTACCTCCTTTTAGCTTAGAGCGCAATCTATATCTTATGAATTAAATTTTAAAGCGCAATCTATAATCTTATATTTCTTAAGTGTTTTTACGGAGGAGGATACACAGACGATACCTGATAGTGAACAGATGTTCAAAGGAAGCGATGAGGAGAAACTCAAAGATATTGTGATAACTAGGGAAATGGTGGAAGAGGGTATAGAAAAAATGAAAACATTTAAATCGCCAGGACCAGATGAAGTGTATCCCAGGGTATTAAAGGAATGCAAGGAGGTTGTTAGTGAGTCGTTAGTGCACATTTTTAGGAAATCGGTTGAGATAGGCGATGTGCCATTATTGTGGAGGAAAGGAAATGTTGTTCCCATATTTAAGAAGGGAGACAGAGGACTAAAGTCAAATTATCGACCCGTAAGTCTAACATCAGTGGTGGGTAAATTATTGGAATCTATTATTGCAAAAAACATTAGAGAGCACTTAGATAAACATAGTTTGATCAATGATTCACAACATGGATTCACCAAGGGTAGGTCATGTCTCACCAATTTATTGAGTTTTTATAGGAAAGTTTATGAGACGGCAGATAATGATAAGGATTATGATATAATATATTTGGACTTTAGTAAGGCATTTGACAAAGTACCACACGAGCGACTCTTAAATAAGGTTAGGGCTCATGGTATAGATGGGAAGGTTCTTCATTGGATCAGAGCTTGGCTAAGTAATAGGCAACAAAGGGTTACAATTAATGGTTCCAAATCTGAATGGGGACTGGTGACAAGTGGAGTTCCACAAGGGTCTGTTTTGGGCCCATTACTATTTTTGATTTACATCAACGACTTGGATAGTGGGATTAGCAGTGATATCAGCAAGTTTGCTGATGATACTAAGTTAGGTAGGATTATTGGATCACAGTCTGACGTAAACATATTGCAGGGAGACTTAGATAAACTTAACGAGTGGGCAGTCAGATGGCAGATGGAATTTAATATTGATAAATGTAGCGTTATGAATGTTGGTAGAAAAAACCCTGGTAATAGATACACCATAAGCAATGTATCGCTGAAAAGATCAGAAGGTGAAAAAGATCTTGGAGTGAGGGTGAGCCCAGACCTCCGACCTAGGAAACAATGTATTGAGGCCAGAAATAGAGCTAATAGAGTATTAGGATTCATTACCAGAAGTGTTAAAAGTAGAAGTGCGGAAGTTATTCTAAAGCTTTATCTGGCTCTAGTCAGGCCTCACCTAGACTATGCAGTTCAGTTTTGGTCTCCATATTACAGGATGGATATAGTGTTGTTAGAAAAAGTGCAGAGAAGGATGACCAAAATGATACAAGGGATGCGTAACTTTAGTTATGAGAGGAGATTGAAGTTATTAAAATTACACTCACTCGAGAGACGCAGAGTAAGGGGCGATCTGATAGAAGTTTTTAAGTGGATAAAGGGATTTAATAAAGGAGAGGTAGGAAAAGTTCTTACGGCTTTTAACCAGGGTAGAACAAGAAGTAACG
>JACEEZ010019766.1:149984-154984 GCA_016584305.1 Chionoecetes opilio | reverse complement strand
GAGTCAGTTATTTCTGCTGCCTTATAAAGAATACAATTATCCATCCCTCTCTGGTGACTGTGCTAGTGTGCTACCTTCCTTCCTCTTCACTATGCATGGTCCTCGCGTCTTCACACTTGACACTATCGACCCAACCCTCACAAAGGATCCCGAAGGTCAATTTCACGTCTCTTGTCTCGCTTACATGAGATTCAGAAACACATTCATAGGCTTTCTTGCACTATCAAGCGGATGTCGTGAGAGCATTGTCCCGACGCATAACGAATATTTCTGATATCAGAGACTTCTTTCTCTCTTCTACACTTAACATTTTTTATCACGTACTAAATTAGACAACTAAATAATTTGCTTGTTACGTATACTTGTTTACGTATCACTGGTAAACTCTGGAACTCTCTTTCTGTTTCTATCTGTTCACCTTCCTGCGACTTAAATCTTTTCAAGGGAGGAGTGACAAGACACCTCCCGAACTAAATTTGGCCCACCCCCGTTTCCTTATTCTCTTACTGTCTTCTTTATAGGGACTGGCAACTAAGCGGGCTGTGTGTTACCTCTTTATTTTTGCCCTTGGCCAGTACTTTGTGATGTTAAACTAATAAGAATAAAAATACTGCGCCGCTAGTACCCCCTCGTGTATCAGGAAGTGCGGAATCGCGGAGAGCCTGGGAGCCGCAGATCATGAATCAGTGAACAACATGAGCCAGCGTTCCGACAAAGAAAGTTGATATACAGAGTCACATTAAAAAAATCATCTTTGGGGGGGAGGGGGCAGAGAGAGAGAGAGAGAGAGAGAGAGAGAGAGAGAGAGAGAGAGAGAGAGAGAGAGAGAGAGAGAGAGAGAGAGAGAGAGAGAGAGAGAGAGAGAGAGAGAGAGAGAGAGAGAGAGAGAGAGAGAGAGAGAGAATTTTGATGAGAGTAGGCTCAAAAAATTGCAAATAATCGTAGGTGGTAAGCGGCTTGGTCCCATGTCGATTGAATAATTTTGAAGGGGGGTTTTGGGCTAAAAACACTTTAGGCGTATTAGATTACAGGAAAAACTCTGCGGTAACGTCTTGCCGCATTCCACAAACTCAGTAGACTCATGGACGTTTGTGTGAGTGTGAGTGTGTGTGTGTGTGTGTGTGTGTGTGTTGGAATCACACGGCACACAAAGGGTTGGAATCACACGGAACGTGGTCTACCCCGAGGCACTTTGACCAACGACAGCAACAACACGATTGGAGTTTGCAATCACATGTTGTCTAATATATACCACTACTACAAACATCAATACATGGGTCCCAAGGGCTCACAAGCACTTGTTTACTTCCATAGCAGATCTACTACTAACACTTTTTTCTATACTACTACTACTACTACTACTACTACTACTACTTACTACTACTACTACTACTACTACTACTACTACTACTACTACTACTACTACTACCTCCACCACCACCACCACCACTACTACCACCACTACCACCACTACAACCACAACCACTTCTACTGTATCAGAAAAAAATGTCTGCCAGTAATGAGTGTCTGAAGGTTACCGCTACATAATTCATCTCCTGTTCCATGATCGTCTTAATCTTTTACATAGGTTGGAGGGAGGCATGTATCTTGCATTGCAGCTTGGTGGTCGAGCTTAGGTTTGCGTCATCACCAATCACCACCTTCGATCTGCTAACTCAAGGTCACTCATTCCTACTCTACCTTTTCCTCATGCTCCTTAACCCCTTGAGGCCCATAACGTAATATCCATAGTAATTTGGATACTATTAGACAGTTTTTAGTGAATATAAGCAATATTTAATAGCTATGACCTGTTCAGCATCCTTGTCCACTAGCTAATTTGGTATATTTAGTTACTTTTCGTAATTTTATGGCTGACAACAGACGATTTTATATAGCAAAGGAAAGATCTGGGCGTGAAGGGGTTAACAGAAACGTAGAGTGATGTCTGTGTATGAATGTGTTGTGGTAGACAGATTCTAGTCACAAAGAAGAAGTTTCGTCTACAGAAAGAGAGATATGGTGTTGAAAGAGAAAAAAAGGGATATGGTGTTGAGAGAGAAAAAAAGAGGAATATGGTGTTGAGAGAAAAAAAAGGAATATGGTGTTGAGAGAGAGAAAAAAAGAGAGGTATGGTGTTGAGAGAGAAAAAAAGGATATGGTGTTGAGAGAAAAAAAAAGGAATATGGTGTTGAGAGAGAAAAAAAAGGGATATGGTGTTGAGAGAGAAAAAAAGAGAGAGTATGGTGTTGAGAGAGAAAAAAAGGATATGGTGTTGAGAGAGAGAAAAAAAGAGAGGTATGGTGTTGAAGAGAAAAAAAGGGATATGGTGTTGAGAGAAAAAAAGGAATATGGTGTTGAGAGAAAAAAAGAGAATATGGTGTTGAGAGAAAAAAAAAGAATATGGTGTTGAGAGAGAGAAAAAAAGAGAGGTATGGTGTTGAGAGAGAAAGAAAAGGATATGGTGTTGAGAGAGAAAAAAAGAGAGGTATGGTGTTGGAGAAAAAAAAAGGAATATGGTGTTGAGAGAAAAAAAAGGGAATATGGTGTTGAGAGAAAAAAAGAATAGGTGTTGAAGAAAAAAAAGGTAATATGGTGTTGAAGAGAAAAAAAGGATATGGTGTTGAGAGAGGAAAAAAAAGAGGATGGTGTTGAGAGAGAAAGAAAAGGATATGGTGTTGAGAGAGAAAAAAAGGAGGTATGGTGTTGAGAGAGAAAAAAGAGGACTATGGTGTTGAGAGAGAAAAAAGAGAGAGGTATGGTGTTGAGAGAGAAAAAAAGGACTATGGTGTTGAGAGAGAAAAAAAGAGAGGTATGGTGTTGAGAGAGAAAAAAGGATATGGTGTTGAGAGAGAAAAAAAGAGGAATATGGTGTTGAGAGAGAAAAAAAGGAGATATGGTGTTGAGAGAGAAAAAAAAGAGAGGTATGGTTTGAGAGAGAAGAAAGGATATGGTGTTGAGAGAGAGAAAAAAAGAGAGGTATGGTGTTGAGAGAGAAAGAAAAGGAGATGGTGTTGAGAGAGAGAAAAAGAGAGTATGGTGTTGAGAGAGAAAAAAAGGATATGGTGTTGAGAGAAAAAAAAGGAATATGGTGTTGAGAGAGAAAAAAGAGAGGTATGGTGTTGAGAGAGAAAGAAAAGGATATGGTGTTGAGAGAGAAAAAAAAAGAGAGGTATGGTGTTGAGAGAGAGAAAAAGAGAGGTATGGTGTTGAGAGAGAAAAAAAGGATATGGTGTTGAGAGAGAGAAAAAAAGAGATATGGTGTTGAGAGAGAAAGAAAAGGATATGGTGTTGAGAGAGAAAAAAAAAGAGAGGTATGGTGTTGAGAGAGAAAGAAAAGGATATGGTGTTGAGAGAGAAAAAAAGAGAGGTATGGTGTTGAGAGAGAAAGAAAAAGAGGTATGGTGTTGAGAGAGAAAAAAGAAGAGATATGGTGTTGAGAGAAAAAAAAGAGATAATGGTGTTGAGAGAAAAAAAAGGAATATGGTGTTGAGAGACAGAAAAAAAAGAGAGGTATGGTGTTGAGAGAGAAAGAAAAGGATATGGTGTTGAAGAGAGAAAAAAAGAGAGGTATGGTGTTGAGAGAGAAAGAAAAGGATATGGTGTTGAGAGAAAAAAAGAGAGGTATGGTGTTGGTACCAAAGAGAGAGATGCTGAGAGTGTTGATTCTGTCACGTTCATGTTGTCGTGGATAATATGATTGACTGTTAATTATTCTTATAGTTGTACACAAGAAACTATGAAAAACACTTGTAATATGCAATTATATCACAATAAATAGCCTCACACTCCTTTTTTAAGCTTACAGTAGGTTAAAATAGCGTGTTCTAACGAAAACAACTATAATACCAAATTTGAATTTCTGTATCCTAAAAAAGGCTGTAAACTGTCAATTTTCAACATTTTTTTGCCTCTCAAAAATACATTAAAACACTTGAAAAAACGTTGATTTCACGATTAAAATTGATAAGTAAAAAGCATTTAAAATACATATTTTTGGCTACAAATTTTGTAAAATGTAGATGAAACAAATATCAGTTATGCAGTTACGTCAAAGCTATAAACAGGTAGCAAATAACAGTTATGCAGTTACGTAAAGCTATAAACAGGTAGCAAATAACAGTTATGTAATAATGTAAAGCTATATACAGGGGTAAATCAAACTCTAATAAGGCATATATGACTTCAATTTAAGGAAAAAAATCTACATATCATCAATAACTAGCTAATATCATTGAAAAAACACATTTTGGGACATATAGCATTAAAATAAGGAAAACTCCTTATGTATATATATAATTACACTACATGTTACAAACAACTATGCAAAACGCATTCAAACTACCATTATATCACAAATAATAATCTCAAACTCTCTTTATTTGCTTAGAGTAATGTACAATTGCATTTGTGAAGGCAAACAACTATATTTCCCATTTATAATTTATCTATCAAAAGATGGGCTAAAAATTGTCATTTTTCACTTCTTTGTAACCTTTGAAATATACATTAAAACACTTAATAAATGTTGGTTTAAGGAGTAAAATTGCTAATTAAATTTCATAAAAAATACATATTTTTAGCTACTCATTTTGTAAAATGCTGTTGTAGCAAATATCAAAAGCTATTTATCTACAGATATAGAGGAATACAAGTGCTTGTGGGCCTTTCGGACCCATGTATTGATGTTTGTAGTAGTAGTATATATTAGACAACAATGTGATTGCAAACTCCAATCGTGTTGCTTGCTGTCGTTGGTCACTGGTCAAAGTGCCTCGGGGTAGACCACGTTCCGTGTGATTACACACTTCGACGCATCAGCACAGCCAACCCTTGACAGGCTGACGTAGAATTGGCCGTGCGTGGAGTATATTAGAATATCGACCCTAAGCACACACACGCACACCACACACCCACCCACACAAACACACACGCACACACACACGCACACACACACACGCACGCACGCACGCACACACATGCACACACATACATGCATG
>JACEEZ010019766.1:67484-147484 GCA_016584305.1 Chionoecetes opilio | reverse complement strand
AGTTACCTTCCCCTGGCCAGAGAGAGGGAGGTTGATGGACGGGGGATGGGGAGGGGGATAGGGGGGATCCTCTCAACCACGTCTTGCCTATCAGTTACCTTCCCTTGGCCAGAGGGAGGGAGGTCGATGGACCGTCAGAGGGTTTGAGGGGGGGGACGGTGTCCGAGCTCGGTAAAGATATCCGTAAAGGATTTGCGGGGAATCGAACCCACACACTTTTTGTTGACGTATTGAAACACCAACACTGTACCACTGAGCTATGGAGCACCCAGCTAAAATAATCGAGAAGATATATTTGAACACCTCACCCGAACTATTACTGTGACTTTTACTTTTAGGCTCATTTTGCCAGGCCAAAACCTGGGAAAACACCTTTATTGCCCGTGTACTCCTAAGAGCTCCGAGATGATGCACCAAGCCTGGGGCACAGATACTCTTACAGGGGCTGCACACCCTGAAGTATGCCTTGGGCTGTACAGCTTCAAGGTGATAGGTGAGAGGCGATGGCAGGGTAGGGTACTAAACTACTAACTCCACCCTGAGGACAGACGGGTTCCTGGCTTCCACATCTCTCTCAGACTTACATCAGTGATCCAAGCTCCAAGATGCAAGTAAGCTCAATATGAGTGCTGGCTAACTTCAACCTTATGAGGCGAATAAAATACCGAATAAATAATGTCCTGCTAACACCAGGCACGGCGGTGTGAGGGTTGTGGTGGTGGTCGGCGGGTCGCCCCGAGCCACCCGAGAACCTTCGCTTTACTGGCTAATAATGGACGACACATGTACTGCTTCCATGTATTGTGTTGATCATTGCAGTATATAGGTGCCTATAGTCACGAAGATTACGGTGCGGCAGAAAAGTTGTATTGCAGACCCATGAAAACGCCCAGTTGTGTCTGATCTTAAAAAGGTAGAAAGGTAGAGGTGATATACGTCCACAAATTCCCTTGCACCAAAACTTTTCAACCCAATGCCCGCAAAAGAGAGTCGCAGCATCTCTTGGACATGGTTGGTTGTGGCTCTTGGTGTTGTGATCACGCGGCCAGCACTGCGTGGCGGGAAACATGTGCCCTGGCCCCCACCGAAACGAGGCTCATGATGAAATTGATAAGAAAGGAGAAAAATGGATGAGTGCGAATAATGACAGTGTCTAGAATGTCCTTGAGTCTCGCCTGTCTGTCCTTCGCCTCGCCAGACTGTCCCGCTCGTGGTGGTTTGTGTTTAGACGACTGCTTGGCATGATCCAGGGCACTCATTGCTTATATACTTAGAGGCGGTGGCTCTTGACTAACGCAATAGTGTGTGTGTGTGTGTGTGTGTGTGTGTGTGTGTGTGTGTGTGTGTGTGTGTGTGTCTGTGTGTGTGTGTGTGTCTGTCTGACTGTCTCTGTCTGTCTGTCTGTCTGTCTCTCTGTATGTCTCTCTCTCTCTGTATGTCTGTCTCTCTCTCTCTCTGTCTGTCTGTCTCTCTCTCTCTCTGTCTGTCTCTCTCTCTCTGTCTGTCTGTCTCTCTCTCTCTCTCTGTCTGTCTGTCTCTCTCTGTCTGTCTCTCTCTCTGTCTGTCTCTCTCTCTGTCTGTCTCTCTCTCTGTCTGTCTCTCTCTCTGTCTGTCTCTCTCTCTGTCTCTCTCTCTCTTCTCTCTCTCTCTCTCTCTCTCTCTCTCTCTCTCTCTCTCTCTCTCTCTCTCTCTCTCTCTCTCTCTCTCTCTCTCTCTCTCTCTCTCTCTCTCTCTCTCTCTCTGCGGCAAAGGGTGTCGTGACATACTTGTTTTCCGTAAAATATCAGTCGATTGTTACGTAAAGATTATTGTGAGAGGTAATACTACATAGCTTCCTTCCTGGGTTGTTTTGTTGATCAAGAAATATAGTTTTGTTGGTCAATAAATATAGAAGATATAGAGAGCCGAAATACCCAATAATAAAACAACAGAATCTTATAAATGAATAATACTGCAAAAAAGAAAACAGCTACGTAATATTATCCCTAAAAAATATTACCAGGATATTAGTTTTGGTGATAAAGAAATATACAAGAAGATAAAAAGAACCAAAAAACGCAATAATAAAAAAACAGAATTTAATTAATGAAGGCTGAAAAAAAAGAAAGCAGCTACGTAATATTCTCCCTAAAAATATGACCTGGCTATTAGTAATTACGGCAAGATAAACTACCGCCTCGTCCCTCCCATTCCTTACCACCCCAGAGCTTGTTATCACGTCTCGTTCCCGGGAGGTACAGGTCCCCGTGAGACACACACACACACACACGCCCAGGTAGCCGTGCAGGTATCGAGGACAGGGGACCAACGCGATTGCTTAGCGAGCCAATCTGGTGCCAGGAAGGGCTATTACCTGGCGCTCGGTAGCCGGGAGACGCCCTTCTATAGCCTTAATTTAATAGATGGGCCGGTGCTTCAGTGACTCTGCTTCACGTCCATGCCTTGACCTGAAGCACTGGTGAAGCCCCTGCCTTGCTTGCTGTGTGTGTGTGTGTGTGTGTGTGTTATTCACCCATGGTCTTGTCCACGCGAGCTGGCTTGCGATCGCCAGTTTTCACCCTCTCAGTGCGAGCTCATCATTACCGATCTTTAGGCAATGCTGGGACCTCACACACCACACACCCCATCCCCTTGCTCAAGGGGGACAGTAACCGCCCGAATTTGTCAGTGAAAAATCCCCAGGAGCGCTAGGATTCGAACTGCCTACCCACAGAGTGGGAGACCTGAATGTTGGTAGAAAAAACCCTGGTAATAGATACACCATAAGCAATGTATCGCTGAAAAGATCAGAAGGTGAAAAAGATCTTGGAGTGAGGGTGAGCCCAGACCTCCGACCTAGGAAACAATGTATTGAGGCCAGAAATAGAGCTAATAGAGTATTAGGATTCATTACCAGAAGTGTTAAAAGTAGAAGTGCGGAAGTTATTCTAAAGTTTTGTCTGGCTCTAGTCAGGCCTCACCTAGGCTATGCGGTTCAGTTTTGGTCTCCATATTACAGGATGGATATAGCCTTGTTAGAAACAGTGCAGAGAAGGATGACCAAAATGATACAAGGGATGCGTAACTTTAGTTATGAGAGGAGATTGAAGTTATTAAAATTACACTCACTCGAGAGACGCAGAGTAAGGGGCGATCTGATAGAAGTTTTTAAGTGGATAAAGGGATTTAATAAAGGAGAGGTAGGAAAAGTTCTTACGGCTTTTAACCAGGGTAGACAAGAAGTAACGGATTCAAGCTGGAAAAGCGTAGATTTAGAAAGGAAATAGGGAAAAACTGGTTCACAAATAGGGTGGTGAATGAATGGAATGGTCTCAGTAGACAGGTAGTTAGTGCGGAGTCATTAGGGAGCTTTAAAGAGGAGCTGGATAGGTTCATGGATGGGATGAAAGGTGGATGTAGGTAGTGTTAGGTGACAGGAACTACCACGTGTAGGCCTCGCGGCCTCTTGTAGCTTCCTTATTTTCTTATGTTCTTATGAGACCAGCACGTTATCAACCTGACCATCGGTGGTGTGTGTGTGTGTGTGTGTGTGTGTGTGTTAATTTTCTCACTCAGTTTTTTTTGTGGTTAACCTTGTTTCGTGTTTTTCGTGTCTTAATCAGATATCATTTGTTACATTTGACGGGGCTGCATTATAAGAACATAAGAACATAAGATAATAAGGAAGCTACAAGAGGCCGTGAGACCATTATATATATTTTTTCCCAGTACGTAGGAAAGCTATAGAGTGAGCGTTGCCTTGCCTGCCTTGTCCATTATTGAGTGAGTGTCGCTGACTGGCACATTTCCACGGCACAGACCCACTTACTCCAGGCGTGACACATATAGTCATGCAGGGAGGCGCGTGTCACGTCCACACACATGCCATGACAGGGAGTGGCACGTGATCTGGCACGGACAAGGCACAAGGAGTCATGCTGATAAGGAAGAACTAGATAAGAGAAGGCGTGACGGGGAAGAGGGGAGAGAGAGAGAGAGAGAGAGAGAGAGAGAGAGAGAGAGAGAGAGAGAGAGAGAGAGAGAGAGAGAGAGAGAGAGAGAGAGAGGATGTGAGAAGGAATCGATGGCAGAGAGAGAGAGAGGAGAGGAGAGAGAGAGAGAGAGAGAGAGAGAGAGAGAGAGAGAGATTTCACCAGTACTAAAGATCCACGAATAAAAGAAAAAAACTCCACCAACTTCCACTTCAGATCTACTACTAACACTTTTTCTACACTACGACTACTACTAAGAGGTTAGGGAATTTAACCCCTTGAGACCCAGAACGTTATTTCCATTGTTTTTTACTACCATTAGACGATTTTAATAGGTATAAGCAATATTTTATAGATTTGACCTGTTTAGTATCCTTGTCCATGCACTAACTAATTTGGTATATTAAGTTACTTTTCGTAATTTTATGGCTAACAACAGACAATTATCTATAGCAAAGGGGATCTGGGCGTGAAGTGGGGTTAAGCGATAAGTTGTGGAGGAAGTGGGTGAATAACTAGGGAAGGAGGGAGGTGGATGGGTGGGTGGGTATGTGGGTGAGTAGCAAGGGAGGGAAGGAGGTCGGGAGGTGGGTGGGTGGGTGGGTAGGGGTGACTTAGTACTCCGGCGACACGCGAGTCTCCCTCTTGAGCCTCGTTCCTAGCGGTGCGGTCCTCATCAATAACAATACCAGCTCCTATAACACTACCTCGCCGCACGTTAAATTGGCGAAAATGGGGCCCCTTCACTCCTCCCTTCCGAACGCACGGGATTGGCTGAGGTGTTGGGTGTTGGGGCTTTAGGGGGGAACTTGGAGTAAGGCATTCTCACCCAACACCCAACACCTCAGCCAATCCCGTGCATTCGGAAGGGGGGAGTGAAGGGTAAGATTTTCGCCAACTTAACGTGCGGCGAGTATATTATGTATACTAAGCAGCGCGTGTGACCTCAATTTTTCTTACTAACAATGAAATTTCTTACTAATAATGAAATCGAGATGGCTGAAGTATTAAATGATTACTTTGCTTCTGTTTTTACAGTTAAAGATATAAATGGACTGGCAGACGTGGGCTGCGATCAAAGTAACGTAATTCCATTGATCAATTGCGAATTCCTTGAGGACACAATAATTAAAGCAATAGATAAACTTAGTTAACAAATTCCCCGGGCCAGACTGTATTGCACCGCGAGTTTTAAAGGAAGCGAAGCACCAGATCTGCAAACCTCTTTCAATAGTTTTTAACCAATCCCTAATTTCCGGTAAAGTCCCTTGCGATTGGAAACTTGCAAATGTTACTCCAATACAGAAAAAAAGGTGATTTGACACAACCGAGCAACTACAGACCGATCAGCCTCACATCCGTAGTCTGTAAATTAATGGAAACAGTAATACGAGACAATGTGGTAAAATTCTTAGAAGAAAATAATCTGATCAAAAACTCCCAGCACGGCTTTCGTAATAAACGTTCTTGCTTCACAAATTTGCTAGACTTTTTTAATGATGTATACAGCACGTTCGACGCGACGAAAGCAGTAGATGTGATTTATCTTGACTTTCAAAAAGCGTTTAACAAAGTCCCCCATAAGCGTTTACTTAAGAAATTAAAGTCTCACGGCATAACTGGAAATATCTTAAACTGGCTTGAAGGACTGGCTTTCTGAGAGAAAGCAGCGCGTCGTAATTAATGGAAAAGCATCTATCTGGCAAGATGTTTTAAGTGGTGTACCGCAGGGATCTGTACTAGGTCCTGTACTTTTCTTAATCTATGTAAACGATATTGACGAAGGCCTCACCTGTAAGATATCAAAGTTTGCGGACGATACTAATATAGTCCAAGAGCATTAATTAGGTCAAATATAACTAAAAACTAGAAAAAATTCCTAACAAGCTGATTTTTTCAGGATTCACTCAGAATTGGGTTCTAAATAACATACTAAAAGTCCCGTGGAATTGAAGAACAGGAAAACCTTGAAATTCAGGATTGCGGCCATAATGATTATTCCATATCGATAACATTGGAAAATCAGTAACTGTGCATCAAGTGGTCAAACAGTGGTGTGTAATACCTGTATGTATAGATCTTTTGGCATGGGAAATTTATTTTTAAACACTAAAAATCACTACAGACATTTTTAAGTGGGCAAATGTGTGACATGACATTATTTCGGTGTAAAAAAATAAAAAATGTCAGAATATTTTTTTTCAGTAAATTAAAGTAAAACAACTGATAGATTGTTCATGTCAAGAAAAAAAAGAATAACACTTCATGTACAACGGTGAAAAAGTTTACTAATCATATCTATTTATAGAATGTGGAAATGTATTCACAACGCCATTGTAAAAACAGGTTAAGTCATAACACAAATGCTTTCAAGTCACTTCATCATTCCATGATTGCTGTGGCTCATGCAGTGGACTTGTAGCTGAAAATAGCTGTCAAGTGCTTAATGTTTGTGCAATTCCATATGTCTACATAGGTTACATAACGTTTAGTTAATTTCCAAGTATCCCAGGTACATCTGAATCAACTTGGATGTTGAAACATGAAAGTCCGTAACACTGACTGCACATAATTGAGCAGTTTAAACCCCCTTTTCGGCAGCTACAGGCCCTACCACATCCAGTTTTGCAGCCACAGGAGATCATACGCAGCACTCTTGATGGGGCAATTGGCTTATCTGTCTCTATGGCTGCCAGTGTACCAATTGCTGTCACTTTCCAACCCCATTCCAAGGGAGACATTTCATTGCCCATCCACTGTTGCACAGTGTGGTAGGTGAGGTAAGAATGAAATTTGGCTGCAGCACTTGTAGGAGGCAGTGATTCTATCTTAAACACAGAGGACAAAGATGCTTTACTGACTGATCGAGTGTACATGACGTGGCGCTGTTCATCCAGTGACCTTGCTCTCCCTGATCCATATAACCGCAGGATAAAAGCTTCCCCATTTTTTGATATCTTTTCATGGGTACTGTTTGGTGACTTAAAGGTTTCCAGTACATTCCATTCTTCGCTAGAGCTGATAAAATATAGAGCTTTTAATTTCCCTTTCATATAGATGGCAGATGTTGTGTCACAGCCAGTGATAGCATGCGCAAACATAAGGTGGTCCTTGACACTGCTATTGGCTGATTGTATTGCTTGAATACTGTAGAGTTGGACTGGGTTTTGGCTGCAGAGCATTTGGATATTAGCAGTTGGGGAGGCTTGTGCCACCAGCATCACCAAAAGGTCTGTGTCTGTTCCAATTACAATAACTGGCCTCTCAGTCTGTTCACTCACACTGAGTGCCGTTGAGACTATCAGAGGATCAGCATCAGCCTTATGTTGTTTCACTACAATCCCACTGTTTTGAAGGTCCAGTGTAAGGAAGTTAATTAGTCGAGACTTGTTTTTCTTATTATGTAGGAAAGCTTTCTGAGTAGTAGTGACTTTCATGGACCTTTCAAACAGTATGTCAGCTGATGTACATTGCAGGGCACGGCGCTGCTGCTCTGCAGCTTTGGTTGTCAGGCAGTCACTGTATCCGTCAAATACCACAACTGATTCCTTACCATAATGATGCATTACATAGGTTACATATGTATCACACACTTGTTCATAGGTAGCATCATTGGGCCATAGCACATTGTGGAGAAGGTGTTCCCCATCTAACACAAACTGAGCATTCTCTGGCATTTGAGTACTGGCACTAACTTTTGATTTAAGATGTGTCCCTAGTATATTTTTATTGGCTTTTCTCATAGACCCATTATCAAACAGTGAGGGAGGTTGCTGGGCCAGCTCATGGCATAACTACTCTCCCATTTCAGTGGCGTCTTTGATTATACATGTTATGTGCAGGAAAAGAAGTGTTGGATTCACTACAGCATCTTGTCCTCGTACTTTGATGGTGTTTGTTGATCCAGATATGGTGGACACCCGATCTTTGCGGCTAAGTTTTACATCAGCCAGACATTTGCCATCTAGACTAGATGCTGCAGTCATGCCAATGGCATAGGCTTCATCACAGTTTACTTCCTTCTCAGCAACCCTGCCCGTTGAGATGGATATAAGAGATTCACAATCAGTGTAAGCAAAGGGTGAATGGGCCCGCAGCCATTGAGCAAAAACTTTAAAGTCTCTTGCATCTCTGGCTGCACTACTGGCCCGTAGGTCCTTGTGTTGCTCGGATGATGTTGCATGGACTCCTGTGAATACCTCCAGTGAATCACAGACCGGGATAGTATAAGGCAAAGCATGCACCCACTTTGTCAAGGAGCTGTTATCCCTCTACCATGGGTCATGCCTCCTGAAGTTTTCAGTAGTCGCATTAACGCTTGCTCAATTGTCTGATCAGAGAAGTTCCCTCCCCAGAAATGAGCTGTGCGGCGAATAGTGAAGTACCCTCTCTCAGTGAACTTCTGGTACTCCTCAGAACTCATCCTGCTGGTCAGATTTTTCATGTCCTGCACATAAAGTCTTGTTGACTTTGCATATGCAAAGTGACCAGCAGCATGAAATAGTGGAATCATTTGGCACACACTGTACAGATGTAGGTTCCAGTCTCCAGTTCGTTCAGCTCGCAGAAACTGCAGGATAATATTGACATATTTTACATAATTGAGCCAGAGTTTAGCTGTTCGACTCTCACCAGCGAGCTCATCTAGGAGGTTGTTGATAGCATTGCTGAAGTTCTGGATATCACTATCATGCTCAATGTCAACAGCAGTAAAGTCACCTGCCAGAAGTGCTTGATGTGCTTCACGTAGATGTTCCACGTCAATCCCAGACATGCAACCAGGGGTATCCAACAGGAGGGATATTATGGCTGCAGATGACAAGACATGTGCTCGTAGTGCTCAGGCATATGCATGACCACTTAACATGTGGACCACTGTGTTAGAGGCATAGACAGTCTCCCATAAACTTTCCAACCCACTACCTGCCATCACATAACCGATGGAACCCATGTAGGACATAAGCATGTAGAATCCTCCTAGTCTTACACACAGATGGGTCAGATCTGGTGAAGATGTCACTATCTCAGCAGCCTTGATGTAAAGTGGCTGGTCAAAAGTCACCAGGCAAGTTCCAAGTCCATATTGTTCACTCAGCTTTTGTACAAAAGTCAGTGCTGTGTAGGTTGTGCTGGGGTTGGCAGGATCTTGGTTTATGAATGGAAGAATTACAATCCTGCTCTTTTCATGGTGACCTGCAGTGACAGCCATTTGCATGAACCCACTCCATGATGGGCATTGGCTTGGTTGGAGTCCTAGAGTGAAGCTGTATTGCCACAGAGCATCAAGGGCTTTGGACATTTTAAGGTTAAATGGCTCTGGCTTATCAGGAGGAAATAAGGGTCCAATAGTCACACATTTGAGTCCAGGTATAGCTGGTTTCCTATAGTGTTGACTTCTGGTTACCGAACATTCCTGTGAGCTCTGCCAAGGAATATCTCTGGGGCGATGAATTGTTTTGGTGACAACCTCTCCAGGAGGCGTGACACAGGCTATTCCTCCCATTGCATGGAATGTGTCATGGCCTGTTAATGTAGATACATTAAAGTCAGCATTGTCAAAAATAAACTGTGTGAATCTTTTCAGACTATATTCTGGTCTTGTTCCCTGGAGAAATGCACTAGTTAATTTCTGGACTTCTCTGTAGTTATCTGAGAATGACAGACTACTGAGCATATCAATGAGTTCACGAGATGCATATTTTCTGTGGATACAAATGGCTATTGACAATAGAAGTGGTGATACGAATGACCTAGGTCGACAAGGTGATATAATGCTGTGAGCTATTGCAATACATCGACGTTCAGCAGTTGTGTGTGTGTCAGCCTTTGATTTAATAATGCCATGGAGTAAACGATCAAGAGATTCCGGTATCATTGATCTTGCTTTGTTAAGGTCATGCATATCAGGATATTCTGAAGTATCGTATGCATGGGTTCTGATTTCATCACGTATTATCGATGCTGCCATATCAATGATATTGTCTTTATCACTGGACAATGTGGATTTAGTGTTGCCGTCCCACTTCTCTCTAAGAAGTCTATGCCCAAGGTCACGGAAACTGTATATAGTTGGCTTGCCACTCACTGATGTTGTAATCATTTGATCACCATAATGATATTTCAGTCTTTGATGGAGTCTCTTTCCGGTGTAACCGTCCTCCTCATTGCAGTAACTATTATATAAATTAACAAGCTCAGGCAAAGAATACTGACATTCATCATTGCCATCTAAATAATCACACAGTTTGTGAAAGGCCTCACACTTTTCTCTGTCAATGGGTCTACCACTTACACCACAATCATCATCATTCTGGTGACAGCCTAGGTAGAAAAGTTGAGCACAGCGTCTGTGGTATTTCTCTTCTGCAGCCACTAAATCAAAGCTTCCCTGTATACGCAGTTTAACCTCTGAACCCCATCCCATGTATCTCCTCTTTCATCAGCTTTTTTTAACACATTGCTCAAATATTCTAAAGTTTCTACACAACTTGATGCCGATTCCTTTGGCTTATTTTTATCTTGTATGATGGACTTACCACAATACAAACAGTTTTTTTTTATATTAAATGTTGAAATTCTACATCGCAGCTTCGTGGGATTTACCTCGGTCTCTTCTTCTAGTTTCCTTTTCTCTTTCTCTATGGTTGAAGGCCTTGTATAGTCCTTTCTGCAGGTGATATGCATTTTCAGTGGTCGAATCATGCGTTGCCAAATCTCATGAAGCCCATCGCTACGTGCTTGGCTACACTGTTCGAGTGTCTTCATTCTTCAAACCCTTGTCTCCGACAGTAGCACTATCCTTCAATCCCGTATTTTCTTGGCAGATAATGCACCATTCATCCATTATGATTCAATCTGGAAAGGAAATATATTTGGTTAACTATCACTGACTGGAAATGTCGTAAAACATTCCATTTATCAATACTATTTGTGGGTCACCTGGATAATGGTAATGTATTCATTTGCCGCAGAAATAATACCTGAAAGTTTTAAACATGCAAATAACCTAATTCCTTGTGGTCGAAAGCATATGTTTTGATCTACACACATTAACTTATGATACCTGGGTGAAAAGTTACGGATATGTCAATATTTCCATTTACGCAAATGACGTCATGGGGGCCATCTTGCATGTCAGGGTTTTACTGGTCTCGAATTCCATGGGACTTTTAGTATGTTGTTAAGATTGCCATTTTATGTGAATCCTGAAAAAATCAGCTTGTTAGGATTTTTTTCTAGGTCAAACCTAATGTTCCTGGACTAATATAACAAATAAAGTAATCACAACTGCCGATAAGATGCAATTGCAATCTGACCTTGATCGCTTAGTTAGTTGGGCAAAGAAGTGGCAGATGAAATTTAATACCGATAAGTGTCAGGTTTTGCATATAGGAAGTAATAACGATCAAATTAACTACTCAATGGACGGACATGAACTTTCCAATGTTACCGAAGAAAAAGACTTGGGGATTATTATAAGCAACGACCTCAAGCCCAGTAAACATTGTTCAGAAGTTGTTAAGAGGGCTAACAAATTAACTGGTTTCATAGGGAGAACTTTCGAATATAAGTCTGAAAAAGTCATTCTTACACTTTTCAATGCGATCGTACGTCCTCATCTTGAATATTGCGTTCAGTTCTGGTCAGCCTACTATAGAAAAGATATAATCAAACTGGAGAGACTACAAAAAAAAGTTACTAAAATGATTCCGCGCTTGGGAAACAAGCCATACGAAGAGCGATTGAAGGAACTCAACTTGTTCAGTTTGTCAAAACGTAGATTGCGAGACTTAATAGAATTGTTTAAAATGTTCCATGGCTTCGATAATGTTAACATAAACGACTATTTGAATATTGATTGGACAAGCACTACTTGTAGTTATAGATACAAGATCATTGGTAAGCGATTTCGGTCACATGAAGCGAAGCACTTTTTCTTTAATAGAGTTGTTAATATATGGAACTCTCTTCCAGCACAAGTAGTTAATAGTAACACGGTTCAGGCGTTTAAGAACAAACTAGATAAATACTTACCAACAACTGCCACACTCGATTACTTCGGCCACACGTAAACTCTTTTTTCTTTTTGTAGCGTTACCTGTAGTTTAGAGTCTGTCTCTCCTTCAATCTTTTCTATAATATTCCATGGCAGTTTTCTATATTGTATGGTGTTTTTTTTCTCACTGTATTTTTCCTGCCGGCATCGGCCGGAGGGAAGGTGGGTGGGGAGGAGCCTTCAACTTTACTATTCTTTTACCTCTAACACGTAGAAACTATAGTGGTAGAAAGTAGTCACACAGACAGCCTCGTTTGGCCCAGTAGGGCTGTTGCTGTCTGTTCTTCCTTTGTATTCCTTTGTATAATCTTCCTTCTATTCCTTCCCTCACCGTGGATATTATTAGCTGCATCGTGGCGCTGGGGGGACACTGCCCATTAGCTCCTGCGCTCCTTTATTCTTATGTCAGAGCCTGCACGCCACCCCTCCACCTACCTCTCCGCCTCCACCTCCACCTCCCCCCTTCCACCTCCAGTAGCCCCTCCAACTCTCCCTCCACCTTCACCTCCTCTCCACCTCCTCCTCCACCTCCCCCTCCCCCTCCCCCTCCACCTTTCCCTCTAATCGTCCCTACACTCTAAAAACTTGGTGAAATAATGAAAAACCGCGGCTTGACTTTTTTCTTCTGCGTGCATGACTCCTCTGGCGTCTTCTCGAACTTCTCGGCCACTAGACCAACCCCGCCCTCTTGCTTCTCCCTTTTATGCTTATATAAGATGTACTGTTTCATCAGGTTTTTTAAAGCTATATACATGATGAAGGAGTGAGGCATTCATAGCTTACTTACGGTACATAATTATGCAGCAATATCTCCCTTCCTTCCCATTTTTGTTTCCTGTATGCGTATATAAGTTGATTTACTGTTTCATCTGTTTTTTTAAAGATCAAACTAGGATGCGATATATACATGATGTAGGAGTGAGGCATTCATACCTTAGTACTGTACATGATTATGCAGCATTATCACCTCCACTAACTCCTAAGATAATTTACTATTTCATCAGTTTTTTTTAAAGATAACTATGATGCGATATATACATGATGTAGGAGTGAAGCATTGTTACCTTACTTACTGTACATAATCATGCAGCAATCTCTCCTCCCCTAACTCCTTCTTTAAGCACTCTAGCAATTACCTAAACGGTGACTTTGACCTTGTTTCACCTTGTACACATCGATCTGAGGGAGCGATGGTCTTCCGTAGCCTGACCTTCCTTAGGTAGTCTCGGCACACCTGTCTCCACTACGGGAATAACACGACGCATATTCTGGAAAAGGTTAATTGGGTTTTTTTTCGACGTCTGACTTTTCGCGTGTTTGCGTTCCCTCGCGTGAGTCTTGTTTCAATACCTTTTCAGCCCATTTTCAAGCCCAATCCTCCTTTTCATCTACCTGTCAGGGTGGCATGGTTGGTAGAGTCGTGAGCTCGCGTGTGCAGCGTCCCTGCCATGGAGGTAGTATGGGTGGAGACGCCCTGAGCCGCGCGGTCTGTGTTGTCTGGTGAAGCCACCGCTCTCCCCCGTCCGCCATACTGCTGTGGGCAATGTCAAGCACTGGGTGACTGAGATTCCCACTCTTTTTTTTCACTTTTTACACTGTTTGCACTTAGAATGGACCGACGTTACTCCCAGGAATCTCAAAATACTTCCATGAGATGATTTATCTCTTCTTGGCAGTAGAGTTGTGGGCTCCCGTAACCCACAGCAATATGGCCGACTTGGCTTCAACCCGCGCGGCTCAGGGCGTCTCCACCCATACTACCTCCATGGTCCCTGCGCATTCGGTCAGCGGTTCGAGTCCACCAAGTTCGTCCTGGCGTGGTGGTGCTTTGTATAGTCAATAACCTCGTAGTTGGTATTTGCAAAGTGTCTAGATAGGGTCAAAGTATTTTATCTTATATCCTTTTCATCTCGCCCGTCAGCCATATCGCATCCTTGAACTCAAAACTTTAGACTCAAATCTTCAAACTTTTAGAATGAATACTCAGATATGCGCTGGCCGCCTCTTATCGCCTTCATCCAGAAAAAATCCACAAAACACACACACGCGCACACACACACACACATACACACACACACACACACACACACACACACACACACACACACACACACACACACACACACACACACACACACACACACACACACACACACACACACACACACACACACACACACACACACCACACCTCATCAATGAAAGACACGCGACCTTCACTTGTTCACGGTCAAGTTCGAGGAGAGTGAAGGTCAACGCGGCACCTTCCTCCCCATAGTAGCCTTGCGTAGCCTTGGCCCTTCCTCACAATGACCTGCCTTATTCATGTCTTACTACTACTTACTTTTGTCTTATTACTTTGTATACTTACCTGCCTCCTATAATCTCCAGCCCTCCCCCCTCATACCCCCCTCCTCCATACCCTTGTAGTACGGCCCTTCTTACGAGCGAGCGCGAAGCGCTCGTGAGTCCTCACTCACTCGGATTTTTCCGGGATAAGCGGCCGACCCGACCCGACCCGACCCGGCCGACCATCACGCTTTTCAGGCGCTTATATCTTTGGAATTCCGCTTCCGATTGACAAACGGTCTTCGCTATCTGATAGCCCCATTCAATCCCTACAGTTTCAGCGTAAAAAGGCAAAGGTAAATGGAGTTTAGATGACAGCATATAAATTTCCTTGCTATCGAGAGTCCGGGTGACTCTCGCGCCGCACGCACGCCGCACCCGAAACCGCACCCGAAACGTGCGCACGTGCGGCGGGTTTCTACGGGCTCGCTCGTCCTTCGCCGATTAAGGCGTTTTACTGGTTTATATACTTACCTGCCTCTATTATGTCCTAGCCCCACCCCTCTCCTCCCTCAATGTCCAGCACCCCCCCTTCCCCCCACTTTATGTCCAGCCCCCCCCTTACACCCCACTTAATGTCGAGCCCCTCTGCCCCCACTCTTTCTCCCCCTACATAATGTCGAGGCGCCCTCCCCCCCTACGTAATTCTCGTGCTGTAATTTGTAAGGTGATGCATGGGACACCACACACACACACACACACAACACAAACACCAACAACCCACACACGTATTTACTCCGTATGAGGGGTTTGCACGCTCGGTCACCCCCGAGAAGTCCCGGGTTCGACCCCCGGGGGCGGGCGGAAGAAAATGGGGGTCTTCTTAAAACCCCAGCCCCTGTCCACCCAGCGTGAATAGGGACCCGGGGGTTTAGCCGGGGGTTTTTGGGCCCCCCTCCCGGGGGGTGACTTCGGCCAACACAAAGCACTAAGGAGGAATGATAAAAGTTTATATGGAACGGGGGCCCCACGTGTGTAGCTCAGGTCCTGCAAAAAAATTAAATAGATAATACAGTAGATGAATACACACACACACACACACACACACAACACACACCACACACCACACAACACACAAAAAAAACCCCCACCAAAACCCCACACACAAGACATGAGGCTTCCCACCTAGTTTTTGAGTCCTGGGACGGCATGGACTTTTGTAAGCCTGGCCTCCCAGCTGGTTGGGACTCTGGTGACCTTTCACTAGATCACGCTCCCCCGCCTCCCGCGCTGTGTGTTGTGATACGTTTTATGCTCAGTCATAGACCACTTTACCCGGACGCACATGGACAATGTTTTAATTTTTCGGGGGGGCATAGGGGCCTGCGGAGCACCCGAAAAGAGATATAGTGGTCTATGACTATCAATAGACTGGTTTATCATATATATGATTATGTAAATCTTCGTAAAGTTTGTTCATAATATTATCAAATAAAAAAACAGTAAAAACACGCTAAAGAAATGCCATTACGCGACATGAAGAAATATGCATGAACTTAATATTCACTTAACTCTTCGCCATTTAAAACTTTGCGAGTCAACTTTTATCATGAAGGGTATCAATAGAAGCGCACTTTTATTAGCTTTCCATTGCTATATTTCGTTATCTGATAAATTAATTAGAACCATCCATAAATTAGCGTTAAATAAATAAAATAACAATCATCAATCGGGTAATTTTCCCGATTGATGAGGTTTTTTATTTACTTATATATTTCGTTTTTGATAAATGAATTAGTACCATGTATAAATTAGCGTTAACTAAATAAATAACCTATATGTTCATGCATATTTCTTCAGAGTCTCGTAATAGCATTTCTTTACCGTTTTTACTGTTTTTATTTTTTATAATATTATAGAAAAAACATTTACGAAGTTACAGTATATCATATATACTGATAAACCAGTCCCATATGGTGCGTATATATATATATACTATAATATATAAAATTTTATATATATATATATATATATATGAATCCGAGCGGCCCTCCGACTTCAGGGCAAGTTCAGGCCCATGTGCAACAGGCCGATATTCCGTGCGCAGTCCAGGTAAACAGTGGTCTATGGCTCAGTCAATGCCGCAGGAAAGAGAATAAATTGCCGGTGATTTAAGGGTGTAAGTGAATCACAAAGCAAATTCACATGTTTTTCAATGGAAGCCTAAACGCTGGAAACTAAAACATATAGATTATTATTATCATTATTATTATATCTTTTTTTTTTACGTTGGAGCCTATAGCGCCTGTAGTTTTTTTCTTCCCTACCAGGCCCTTGTCGACCGCATTAAGGAAGCTGGAAAGAGTTGTCCCCGGCAGGATTCCAACTCGGGACATCGAGTTCACCACTCCAAAACGCTAACCACTCGGCCACCGCCTTCCCCAAATGATTTATTATTATCAACCGTGTTCTAACCTATTCTTCACCGTATATTCTTCTTCTAACCGTGTTCTAACCTATTCTTCACCGTATATTCTTCTTCTAACCGTGTTCTAACCTATTCTTCACCGTATATCCTTCTTCTAACCGTGTTCTAACCTATTCTTCACCGTGTATTCTTCTTCTAACCGTGTTCTAACCTATTCTTCACCGTGTATTCTTCTTCTAACCGTGTTCTAACCTATTCTTCACCGTATATTCTTCTTCTAACCGTGTTCTAACCTATTCTTCACCGTGTATTCTTCTTCTAACCGTGTTCTAACCTATTCTTCACCGTGTATTCTTCTTCTAACCGTGTTCTAACCTATTCTTCACCGTATATCCTTCTTCTAACCGTGTTCTAACCTATTCTTCACCGTATATTCTTCTTCTAACCGTGTTCTAACCTATTCTTCACCGTATATTTCTTCTTCTAAACCGTTTTCTAACCTATTCTTCACCGTATATCCTTCTTCTAACCGTGTTCTAACCTATTCTTCACCGTATATCCTTCTTCTAACCGTGTTCTAACCTATTCTTCACCGTATATTCTTCTTCTAACCGTGTTCTAACCTATTCTTCACCGTATATCCTTCTTCTAACCGTGTTCTAACCTATTTTTCACCGTATATTCTTCTTCTAACCGTGTTCTAACCTTTTTCGTATCTTCAACCGTGTTCTTCCCCGTATATTCTTCTTCTAACCGTGTTCTAACCTATTCTTCACCGTATATTCTTCTTCTAACCGTGTTCTAACCTATTCTTCACCGTATATTCTTCTTCTAACCGTGTTCTAACCTATTCTTCACCGTATATCCTTCTTCTAACCGTGTTCTAACCTATTCTTCACCGTATATTCTTCTTCTAACCGTGTTCTAACCTATTCTTCACCGTATATTCTTCTTCTAACCGTGTTCTAACCTATTCTTCACCGTATATTCTTCTTCTAACCGTGTTCTAACCTATTCTTCACCGTGTATCCTTCTTCTAACCGTGTTCTAACCTATTCTTCACCGTGTATTCTTTCTCTCTAGCCCTTCCCTATTGTTTGCTTTGCCATAGTGCCATATGACCTCTGATGTCTGACACATTTCCCCCTTTTGACATTACTATCAATCAATTAATCGTACTTCTTCCTCCTCCCTCTCCTCCTTTCTTCCTTCCTTCCTTCCCTCCTTCCTTATGTCTTTACTTCCATTCTTCCTTCCATTATCCTTCCCTTCTTCCTCCTCCCTCTCCTCCTTCCTTCCTTCCTTCCTTCCCTCCTTCCTTATGTCTTTACTTCCATTCTTCCTTCAATTCTCCTTCCCTTCTTCCTTCCTTCCTTCCTTCCTTCCTTCCTACCTTCCTTCCCTCCTTCCTTATGTCTTTACTTCCATTCTTCCTTCCATTATCCTTCCCTTCTTCCTTCCTTCCTTCCTTCCTTCCTTCCTACCTTCCTTCCCTCCTTCCTTATTTTCTTTCTTCCTTCTTCCTTCCATTTCCTTCCTTCCTTCCTTCCTTCCTTCCTTCCTTCCTTCCTTCCTTCCTTCCTTCCTTCCTTCCTTCCTTCCTTCCTTCCTTCCTTCCTTCCTTCCTTCCTTCCTTCCTTCCTTCCTTCCTTCCTTACCTTCCTTCTTATTTTCTTTACTTCCATTCTTCCTTCCTTCCTCCTTCCATTCTTCCTTCCTTTTTTCTTTCCTTTCAATCATCCTTAGCTTAACCACACAGCGAAATAATACATTCCTATTTGTTCGTGGCGTGAAGAGGACTGTATTCTATTTCAGTCGCTGCATAACTGATTACTTCACTCCCCTGTTACTGCGTCATACCCAAGGATAATATACTCTTTGTAATAATCCTTGGTCTCATATCTTAACTACGATTTACTGCCACTAATTCCGCGTTTATTAGCTTCCCTTCAATATTACGTTCTTTGCCTCTCCTTTGTCGGCTCTCCTGCTTGGACAATGAAAAAAATTAGATGGTGATATAATTTTAAGTACCCTTTATGAAGAAATATCCTTTATCACTCTGAGTGAAGCCCGGCTTGTCTCAAAGCTTCGTTCAGGCTTCGGGTACTTGCTCCGAAACCCGGCTGGTTTTGGAGTCTTGACCCTTCACGCCCAGATCTTTCCTTTGCTATAAAAACGTATGTTGTTAGCCATAAAATAACTAAAAGTAACTGAATATACCGATTTAGTTTGTCGACAAGGATACAAAACATGTCATATCTATAAAACATTGCTAATATTCACTAAAAATCGTCTAATGGTACCCAAATTACAATGAAAATTATGTTCTGGGCCTCAAGGGGTTAATGGTAGTTCGGTGGTGAATAGCGAAACGACGGGGAAGGGCGTAACACCACACACACACACACACACACCATACACACCATACACACACCCACACATACACACACCATACACACACACACCATACACACACCATACACACACACACACCATACACACACCATACACACACACACCATACACACACACCATACACACACACACACACACCATACACACACACACCATACACACACACACCACATACACACACACCACACCACACCACACACACACCATACACACAACACCATACACACACACACACACCAACCACACACACCAACAACATACCACACACCAACACAACACAACACCCACTACACACCACACACCATACACACACACCATACACACACCACACACACCATACACACACACCATACACACACACACACCATACACACACACACACACCATACCCACACACACACCATATACACACACACACACACACACACTAGCCAGGTATAGGAAGTGGGGTGATGGGTCTTTGGTGAAGGGGGAGGGGAGGGGGGGGGGTAGGGGGGGATGGCGTACAAGCTTAACCCCCTTCCCAATAATGTGTCACCCTCCAACACTACGTCAGCAGGGGGCCCAAAGTGACACATGGCTCGGCGCGTCAACAACACAGTAATACTCCTATAGCAACGGAGCCACGCCCTAACACAGACCCCTCCCCCCTGTTACCAACTCCTTGTTATACCCTTGTGAGGAGCTGAGAGGCAGAACACAGCACCACACACACACACACACTACACACACCTGATGGACCTGCTTGCCCGCTGTGGCTGCTCATTACCCACTGTACCCACACGCGATGCAAAGGTGCCTGTCACTTTACATAAGAACATAAGAACATAAGAAAATAAGGAAGCTACAAGAGGCCGCGAGACCTCCACGTGATAGTTCCTGTTATTTAATACTACCTACATCTACCTACATACTACCTACATGCTACCTACATCCACCTTTCATCATAAGAACATAAGAAAATAAGGAAGCTACAAGAGGCCGTCAGACCTACACGTGGTAGTTCCTGTTACTTAACACTACCTACATCCACCTTTCATCCCCATCCATAACACTATCCAGCCTCCTTTTAAAACTCCCTATTGACTATGCACTAACTACCCCACGACTGAGTCCATTCCAATCATTTACCACCCAATTTGTGAGCTAGTTTTTTTCTATTTTTTACCCGCCAGGGTGGCGCGGTTGGTAGAATCACGGACTGGTTTTGCAGAGTCCCTGCGCCATTCGGTCAGCGGTTCGAATCCACCAAATTCGTCCTGGTGTGGTGGCGCTTTGTACAGTCCCACAGTAACCTTGTAGTTGGTACTTGCAAAGTGTCTAGATAGGATCAAAGTATCTTATCTTATACCTATTTCTTTTTTAAATCTACGCTTTTTCACTTACTTTTGCTTTACCGATCGCTATTGCATCACGTCCTGAAAATTGTCGTAAATATCTCACAGAAACCCTAAAAAAAATAGAATCATCGAATCGTATAGATGAAAAGTTCTTAGCTACTCATAAAATTGTACTATCATGTGTTTTTAATGTTGATTTTTCTACGCAATTTCAACTAAGTGTTATAAATATCTCTCACAAACACTAGAAAATAGAATAATCGAATCATAGATGAAAAGTTTTTGGCAACTCACAAAATTATATGTTTTTAATGTTGATTTTTCTACGCAGTTTTTCCTGAGCAATTTCAACCAAGTGTTACAGCAAAAATGTTCGTGTGGTTCAATAGGTATAACTTTGTATAACGTCATATAGGTGCATGGCGTGCATTGGCTGTGTATGAAAGCTTGTGAGAGGGAAATGAGAGAGGAGGAAGTGATAGGTACTTATAAATAACGTCTGCATTCTGATTACTCGCTGTTCAAAGGTGTTAATCTAGCTACTGGACTGTTCCTACTCTTTATTGATCGTGTGTGTGTGTGTGTGTGTGTGTATGTGTGACGTATTTGTGTGTGTGTGAGTGTGAGTGTTTGTGTGTGTGTGTGTGTGGAGTGTGAGTAACTGTGTGTGACTGTGTGTGTGTGTGTGTGTGTGTGTGTGTGTGTGTGTGTGTGTGTGAGTGTGTGTGTGACGTATTTGTGTGTGTGTGTGTGAGTGTGAGTGTTTGTGAGTGTGTGTGTGTGTGTGTGAGATGTGGTGTGAGTGTGAGTGTGAGTGTGAGTGTGTGTGCGTGTGTGTGTGAGTGTGAGAGTCAGTAACTGTGTGTGTGTGAGTGTGAGTGTCAGTAACTGTGTGTGACTGTGTATGTGTGTGTGTGATGGACCAAATGTCTATTTTCCGTATTCGCGAATGCGAATGCGAATGCGAATTGCGAATATTACATAATAATTCAAGTAATACACTATTTTTTATATCATACCGGTAATTGAAATATTTTGTATGCGTTGTAAGAGTTCAGCCATAAAAATATGAATGTCCAAAGTAAACTCCATTCAATTTTCTGTTTCCAGGCTGCGGGACGAGGACCCACTCTTATACGAATACTATCTTGCATTAATAATTATACAGTATTGCAAAATTTACACTTTGCAATGTCATTAGAGATAATCTCGAAATAGTCCCAAACCACAATGATGTGACTGGACGTCATTACGCCCTAGGCTGCTGCAATACTGTTATCTTTCAAAGGAAGTTGATTGTGCTCGTGGGTGACACAGAAGAACACGTACAGTATGTGCTTACTGCAGTATGGCGCACGAGGCAATGAGTTGAGTTCAGTAACAATGACCTTGAGAGTAGTGGCTGCTACTCTGTTGGACGATAGTGGATGGACGTAGTGTCCTAGGGACTATGGCCTTGGCTACCACAACGCCTCCTCATCCCATTCTTTTAACTAACGCTCGGCTAAACTATTAATTATGTATATGTCTGCTTGTGTAATATTATGTTCACTTGGTTTTTATTTTTTATTTTTGTAAGTTTATTTATTTGGGCAAAATATTCGCATGTTCGCAAACAACTACGAGTGGGAGTGCGAATGCGAATGCGAATATTGAAAAAAAAATGCGAATATTTGCATTTGCGAATGCGAATGCGAATATTCGGTCCATCACTAGTGTGTGTGTGTGTGTGTGTGACTGTGTATGTGTATATGTGTGTGTGTGTGTGTGTGTGTGTGTGTGTGTGTGTGTGTGTGTGTGTGTGTGTGTGTGTGTGTGTGTGTGTGTGTGTGTGTGTGTGTGTGTGTGTGTGTGAGTGTTTGTGAGTGTGTGTGAGTGTGAGTATACCTGTGTGTGACTGTGTGTGTGTATTCATCTAGTTGTATTCATCTAGTTGTATTTTACAGGGCCTGAGCAATGCTCGTGTGGCCCCGTCTCCATATCAACATTTTTATCATTCATCCTTAGTGCTTTGTGTAGGCCGAAGCCACCACCCCGGAGAGCAGGTCACAAACCCCGGCTAACACCCGGTACCCATTCACTGCTGGGTGGACAGGGGCTCGGGTTTTAAGGAAACAACCCATCTGTTTCCGCTCCGCCCGGGGATCGAACCCGGGACTTCTCGGTTGTGAACCGAGCGTGCTATCCCTTACACCATGGAGTACCGTGTGTGTGTGTGTGTGTGTGACTGTGTGTGTGTGTGTGTGTGTGTGACTGTGTGTGTGTGTGTGTGTGTGTGTGTGTGTGTGTGTGTGTGTGTGTGTGTGTGTGTGTGTGTGTGTGTGTGTGTGTGTGTGTGTGTACATATACGACACAGGAATGACATTGACTTTTCTTTTTATTTTATTATATACTTATAAACGCGATAGACTAGGCAAGAAAAAAGGCTCTGCATACAGTAAGAGGGAAAAAGAATATGAATCCATACAGAATATAATATAAACATGCAAATCGTGATATTGATATTAGCTATATAGAGAAAATAACGGGATGAAATATATTTTCCTAAACAGGTTGCCATTAACTACCATTGTAATGTGAAAAGATAAGATAAGATTTTCATCCTATCTAGACACTTTGCAAGTACCAACTACAAGGTTATTGACTATACAAAGCGCCGCCACGTCAGCACGAACTAGGCGGACTCGAACCGCTGACCGAATGCACAGGGACGCTGCACATTACGGGCTCACGTCTCTACCAACCTTGCCACCCTGACGGGCTTGGAATGTGAAAAGCGTTGATTATGACTGACAGGTTGTCGTCCGAGAGACTGTTTTGAACATCGTATTAAAGTCAGTTATCGTGACCTACAGACCTCTGTTTTTTCTCCTCCATCCATCCTCATTATCATATCATTTTTCATACTATTTGATTGTTGTACGCATTATCATCACTATATTTTTTCAGTATCATTCCTCCTCCTAATAGTCCCCTACTTCTCCCTGCCTTCCCTCCAGATCAGCGGTTGTTAACACGGGGGCGGCGCCTTTAGGGGGGCGTGGGTAATTACCGAGGGGGGTGTGAGGGTTGTTCGTGTGAAGGTGCAAAGTCTTACTATATACAACAATCCTTCCCTGATAACAACTCATATAACTACCCTTATAACCCTCATAACAACTTCTTCCCTCTGTGCTTAAAGTTGTACGTGGCTGTATTTGATCGTGGAGGTGCAAAGCGTTACTATAAACAACAACCCTTTCCTTATTACAACTTATATAACTACCCTTATAGCAACCCTTCTCCTCCTTGCTTCAGGCTGTACGAGGCTGTGATCGTTCGCTGCGGCAATTCCCTCTCGTACAGGCAGGCGGTGGTGACGGGGGAGGATGTCTACCTGACGGAGACGCCCCCCCGCACCCTCACCCACCTCCTGCACGCCTCGCACATCACCCACGTCAGCCTGGTGAGTAGAGAACGCAGCGCCCGTATCCATATTCCCGTTTTCTGGAAGAGTATGTGGCGTTTACTCTTGAACACGTCAGGTTAGGTTACGTTAGGTTACGGATAGGGTAGGTTAGGTCAGGTTAGGTTACGTTAGGTTACGGATAGGGTAGGTTAGGTCAGGTTAGGTTACGTTAGGTTACGGATAAGGTAGGTTAGGTTACGTTAGGTTACGGATAAGGTAGGTTAGGTTACGTTAGGTTACGGATAAGGTAGGTTATATATCTATCTATCTATATATTACGTAAATATTAATAAAATTCTACGACTAGCTAGTTAGATGACATTTTTAGTTATTCTAGATCCCTATTAGAACTTTTGCTCAAGGGATCTGGCCTTATATTACCACGGGTTGGAAATCATCTCAGTCTTGTAATATGCTTACATTTGCATTTCATTTCGTTAATGTGTAAGGTTGTTGTAGTATTGTCTTTGTTGGTAGTATTGTAGTATTGTAAGGCTGTTGTAGTATTGTGCTTGTTGTTTTATAGTTATTATAGTTACATTGTGGTTAGTGAACAGCTATTTTTTTTCTCTCTCTCTCTCTCTCTCTCTCTCTCTCTCTCTCTCTCTCTCTCTCTCTCCTCTCTCTCTCTCTCTCTCTCCTCTCTCTCTCTCTCTCTCTCTCTCTCTCTCTCTCTCTCTCTCTCTCTCTCTCTCTCTCTCTCTCTCTCTCTCTCTCTCTCTCTCTCTCTCTCTCTCTCTCTCTCAAACAATATAGCTTATACAACAAACTTAGAGAATTTATAAAAGCACGTGTATATCTATCTATTATCTTTCTCAGGTGTGTGTGTGTGTGTGTGTGTGTGTATTTTGTGTGTGTGTGAGTGTGTGTGAGAGTGAGTGAGTGAATGTTTGTGTGTGTGTGTCTGTGTTTGTGCGTTTCGTTTACTCGTTTATTTATGAGTATTATGCATTATTATAAGTTCCGTATTTGTAGGTCATCAATCTTTAACATCAATATCGGGGCGAACAACCTTGGACGCCCCGCCACGTGTCCTTGGTTGTTAATGTGTCCTTGGTTGTTAATGTGTCCTTGGTTGTTAATGTGTCCTTGGTTGTTAATGTGTCCTTGGTTGTTAATGTGTCCTTGGGTGTTAATGATCCACACACCCTAGCATGTCCGAGGGGGAATACTTAGATCAGCGCTGCGATAGATACTTGACACGCCCATAATAACACTATAGTCTTTCCATTGATCAAGTCACTTATGGAAATTATTCACTAACGGCAACCACCCACCCTCTCAATTAGCAGAGTGGTAGTTTTGTTCCCTCCCCTCGCCCCGTCCTTGTGAGGGAGGTACACTCTTAGAAAAAAAGGTAGGAAAAGGGTAGAAAAAGGGTGTTTGTAGTAATGAAATACTGCTACCCTTTTTCTACCCTTACAAATCTACCCTTTCGGATCGACGCAAATATACCCTTTTCCAACCCTCTCGTCTAAAAAGGGTAGATAAAGGGTAGATAAAGGGCATAATCGGCAGCATCTACCCTCCAGCCTGGACATAGGGTTTAAAAAGGGTAGTGATGGTGCGATGTAACAATTCTACCCTTAATGTACCCCTGATTTCTGAGAGTGTATTGTTCGTTCACCATAGGGGGAGAGTAGGAATGTATATATAATTATAATGGTAATGGGTAGAAATTAAAGCGACTAAAGTGACTTGATACATTGCAAAGACTATAGTGTATATTATTATCCTTTGTCATAATAGCACCCTGACCTTGACCCTGACCCTGACCCTGACCCTGACCCTGACCCTGACCCTGACCCTGACCCTGACCCTGACACAACACTCTAGGCTACTATGTTTTTTTAGTTGTTCCTTATAGCAACGAATATACTAGCTACCGTAGATAACACTATAGTCGCCAGGCACTCGCCACTGCACTAATGTCGCCAGGTGCTATATATTACGAATTTTAACATCACTACAGACTTATATGTGCCACTGAAGACGCATGCACAGTAGTTTATATTATGTACATCACACTATGTCTTCAGTGGCACATCAAAGTCTGTAGTGATGCTAAAATTCGGAATATATTGTGCCTGGTGACATTAGTGCAGTGGCGAGTGACTGGCGACTATAGTGCTATCTACGGTACTACACTACTGTTACGACCACTTCAATATTGACTACCTTTCTAGCTACCTTTCTTATTTTCTTTTTTTTCCTCGTTGTCCCCCTCTTCACGTTCCCCCCCTTTCACTTCCGGTGGTTCACTTGTAGCTTCACTGTTTTTTTTGTTTGTTTCGAGCTTCGGTTCCGGAGGCTTCTTCTTAGCAAGGAATCGTTAGCTAGTCCCTTCTACCCCCTTCCACCTCCCCCCCTTCCACCTCCCCCCTTCCACCTCCCCCCCCTAGTCCTGCACCTTCAGTAAGTGGCAATGCTCCGGTGATAATATGTCCTCAAGGTCTTGCCAAGGTCTTGTGAGAGGGATCGATTTTTTCCCCTGTAGCCTGAGATTATCATTATTACTTATTATCTGGACGATACATTGATTTTTCCCCCGTAACCTGCGATAAATGAGATTACTTATCATTAACTGGACGATACATTGATATTTCCCCCGTAACCTACGATAAATGAGATTACTTATCATTAACTGGACGATACATTGATATTTCCCCCGTAACCTACGATAAATGAGATTACTTATCATTAACTGACGATACATTGATTTGTCCCCCGTACC
Organism: Chionoecetes opilio; assembly: GCA_016584305.1. Taxonomy (NCBI): domain Eukaryota; kingdom Metazoa; phylum Arthropoda; class Malacostraca; order Decapoda; family Majidae; genus Chionoecetes; species Chionoecetes opilio. The sequence goes on along the minus strand of JACEEZ010019766.1, from coordinate 120,800 downwards.
TACATAATGAGATTACTTTCATTAATTGACGATACATGAATTCCCGTAACTACGATAAAGAGTGATCCTCACATTAACGACGATAATTGATATTCCCGTAACTGCGATAAATGAGATTACTTATCATTAACTTTGAGGACGATACAGCTTAGCACGGCTTCAACACATGCTGCACTTTTTTTCACACCTTGATTACGAAAGACAATTGTTTACTCCTACCTGCCCCTTTATACCTTCCTTGTATTCCTGTCCTTTTGTTCTAACCCTGGAAATAAGGCAATTAAAAAGCGCTGTATCGCTAGCCACCAAGAACGATCATATTGCCTAACTGTCTTTGCGGCTTATAGACAATCATAAGAACATTAGAAAATAAGGACGCTTCAAGAGACCTACACGTGGTAGTTCCTGTTACTTAACACTACCTACATCCACCTTTCATCCCCATCCATGAAATTATCCAGTCTCCTTTTAAAACTCTCTATTGACTCCGCACTAACTACCCCATGACTGGTCCATTCCAATCATTTACCACCCTATTTGTGAACCAGTTTTTCCCTATTTCTTTTTTGAAATCACAATACCTGGAATACGGTCGCCATATCCCCAGCCACGGCGTGTATAGTTACGGGTTCATACCTCTAGCTGCAGCATATAACACATTCAGTTCCTTTATATCGACTTTACTTCTTAATAATGCTGGAAGGGAAGCAAGCATATTACCAAAGGCAGGATAGGATCGCCTACTTCACTCTTGAACACGTCAGGTTAGGTTACATTAGGTCACGGTTAGGTTAGGCTTCCGTGTTTACTTTCCACGGTAAATTTGTGCGGGAATCACAATGAGGGTATTTTCGAGAATATACTATGGCTAGTTTCGGATCTACAGCCAAGTGTCTTCACCTGGAGAAAACTATCCTTTCCAGACTTGGCCCTTTGGTAATATGTGGGAGAGCAAGGAGAGAGGAAGAGGTGGGAGTGATGGAGGAGGGCAAGGAGATAGGAAGAGGTGGGAGTGATGGAGGAGGGCAAGGAGAGAGGAAGAGGTGGGAGTGATGGAGGAGGGCAAGGAGAGAGGAAGAGGTGGGAGTGATGGAGGAGGGCAAGGAGAGAGGAAGAGGTGGGAGTGATGGAGGAGGGAAAGGGGAATGTCTCTCTCACTTTTTCTTTACTTGTCTGACTTTTTGACTGACCTGATATGAGTCAATAGGGAGCTTTAAAAGGAGGCTAGATAAATTCATGGAAGGGGATGAAAGGTGGATGTAGGTAGTGTTAAGTAACAGGAACTACCACGTGTAGGTCTCCCTGCCCTTTGTAGCTTCATTATGTTCTTATGTTCCCCTCGCAGGTCCATGACTTGCCAGAGTTCCTGCGGGGCGGCGTGCGCGACCAGACCACCCACATCCTGGCGCGCTACCGCCCCCCCCGCCTCACCCGACCCTCCGTGGCCACGCAGAAGCTGTCCACTGCCTCGCAACCCAGGTCAGCCGCTGCGCCACCACAACACCACAAAACACACACACACACACACAACACACACACACACACACACACACACACACACACACACACACACACCACACACACACACACATTGTACAACCACAGGTCAACCACTACACACACACACACACACACACACACACACACGCACACACGCACACGCACACGCACACACACACGCACATTGTACAACCACAGGTCAGCCACTCACACACACACACACACACACACACACACACACACACACACACACACACACCACACACACACACCACACACACACACACCACACACACACACACACGCACATTGTACAACCACAGGTCAGCCACTACCACACACACACACACACACACACACGCGTTCATTGTACAACCACAGGTCATACACACACACACACACACACACACGCGCACATTGTACAACCACAGGTGCATACACCACACACACGCGTTCATTGTACAACCACAGGTCATACACACACACACACACACACACGCGTCCATTGTACAACCACAGGTCATCACACACACACACACACACACCGCGTTCATTGTACAACCACAGGTCATACACACACACACACACACACACACGCGTTCATTGTACAACCACAGGTCATACACACACACACACACACACGCGTCATTGTACAACCACAGGTCACCACACACACACACACACACACGCGTTCATTGTACAACCACAGGTCATACACACACACACACACACACACGCGTTCATTGTACAACCACAGGTCATCACACACACACCACACACACACGCGTTCATTGTACAACCACAGGTCATACACACACACACACACACACACGCGTCATTGTACAACCACAGGCTACACACACACACACACACACACGCGTTCATTGTACAACCACAGCCCTACACACACACACACACACACGCGTTCATTGTACAACCACAGGTCAGCCACTACACACACACACACACACACGCGTTCATTGTATAACCACAGGTCAGCCACTACACACACACACACACACACACACACACCGCACATTGTACAACCAAAGGTCAGCCACTACACACACACACACACACACACACACGCGTTCATTGTACAACCACAGGTCAGCCACTACACACACACACACACATGGGCAATGCATCATCAGGCTACATATATATCAGTAATGGTTCACAGTATTTAGGCTCCAATATATAACATTCCCTTTCATTTCATTATTCCCCCAAATAATTACATAGTTTAGAAGAATTATAAATATGAACCAGCGCACTTCCCTGATGCGTTCAGGCGAGGCTTCAGTGTTTCTGATTGATGGATTGGGTGAAACTAAGCTACTGTAATTACTTAGTTATATTTATTGATTACATTTATATAATCAGTTCCTGGACTATCTTGCAGAAGGAAATGTTTTACACAATATGTAAGGTGTAAATTTTTTCAATGTATATATATAGAATTTCAGTATTCATAATTCATATTTATCGCATCGGCCTTCTTACTCTATACATCGAGAATGTCAATAATCATGATTCATTTTTTTTCCCCTCTAGTACTTAAGTTTCTAGTACTTAAGTTTCTAGTACTTAAGTTTCTAGTACTTAAGTTTCTAGTACTTAAGTTTCTAGTGCTTCAGTTTCTAGTACTTAAGTTTCTAGTGCTTCAGTTTCTAGTACTTAAGTTTCTAGTACTTCAGTTTCTAGTACTTCAGTTTCTAGTGCTTCAGTTTCTAGTACTTAAGTTTCTAGTGCTTCAGTTTCTAGTACTTAAGTTTCTAGTACTTAAGTTTCTAGTACTTAAGTTTCTAGTGCTTCAGTTTCTAGTACTTCAGTTTCTAGTACTTAAGTTTCTAGTACTTAAGTTTCTAGTACTTAAGTTTCTAGTAGACTTAAGTTTCTAGTACTTAAGTTTCTAGTACTTAAGTTTCTAGTACTTAAGTTTCTAGTACTTCAGTTTCTAGTACTTCAGTTTCTAGTACTTCAGTTTCTAGTACTTCAGTTTCTAGTACTTCAGTTTCTAGTACTTCAGTTTCTAGTACTTCAGTTTCTAGTACTTCAGTTTCTAGTACTTCAGTTTCTAGTACTTCAGTTTCTAGTACTTCAGTTTCTAGTACTTAAGTTTCTAGTGCTTCAGTTTCTAGTACTTAAGTTTCTAGTACTTCAGTTTCTAGTACTTCAGTTTCTAGTGCTTCAGTTTCTAGTACTTCAGTTTCTAGTACTTCAGTTTCTAGTACTTCAGTTTCTAGTACTTCAGTTTCTAGTACTTCAGTTTCTAGTACTTCAGTTTCTAGTACTTCAGTTTCTAGTACTTCAGTTTCTAGTACTTAAGTTCTAGTACTTCGTTTCTAGTGCTTCAGTTTCTAGTACTTCGTTTCTAGTGCTTCAGTTTCTAGTACTTCGTCTTCAGTACTTAAGTTCTAGTACTTCAGTTTCTAAATACTAAGTTTCTAGTGCTTCAGTTTCTAGTACTTAAGTTCTAGACTTCAGTTTCTAGTGCTTCAGTTCTAGTACTTAGTTTCTAGGCTTCAGTTTCTAGTACTTAAGTTTCTAGTACTTGCAGTTTCTAGTACTTCAGTTTCTAGTACCTTCATTTCTAGTACTTCAGTTTCTAGTACTTCAGTTTCTAGTACTTCATTCTAGTACTTCGTTTCTAGTACTTCAGTTTCTAGTACTTCAGTTTCTAGTACTTCAGTTCTAGTACTTCAGTTTTACTAGTACTTCGTTTCTAGTACTTCAGTTTCTAGTACTTCGTTTCTTGTACTTAAGTTTCTAGTACTTCATTTCTAGTACTTCAGTTCTAGTACTTCAGTTTCTAGTACTTCAGTTTCTAGTACTTCAGTTTCTAGTACTTCAGTTTCTAGTACTTCATTCTAGTACTTCAGTTTCTAGTACTTCAGTTTCTAGTACTTCAGTTTCTAGTACTTCAGTTTCTAGTACTTCAGTTTCTAGTACTTCAGTTTCTAGTACTTCAGTTTCTAGTACTTAAGTTTCTAGTACTTAAGTTTCTAGTACTTCAGTTTCTAGTACTTCAGTTTCTAGTACTTCAGTTTCTAGTACTTCAGTTTCTAGTACTTCAGTTTCTAGTACTTCAGTTTCTAGTACTTCAGTTTCTAGTACTTCAGTTTCTAGTACTTCAGTTTCTAGTACTTAAGTTTCTAGTACTTCAGTTTCTAGTACTTCAGTTTCTAGTACTTCAGTTTCTAGTACTTAAGTTTCTAGTACTTAAGTTTCTAGTACTTCAGTTTCTAGTACTTAAGTTTCTAGTACTTAAGTTTCTAGTACTTCAGTTTCTAGTACTTCAGTTTCTAGTACTTCAGTTTCTAGTACTTCAGTTTCTAGTACTTCAGTTTCTAGTACTTCAGTTTCTAGTACTTAAGTTTCTAGTACTTAAGTTTCTAGTACTTAAGTTTCTAGTACTTAAGTTAACTCTTTGTCTTGTTGTTGTTGCTTGTTTTGTCTGTATGCCTCCGGGCGATAATAAAATCATCATTATTGTATTCCCGCCCTCAGCCCTTCTTGCATCAACGAGGAGAGTGAGGAGGAGGACACCTTTGAGGAGGCCACCCACACCCTGGCCAAGGCCGCCCACGACACTGCCAGCGTGTGCAGCGACCCCCTCACCGCCTACCACACGCCCACAGACTCCCTGGACGGAACACTGGACGCCTTCTCCCTAAGCAGGTCAGCTAACTATATGTACTTTTATATTAACCCCTTCACGCCCAGATCTTTCCTTGGCTATCAAAAATTGTGTGTTTTCGAGCCATATAATTACGAAAAGTAACTGAATATACCAAATAAATTAGTCGACAAGGATACTAAACAGGTCATATCTATAAAATATTGTTTATAGTCACTAAAAATCTTCTAATGGTACCCAAATCAAAATGGAAATTACGTTCTGGGTCTCATGGGATTAAAGTTCATTAAACCCTCTAGATACAGTGGCTAAAGAAGCATTATGGTCATGAGCTCCATATGATATGTATATAGAATTCCTCTGGTTAAAAACTTGGATAAGTAATTTAGGTAGCCTGACGCCAGCTGGGTAGTTTATTAGGGTTTATAAACATTGACTTATGGTTATGTATTTGGCCCATGTGAAATATTTTTTTTGCTGAAACTTGTGGGAGAATGAAAATTCTTTGAAGATTATGATAACTACAGAAATGATAGCTCTACAGAAACATGTTATCAGCATTGCATGATAACTAATTGTGGGGATGACCATTTTACTGACTTAAGAAAACCTATGTTCATTCCGTGCATGTATACTCTATTCCTGCCTTCCAGAGAACCGCTTCTGTCCGGCCGGAGTTCCTCTCATCTCCTCCTGCCCACCAGTGATCCAGTGTCTCTTCTCAGCCGTGCCAAATCGCCGTGTCCAGATACAGACCATCTTTATAATGACCATCCTTACTCGTCCATGATCGCAGACGTCCTTAGCAGAGGTGAGCAAGTTAACCCGTTCACGCCCAGATTTTTCCTTTGCTATAAACAAAAAATGGTTTGTTGTCAGCCATAAAATTACGAAAAATAACTAAATATACCAAATTTGTTAGTCGGACAAGGATACTAAACAGGTCATATCTATAAAATATTGCTTATATTCACTAAAAATCTTCTAATGGTACCCAAATTACAATGAAAATTACGTTCTGGGTCTCAAGGGGTTAATATTACTTCACTACTGTTACTCACTATTTGGAAATGCTGGACTATACTTTCATGAGATACCTTTACAAGTATAAAATGATACATAATAATTTCCAAAGGTTTGAGGAAGGTGTATGAGGTTAACCCCTTCACGCCCAGATCTTTCCTTCGCTATAAAAAGTCGTATGTTGTCGAGTCATAAAATTACAATAAGTAACTGAATATACCAAATTAGTTAGTCGACAAGGACACTAAACAGGTCATATCTATACAAAATTGGTTATATTCACTTAAAATCTTCTAATGGTAGCGAAATTTCAATGGAAATTACGCTTTGGGTCTCAATTAAGGTGTTAAAAGGAGGCTGGATAAAAGAAAGGTGGATGTAGGTAGTGTTAAGTAAGAGGAACTACCACGTGTAAGTTTCCCAGCCTCTTGTAGCTTCCTTATTTTCTTATGTTCTTATGTTTTTTTTTATCAGTGGGGCAGCAGATCACTCGGTCCACCACGCCGGACATTCTGCCGGGCACCAAGATGTCTCGCTCCCTCAGTGCCCTCGAGACCTACCACATGTCCTCGCCCCTCGCCCTCGAACTCCCCACCAGAAGCAAAAGTGTTCTAGATAAACCCTCAACACTGTAAATATATACTAGATTTTTTGTACTGATATATTTTATTAATCTTTTAACCCCTTCACGCCAAGATTTTTCCTTTGCTATATAAAATCGTCTGTTATTACTTGTTAGCCATAAAATTACGAAAAGTAACTAGATATACCAAATTAGTTAGTCGACAAGGATACTAAACAGGTCATATCTATAAAATATTGCTTATAATCACTAAAAATCGTCTAATGACACCCAAATTACAATGAAAATTACGTTCTGGGACTCAAGGGGTTAAAAGTGTCATACAGTGCAAATTACATATAGGCCTCTTCCATTTGCGACATTTCAGGAACCAGTTCACGGAACCCAGGAACTCAGGCGTTCCATTTGCGCACGAAAACCTGGGTCTGAGGCGAAGCGCGTAGTAACTCAGCAAAACCCTTGAACTTTCTCTACCCACATTGGGAGGTCGGTAGCCTGGGTAGAGTTTTCAGTTCATAACAAACCATGGACGCCTTGGGCCCTATTTCTCTTATCGTGAAGGGTTTTCGGCATGCACGAGTCGGAGAGGATGTCAGACAGGCCTATAAGGGGCACTGGTGGAGGAAAGCTGTCCCGCGATCTTAAACTTGATATGATCCCTTCACATTCAGCTGAGTTACCACTTTTAATGTTCCCCCTCTCTCCTCTCTCTCTCTCTCTCTCTCTCTCTCTCTCTCTCTCTCTCTCTCTCTCTCTCTCTCTCTCTCTCTCTCTCTCTCTCTCTCTCTCTCTCTCTCTCCCCTCTCTCTCTCTCTCTCTCTCCTCTCCTCCCCTCTCTCCTCTCTCTCTCTCTTTTCTCTCTCTCTCTCTCTCTCTCTCTCTCTCTCTCTCTCTCCTCTCCTCTCTCTCTCGCTCTCCTCTCTCTCTCTCTCTCTCTCTCTCTCTTCTCTCTCTCTCTCTCTCTCTCTCTCTCTCTCTCTCTCTCTCTCTCTCTCTCTCTCTCTCTCTCTCTCTCTCTCTCTCTCTCTCTTCTCTCTCTCTCTCTCTCTCTCTCTCTCTCTTCCTTCCTCTTGCCTCGCCGGCTGAGTTTGTTTGTAAAAAAAACAACGGGGTTTTTGCGTTCCATTTGTGACACGCGAACCCAGAACCAGGAACTGAACCCAACCCTGAACTGAAAGAACTGGTTCCTGGAACTTGGGCACAAATGGAAGAGGCCTTATATACTTCATGACTTTTTTTCATAAACTAGATAAACCTTCAACACGGTAAATACAAGATTTTTTTTCTTCAAGTACAAGTGCAATTTTTATCAATCTATTTTTCGATGGAAAATTAAACTCGTGTAGTGTTTTAAAAGTGCCATGCATTGCATAGTACATATGATATCTTCATGATCTTTCTTGTTCCATTATTACCTTACCTACATTATTACACTTATCTTTATTACCTTACCTCATCACCTTACCTATAGTCTATTTTTTTTATCGAGGCCAAAACCCTGCCCCCTTGCTGCTTACTGGCTGATATTTGATGCCAGGAGAAGCGAATACTACGCTTCTTCTTAATTACAGTTGTATTTTATCATAGTTAACCATATTATCAGGTAAACTCAGGCATCATTTTAAGCATGAGACCTTAAGATAGAATGGAATTTTCACCTTGTTAAAAAAAAATAGACTATACATTATTACTTACCTACCTTATTGTTATTATTACCTTACTATGTATCTGACCCGAGCTACGTCCCCAGGCAAGCACCTCGGCGCAGTCAGAGCCTCAGCCTGCAGGACGTGACTGACGGCCGGGATATGGAACAAGAGGTTCACCTGTACACCCTCTCCACCTCCACCCTGCTCTTCCACCTCCTCCACTCCCTCTGGGTCTCATCCTCCCTCGTGAGTCACTCTTATAACAGTAACATAAAAATTAATAGTTTTATAATGATTACAAATAAGACATTTTCTTCTTTACCACAGTAAGAATATTTATTAGTTTAATTCTTATTTAGTAATTTCCATGTAGATCCTTTCTTAAACAGTAATTATACAGAAGTAAAATTATATAATTGAAACATTATGAATGAAATAATTTAAGAAATTATATTAAATATTTAAACGAATTGAAATTTTTTCTAAATTTGATGAAATTATATTTAAACTTAATAAATGTTATAATGATTAAATTTTAGAAAGAGAAGATACAATGAGAATAAATTTTAGAATGAGAATTTTAGAATGAGAATCAATATTAGAAAAAATCAATATTATAATTTTTTTTAGAAAGAAGAGAGACAGACAATCGGCTACTCCTATAGTATATTAGATTATTTTGGCAAGGCGAGACAGAGACCAGCGTATTTATAGATGGATATTATTTGTCCACGATGAGACAGAGACAGTATTTATAGATGGATATTATTTGTCCACGATGAGACAGAGACCAGCGTATTTATAGATGGATATTATTTGTCCACGATGAGACAGAGACAGAGACAGTATTTATAGATGGATATTATTTGTCCACGATGAGACAGAGACCAGCGTATTTATAGATGGATATTATTTGTCCCGATGAGACAGAGACAGTATTTATAGATGGATATTATTTGTCCACGATGAGACAGAGACAGTATTTATAGATGGATATTATTTGTCCACGATGAGACAGAGACCAGCGTATTTATAGATGGATATTATTTGTCCACGATGAGACAGAGACAGTATTTATAGATGGATATTATTTGTCCACGATGAGACAGAGACAGTATTTATAGATGGATATTATTTGTCCACGATGAGACAGAGACCAGCGTATTTATAGATAGATATTATTTGTCCACGATGAGACAGAGACAGTATTTATAGATGGATATTATTTGTCCACGATGAGACAGAGACAGTATTTATAGATGGATATTATTTGTCCACGATGAGACAGAGACAGAGACAGTATTTATAGATATATATATTTGTCCAAAATGAACAGAGACAGTATTTATAGATAGATATTATTTGTCCACGATGAGACAGAGACAGAGACAGTATTTATAGATAGATATTATTTGTCCACGATGAGACAGAGACAGAGACAGTATTTATAGATAGATATTATTTGTCCACGATGAGACACAGACAGTATTTATAGATGGATATTATTTGTCCACGATGAGACAGAGACAGTATTTATAGATGGATATTATTTGTCCACGATGAGACAGAGACAGAGACAGTATTTATAGATAGATATTATTTGTCCAAAATGAGACAGAGACAGTATTTATAGATAGATATTATTTGTCCCGATGAGACAGAGACAGAGACAGTATTTATAGATAGATATTATTTGTCCACGATGAGACAGAGACAGAGACAGTATTTATAGATAGATATTATTTGTCCACGATGAGACAGAGACAGTATTTATAGATAGATATTATTTGTCCAGGATGAGACAGAGACAGAGACAGTATTTATAGATAGATATTATTTGTCCACAATGAGACAGAGACAGTATTTATAGATAGATATTATTTGTCCACGATGAGACAGAGACAGTATTTATAGATAGATATTATTTGTCCACGATGAGACAGAGACAGAGACAGTATTTATAGATGGATATTATTTGTCCACGATGAGACAGAGACAGTATTTATAGATAGATATTATTTGTCCACAATGAGACAGAGACAGTATTTATAGATAGATATTGTTTGTCCACGATGAGACAGAGACAGTATTTATAGATAGATATTATTTGTCCACGATGAGACAGAGACAGTATTTATAGATGGATATTATTTGTCCACGATGAGACAGAGACAGAGACAGTATTTATAGATGGATATTATTTGTCCACGATGAGACAGAGACAGTATTTATAGATAGATATTATTTGTCCACGATGAGACAGAGACAGTATTTATAGATAGATATTATTTGTCCACAATGAGACAGAGACAGTATTTATAGATAGATATTATTTGTCCACGATGAGACAGAGACAGAGACAGTATTTATAAATGGATATTATTTGTCCACGATGAGACAGAGACAGAGACAGTATTTATAGATAGATATTATTTGTCCACGATGAGACAGAGACAGAGACAGTATTTATAGATGGATATTATTTGTCCACGATGAGACAGAGACAGAGACAGTATTTATAGATGGATATTATTTGTCCACGATGAGACAGAGACAGAGACAGTATTTATAGATAGATATTATTTGTCCACGATGAGGACAGAGACAGTATTTATAGATAGATATTATTTGTCCACGATGAGACAGAGACAGAGACAGTATTTATAGATAGATATTATTTGTCCACGATGAGACAGAGACAGAGACAGTATTTATAGATAGATATTATTTGTCCACGATGAGACAGAGACAGAGACAGTATTTATAGATAGATATTATTTGTCCACGATGAGACAGAGACAGAGACAGTATTTATAGATGGATATTATTTGTCCACGATGAGACAGAGACAGAGACAGTATTTATAGATAGATATTATTTGTCCACAATGAGACAGAGACAGTATTTATAGATAGATATTATTTGTCCACGATGAGACAGAGACAGTATTATAGATAGATATTATTTGTCCACGATGAGACAGAGACAGTATTTTATAGATGGATATTATTTGTCCACGATGAGACAGAGACAGTATTTATAGATGGATATTATTTGTCCACGATGAGACAGAGGACAGTATTTATAGATGGATATTATTTGTCCACGATGAGACAGAGACAGTATTTATAGATGGATATTATTTGTCCACGATGAGACAGAGACGTATTTATAGATAGATATTATTTGTCCCACGATGAGACAGAGACAGTATTTATAGATGGATATTATTTGTCCGATGAGACAGAGACAGAGACAGTATTTATAGATAGATATTATTTGTCCACAATGAGACAGAGACAGTATTTATAGATAGATATTATTTGTCCACGATGAGACAGAGACAGTATTTATAGATGGATATTATTTGTCCACGATGAGACGAGACAGAGACAGTATTTATAGATGGATATTATTTGTCCACGATGAGACAGAGACAGTATTTATAGATAGATATTATTTGTCCACGATGAGACAGAGACAGAGACAGTATTTATAGATAGATTATTATTTGTCCACGATGAGACAGAGACAGTATTTGTAGATGGATATTATTTATCCACAATGAGACAGAGACAGTATTTATAGATAGATATTATTTGTCCACGATGAGACAGAGACAGAGACAGTATTTATAGATAGATATTATTTGTCCACGATGAGACAGAGACAGTATTTATAGATAGATATTATTTGTCCACGATGAGACAGAGACAGTATTTATAGAGTATGTATTTTGTCCACAATGAGACAGAGACAGTATTTATAGATGGATATTATTTGTCCACGATGAGACAGAGACAGTATTTATAGATAGATATTATTTGTCCACGATGAGACAGAGACAGTATTTATAGATAGATATTATTGTCCACGATGAGACAGAGACAGTATTTATAGATGGATATTATTTGTCCACGATGAGACACGAGACAGTATTTATAGATAGATATTATTTGTCCGATGAGACAGAGACAGTATTTATAGATAGATATTATTTGTCCACGATGAGACAGAGACAGTATTTATAGATAGATATTATTTGTCCACGATGAGACAGAGACAGTATTTATAGATAGATATTATTTGTCCACGATGAGACAGAGACAGTATTTATAGATGGATATTATTTGTCCACGATGAGACAGAGACAGAGACAGTATTTATAGATGGATATTATTTGTCCACGATGAGACAGAGACAGAGACAGTATTTATAGATGGATATTATTTGTCCACGATGAGACAGAGACAGTATTTATAGATAGATATTATTTGTCCACGATGAGACAGAGACATTATTTATAGATAGATATTATTTGTCCACGATGAGACAGAGACAGAGACAGTATATATAGATAGACTATTATTTGTCCCACGATGAGACAGAGACAGTATTTATAGATGGATATTATTTGTCCACGATGAGACAGAGACAGTATTTATAGATAGATATTATTTGTCCACGATGAGACAGAGACAGTATTTATAGATTGATATTATTTGTCCACGATGAGACAGAGACAGAGACAGTATTTATAGATAGATATATTTGTCCACGATGAGACAGAGACAGTATTTATAGATAGATATTATTTGTCCACAATGAGACAGAGACAGTATTTATAGATGGATATTATTTGTCCACAATGAGACAGAGACAGTATTTCTAGATGGATATTATTTGTCCACGATGAGACAGAGACAGAGACAGTATTTATAGATAGATATTATTTGTCCACGATGAGACAGAGACAGTATTTATAGATGGATATTATTTGTCCACGATGAGACAGAGACAGTATTTATAGATAGATATTATTTGTCCACGATGAGACAGAGACAGTATTTATAGATAGATATTATTTGTCCACGATGAGACAGAGACAGTATTTATAGATGGATATTATTTGTCCACGATGAGACAGAGACAGAGACAGTATTTATAGATGGATATTATTTGTCCACGATGAGACAGAGACAGTATTTATAGATAGATATTATTTGTCCACGATGAGACAGAGACAGTATTTATAGATAGATATTATTTGTCCACGATGAGACAGAGACAGTATTTATAGATAGATATTATTTGTCCACGATGAGACAGAGACAGTATTTATAGATAGATATTATTTGTCCACAATGAGACAGAGACAGTATTTATAGATGGATATTATTTGTCCACGATGAGACAGAGACAGAGACAGTATTTATAGATAGATATTATTTGTCCACGATGAGACAGAGACAGAGACAGTATTTATAGATAGATATTATTTGTCCACAATGAGACAGAGACAGTATTTATAGATAGATATTATTTGTCCACGATGAGACAGAGACAGTATTTATAGATAGATATTATTTGTCCACGATGAGACAGAGACAGAGACAGTATTTATAGATGGATATTATTTGTCCACGATGAGACAGAGACAGAGACAGTATTTATAGATGGATATTATTTGTCCCACGATGAGACAGAGACAGTATTTATAGATAGATATTATTTGTCCCGATGAGACAGAGACAGAGACAGTATTTATAGATAGATATGTATTTGTCCACGATGAGACAGAGACAGTATTTATAGATGGTATTATTTGTCCACGATGAGACAGAGACAGTATTATAGATAGATATTATTTGTCCACGATGAGACAGAGACAGTATTTATAGATATATATTATTTGTCCACGATGAGACAGAGACAGTATTTATAGATAGATATTATTTGTCCACGATGAGATTGAGACAGTATTTATAGATAGATATTATTTGTCCACAATGAGACAGAGACAGTATTTATAGATAGATATTATTTGTCCACAATGAGACAGAGACAGTATTTATAGATAGATATTATTTGTCCACGATGAGACAGAGACAGTATTTATAGATAGATATTATTTGTCCACAATGAGACAGAGACAGTATTTATAGATAGATATTATTTGTCCACAATGAGACAGAGACAGTATTTATAGATAGATATTATTTGTCCACGATGAGACAGAGACAGAGACAGTATTTATAGATAGATATTATTTGTCCACGATGAGACAGAGACAGTATTTATAGATAGATATTATTGAAAAAAACAAGTTGGCGGCTAGGGTGGGAAGTCTGCTGTGTTGTTTATAGTACATGTATTTTTCTTGCATTACAGGTGAGTACGGTGAAGCCTGAAGGGATAAGACCCGTCTTCTCCCCAATCTCCAGTGAGCACGGCTTGGAGCATGCCTTTGGCCAGCTTCAGGCGCAACTATTGACATCAGCAGGGTTGGAGGAGCGATTCTCAGTCTTGCAGGAGCTTCAGGAAGGCATCAGGAAATTCAACACTGTCAAGAGGCTCGTGTGGAGGGTAAGGCATGGAAAAGTCCCTCCATATACCTTAAGTCCATATTCGCTTATAAATATTTACTTACCTACTTACTTACATACTTACTTACTTACTTACTTACTTCTTACTTACCTACTTACTTACTTTTATATAGCAAAGGAAAGATCTGGGCGTGAAAGGGTTAACTTTACTTTTCCTTCCCCCTCAGGATTCCGACACAGTAAGAATCATGGGAAAGTTCATCAAGAGGTACATGAAGTTGTCGAGTACTTCTCACAGAACGCAAGACACCGAGGAACAACTGCAGAAGCGACAAGACGAGTTAGAAATATTGACAATGACTCTCGAGACGGTGGCTTTGTGTCTTCAAGGGACGCAGCAATGCCCTTCAAAGATTAAGGTGATTTTAAATTTGCACTTAAGCCCGGTTCCCACCTTCCCGCTTGTACGGCCGCCATACAACAACAAAGACGTCACAATGACGTCACAACAAAGTCTACCGCACCGCCGTACCGCTGTACGGCCGCCGTACAAAGTTAAATTCAAGTCATCTCTCCCGCTCGGCGGTGTCCGCTCGAGCGGAGTTGCCAACTGTGCCCAGTTACCACAAATATCACTCAAGCGGTGATGATGGTGACGTCATTGTTGAGCGGTGTTGTTGTAAGACGGCCGTACAAGCGGGCTGATGGGAACCGGCCTTTACTCGAGAGGCGTAGAGTAAGGGGCGATCTGAAAGAAGTTTTTAAGTGGTTCAAGGGATACAATAAAGGAGATGTAGGAAAAGTTCTTACGGCTAGTAATCAGGATAGAACAAGAAGTAGTAACTGATTCAAGCTGGAAAAGCGTAGATTTAAAAAGGAAATAGGGAGAAACTGGTACAAAAATAGGGTGGTAACTGATTGAAATGGATTAAGTCGTCAGGTAGTTAGTGCTGAGTCATTAAAGAGCTTTAAAAGGAGGCTGGGCAGCTTTATGGATTGGGATGAAAGGTGGATGTAGGTAGTGTTAAGTAACAGGAACTACCACGTGTAGGTCTCACGGCCTCTTGTAGCTTCCTTATTTTCCTATGTTCTTATGAGTGTTTGGATGGGGAGGCTCTTGGGAAAATGATGTCTGATTTTTTTTCCTATTCTCATACTTGTGTACCCGCCAGGGTGGCTCGGTTGGTAGAGCTGTGGGCATGCGTGCAGCGTCCTTGCATTCGGTCAGCGGTTCGATCCCATCAGGTTCATCCTGGCGTGGTGGCACTTTGTATAGTCAATAACCTTGTAGTTGGTACTTGCAAAGTGTCTAGATAGGATCAAAGTATCTTATATCATACTTGTGTTCTCATTTATTTTGCCTGATTGTTACAATGATAGTTTACACATCTGCATTGCGTCTCACAGGTGATGAGGGCGAACAAGTGTGAGTGTCTGTGCAGCCTCATCACGGAGACCATCAGGGCCCCCGAGGTTCCCGCCGCCTACAGGCTGACGTGTGAACGCTGGCTCACAGACTTCAGGGAGCTGTCATCGCACGCCTGGGAGAACCTGCCGGAGAGTGAAGTGTGTAGCCAGGAACTTACCATGTTATATCCATTATATATTGTACTATCGTAAGCCGATCCTCCGGCGGACTTTTTGGCTACTACCTCAGAGGAATATTGATGGGGGCTCGGCCCACCTGTTTGCGTTACTTCGCCCACAAACAGGACTCTCCCATATTCTTCACTTTTCTTTATCATGGATGTAAAAAGTACTGGCCACGCACCCAAATGCATTAACCCATCAAGCCCCTCATTCACCACCCTTACTAAACCATCAAGACATACACTCACCCATACGTGAGCCACACCATTCCTCAGCATTCCATTCACCTCTCCTTTAAAATTAACCCATCAGCAAATGGACCCCCAAATCACCCCACAATTCCATCACCCATACCCAACGCCATTACCATCGACCCACCCATTCATACCTTGACATACCTAATCAAGATTCCTAATTTGAACCGCTTTTTGCACGATTATCGCTGAAGCTGCTAAAAAAAAGAAAAAAAAGTGACGGATCATCTAAATGGGCTTAAACCTTCCCGGTCACCGGTTCAAAATGTGCCAAGGTGATTGCGCCACGGGGGCGGAACTTCCAACCACAAAGAAGACAGAACAGACAGACGTAGCAGACAGACAGACACACTTTCGCTTATATTATTATAGATATATATTGTATTGTATCTATGTTACCTTGCCTGAATGACTTGTACTACCAGATAAAATCATAAAGGGGAGCACGATAGTGTGACCAGATATTGACACATTATTTCACTATGGAACGTCATGCTTATCCCTCTTGACTTTTTAACATTTTTTTTTTTTTTTTTTTACATCACAAAGGACTGGCCAAGGACACAACAAAAATGGGTAACACAAAGCCCGCTTAGTTGCCAGTCCCTATAAAGAAGACAGTAAGAGAATAAAATAAAAAAGAGGGGTGAACCAATTTAGTTCGGGAGGTGTCTTGTTACTCTTCTTTTGAAAAGATTTAAGTCATAGGAAAGTGGAAAAATAGAAACAGGAAGAGAGTTCCAGAGTTTACCAGTGAAAGGGATGAAAGAGTAAAGATACTGATTAACAGGATAACATTAACCTAATTTGCATTAGGAAGATGGACAGAATAGGGATGAGAATGAGTAGAAAGTCTTGTGCAGCGAGGTCGCGGGAGGGGGGGAGGCATGCAGTTAGCAAGTTCAGAAGAGCAGTGAGCATGAAAATAACGGTAGAAGAGAGCAAGAGAAGCAACATTGCGTCGGTGATTTAAAGATTGAAGACAGAGGAGTCAAGGAGGAGAGGAAGACTCCTCCAGTCAGAGGAGGGGAGTTGATGAGACGAAAAGCTTTTAACTCAACCCTGTTTAGGAGAGTTGTATGAGTGGATCCTCCCCAAACATGTGAGACATACTCCATACATGGGCGAATAAGGCCCCTGTAGAGAGCAAGCAATTGGGAGGGCGAAAAAAAAGGACGCAGACGCCACAGCACACCTAACTTCTTAGAAGCTGTTTTAGCAAAACATAAGATGTGAGATTTCCAGTTCAGATTTTTAGTAAAGGATAGTCCTAGAGTGTTCATTGTAGAAGAAGGAGACAGTTGAGTGTCATTGAAGAAGAGAGGATAGTTATCTGGTAGGTTTTGTCGAGTAGATAGGTGAAGAAATTGGGTTTTTGAGGCATTGAACAAAACAAGGTTTGCTTTGCCCCAATCAGAAATTATAGAAAGATCAGAAGTTAGGCGCTCGGTGGCATCTCTCCGTGAATCACTTAGTTCCTGTTGAGTTGGACGTCTAATAAACGACGTTGAAAAATGCAGGGTAGAGTCATCAGCGTAGGAGTGGATAGGGCTTTGAGTTAGACTTAGAAGATCATTAATGAATAATAGAAAGAGAGTGGGTGATAGGACAGAACCCTGGGGAACACCACTATTGATAGATTTAGGAGAAGAACAATGTCCGTCTACAGTAGCTGCAATAGAACGGTTTGAAAGGAAACTTAAGATGAAGTTGCAGAGATAATGATAGAAACCGAATGAGGGTAGTTTGGAAATTAAAGATTTGTGCCAGACTCTATCAAAAGCTTTTGATATGTCAAGGGCAACAGCAAAAGTTTCACCGAAACCCCTAAAGGAGGATGACCAAGATTCAGTTAGGAAAGCTAGAAGATCGCCAGTAGATCGCCCTTTACGGAAACCGTACTGACGATCAGATAGAAGATTGTGAGCAGATAGATGCTTAAGAATCTTCTGTTTGGTAGGAGTGTTCGTAAATTTCCAGTTTGACACCGAATTAACTTTGGTGGACGAAACAATTTTTTTCTGGTGAGTTTTGATGTGTTTTGAATTAATCTGCTAACTGTTTCTGTCGCAAATCACACACAAAAAAAGTGATGTGCGACAGAAACGATTAGCAGATTAATTCAAAACACATCAAATCTCGCCAGAAAATAAATAGTTTCGTCCACCAAAGTCAATTCGGTGTCAAACTGGAATACTACCGGTGTTTTATATCCCATGATCTGCTCTACCATTGCCTGCATTTTTGTTGTACTAATTTCATCCAATAACATTTTCAGCTTCTCAAACTGGTTCAGGAAACACTCCATGCAAGTGCCTGTGCGCTTTATGAATTACTGAACTGCGTCACGGAGTTGTCCTGGGCGTGTGGAGTTCAGCCCGGCGCTGCGGAGAACATTCCCAGCTTAACCACATTCCTGCAGGTAAGAAAAATGTATGTTTGTTCATGAGGATCAGTTTGGGAATGAAGATTATTAATTTCAAGCCTTCACCTTATTTTCATTACATAAGAAAATAAGGAAGCTAAAGAGGCTGGGAGACCTACACGTGGTAGTAGGGGGAGACGGTGGCCGAGTGGTTAGTGTCTTGGAGTGCTGAACTTAATGTCCCGAGTTCGAATCCTGCCGGAAGCAACTCTTTCAAGAGCCTGGTAGGGGAGCAGAAGGTCCTGAGTTCAAGTCTCACCAAGGAGCAACTGTCAAATCCATCGTCGAGTGGCCGAAGCAATCCACATGCAGCGTATATCTGTCTGCCGATTGCGAGTGTGACGGTGGACTCTAGGGGCTGCATGCGCCTTAACTGAAGAACATCACAGAAAATGGGATCTTCACCTGAGACCACAGGTGTCACTATAAAAATCCAGCCTGTGCCACCAACGGGGCGAGATCGACCAACATCAAGACTCGCCATATGCCTACAGGCGCTATAGGCTACAACGTAAAAAAAAAAAAAAAAGTTACTTAACACTACCTAGATCCACCTTTCATCCCCAACCATGAAATGATCTAGCCTCCTTTTAAAGCCCCCTATTGACTCCGCGCTAACTACCTGACGACTGAGTCCATTCCAATCATTTACCACCCTATTTGTGAACCAGTTTTTCCCTATTTCTTTTTTAAAATCTACATACACTTTATTTTATTTATAAATTTAAACTTTCACCTTGGTTTCATTGATGTTCTTTAACTTTCCGTGCCATATGACCGCTGATGTCTGGCACTTTTCGATCTTTTTGGCATTACGTAAATCAATCAATTTTTACTTTTCCACTGGCCATTTAAGAATATTAATTTAAAGGTTGTTTTGTGTTGTAAATTGCGGCTTATAAAATAATCACCCATGACTACCGTGAGAATTACCCCCCTATTGTTGTTGTTTACCCTTCCAGCATGTGTCGGTGGAGAGGTGGCTGTTCTATGATTTAAACTATTATATTTAGTTCTGTTATTTAGATTTAAAAAGTGTAGATTTAAAAAAAGAAATAGGGAAAACTGATTCACAAATAGGTGATAAATGATTGAAATGGACTCAGTCATGGGGCTAGTTTGGGGAGGTTGTAGCGGAGTGGTTAGCGTCTCCGACTGGCGTTCTCGGTGACCCGAGCTCGATCCCCGAAGAAACCCAAAACCTTTCTGCACCGTCGAGTGGCCTAAGAACACCCACATGCCCTGCCTATCAACTCTACCTTAGACTGCGAGTGCATGGGAGGACACAGGGCGGCGGCATGAGCCTCTAATCACAGGCGTCACTATAAGAATCCTGCCTGCGCCACCACGGGCGAGGACCAACCATCACACCCTCAAGTGAACCTCCAGGGCCTGCCATCCCCTGGGTCACCACTGCCTACACGCGCTATAGGCACAAAAAAACAAGAAGAAGTTAGTGCCGAGTCATTAGGGAGCTTTAAAAGGAGGCTGGACAGTGTTATGTATGAGTCATGAAAGGTGGATGTTGGTAGTGTTAAGTAACAGGAACTACCACATGTAGGTCTCCCAGCCTCTTATAGCTTCCTTATTTTCTTATGTTCCTTGTTTTCATTGTTGTTCTTTAACTTTCCGTGCCATGTGACCTCTGATGTCTGGCATATTTCGACCTTTTTTGGCATTAAATCAATCGATCTTTACTTTTCCATTAGCCATGTAAGAATATAAATTTAAAGGATGTGTTATAAATTGCTGCTTGTAAAATAGTCACCATCAGAATGACCACCAATTGTTGTTGCTCACCCTCGTAGCATGTGTCGGTGGAGATAGAATTACTTACTTAGAGGTTACTTACTACAGAATGATTTTTATTTTTATTATTATTTTTATTATAATTATCAGAGTGACTTGCTACTTATTCGTTACTTACTACCTTTGCTACTTTACTTACCTTCCCAGCATTACCACCATTATAATTACCACCCTATTAATGTTTATTTATTGTTATTTCTTCTTATTGTTGTTGTTTACCCTTGCAGCATGTGTCCGTGGAGAGGTGGCTGTTCTATGGCGTGCCGCAGATGCTGGCGCTCCTCCAGCCAGACAGCGGCGGTGCGGCGAGGGGGTACGAGGCGGCGCTGATCCACCAGTACTGCACCGTGTTGGCCACCCTAATCCACCACAACCCTCGCGCCCTCCAGTACTGCATCACCACCTACGCCGAGGAACTAAGGTAGGGAGTCAACGCATTACAGTAGGATTAGCCATTAATTCCTTGCCACTAGGCGCACTACACTACAGTCCAACTATATTTCTCATGATTTGTAATATTTCATACCTACTTGTGACTTTACCACCGATTTTTTGGCGGCAGGTTAATACTCACTGGAGCAGTTGTAGCATAGGGAGGGACCTTACTCCTAACAGCACTTATACATTTTACGTAGGGCATCATACATAGTAGTATATACGATGCATCAAAGCAGGGGTGCACCCAGGAATTTTTTTGGGGGGGTCAGATTTTTTTTTTCGCCACCTGTATAGCAAACCCGCCAGACTTCTCGCCAGCCGCTGCATGGTCATTTGTTTCCGCCATCAGCTGATTCCCTTTTCAGGCCTTATTTCTGCCACTCAAACAATAATTTTGGTAGTGTTAGATGCTTGTCCAAGGCATTACGTGAAGCATTAGCGCGACCAAAGCAAGGCATAGGAGGACACGGGCAGGGGAGGCGGCCACAGCGCTAGAACCTGTAATATTCTTTTCTTAAAAACTGACTGTTAGTGTATTCCGATTTCTTTCAAGGAAGGAATTTTTTTGGGGGGGGGCATGACCAAAGCCTTCTCTATGTAACATACAGACGGCTTTGGCATGACCCCCTTGCCCCCTCCCCCCCTTGGTGCGCCACTGCCTCAAAACATTAAGATACATGGAAGAACAGATGTGATATGATGCAAGATGAAGGCTCACCTATGGATAGGGTACTTTCAGGGATATTTCTGATATTGTGAAGCAGATGCATACAATTTTTGAGAAGCAAACAATAACTCATATAGTATTCTTTGCCTGAATTTCTGATGAGTGGGAGTTCTGTACATTGATTAATGCTGAATATGAAAGAATATTAGTTGATTAGTTGAATATAATGCGATACCAAATAAGGCGTAGGTGATATTATAATGTTCAGTGACGTGTTGGCAGATATTACGTGCAGGAGTCCGTGGTGGGGAGTCGCCTCGGGGAGAACTGTCCCATCAAACCCCACACGCTGAAGGTGGTGCGTCTGATTGCCCGGCTCATGCGATCCAAGAATGCGCTCAGAAACAGATGAGTGTTTTTTTATTTTTTATAATTTACGTTGGAGCCTTTTTTTATTTTTTATTATTATGCGAGATGAGTATCATTTCTTTTTTACGTTGGAGCCTTTTTTATATTTCTTTAGTATACGAGATGGGTATATTTTTTTTTTTACATTTTTTACGTTGGAACCTTATTTTGTTTTAGTATACGAGATGAGTCATTTTTTTTATTTATAGGTTTTTTATGTTAGAGCCTTTTTTTTTTTTTTTAGTATGAGATGAGTTTACACTGTCAACCACCCTAACGGCTAAATTCTGCTATAACGAATTAATTATTTCAGTCATTTCTTCCCCTTCCATGTATCTGTACTCTACCATCTCCTTAAGGCAGACTAAATGACTACGTGTATGAGTGATAATTGTTTTCAGGGTTCAGCTAAGAAACTTTTGTAACATGTATAGTTTTGTATATATGTATAAGATGTATAAATGTGATATCGCGCTGCACCTTCGCACTCGTTCACTATTGCCAAAGACTACTGTGAATGCGTTTCCTTAGACGTGTGTGTATTGTGGTGAGTATAATAACAAGCATTTACCTTACCGTCAACAACACTATAGTCGCCACTGCACTTATGTCGCCAGGCGAATTTTATAGGCGAATATTACGAATTTTATAATCACTACAGCCTCGTGTGTGCCACTGAAGACAGGTACATAATATAAACTACTGTGCATGCCTCTTTACTGACACATACAAATCTGTAGTGATGCTAAAATACGTAATATATGGCACCTGGCGACATTAGTGCAGTGGCGACTATAGTGTTGTTGACGGTACATATTACCCTTCTCTTTCGTACTGTAATATTTCCTCTTCTCTATGAATTCAAGCAACAGAGCTCTTCAATATGTGTCGTACGGCAGAATGGGATGTCTGTCTGCAGTGTTAGATGCATTACCTCTGTATCCACTACCGTCAACAACACTATAGTCGCCACTGCACTAATGTCGCCAGGCGCAACATATTACAAATTTTAGCATCATGACAGATTTGTATATGCCACTAAAGAGGCATGCACAGTAGTTTATATTATGTGCCTGTCATTAGTGGCACATACAAGTCTGTAGTGATGCTATAATTCGTAATATGTGGCACCTGGCGACATTAGTGCAGTGGCGACTATAGTGTTGTTGACGGTAAGACAGACAGTCTTTTCTAGTCAAACTCAAGACTCCCTAAACTCATAGCTAATCGCATCATCATTTACCTAGTGATTAAGATAATTGAATTTTATTGATATGACTTATGCCCGTATTCGTAGTCACATACCATCATTGTACGTGGTCATTGTTCACTTTTTGTCTTGTCCTAATTAAATCAATATGTCATGCCAGCTCTGTTGTGATTGCAATAGGAGTACTGTATGATTGCTCTAGTACTTTCCATGGCAGCTACAAGATCAAGTGAATAATTTTGACTGAGTAGAAATGGAACAAAATCATAGCAATTACCACGAGCAATCATGGTATGTGACTACGAATACGAGCATTAATACCGTGAGATCAAACGTAGTCTCATTTTCATAGTGGTAATGGAGCTTGAAAAATGTCTGCGCCACATATTAGTGTTGAAGGGTTTTATCATTGTTCTATAATATTGATGCCTATACTGCAATACCTGGATGCCTCCCTAGCATACACACACAGTACAAATGCAAGCCAAAGACTCAGTGATTGTAAAGGTGTGATGTACAGAGGAATAAAAACTACTTATATTGGCTCTAATATACAACAAGATTTATTCTACCGTCAACAACACTATAGTCGCCACTGCACTAATGTCGCCAGGCGCCATATATTTTGCATTTTAACATCACTACAGACCTGTATGTGCCATTGAAGAGGCATGCACAGTAGTTTATATTATGTACCGGTCTCCAGTGGCACATACAAGTCTGTAGTGATGCTAAAATGTGTAATATTCGCCTGTAAAATTTGCCTGGCGACATTAGTGCAGTGGCGACTATAGTGTTATTGACATTAAAACTTTGGGTAGCATATGGCGTATATTATTAAGGTAAGAAGAGGTACAGAAAATATTAGCTAGCTTTCTGACTCACGGGAGGAATTTTGTGAGGAATCAGACATTTCATTAGAAAGCATAAGACATTTTTATGCGATATTATTACAACGTGTCTGCTTTTTACTTTCTCTGTATGGAAAAGAGAAGTTATTGGTCGTATGTGTTGTTGCGTATTGTTCACCCGTCATAATCATGAAATGTAATATAACATAATTGTTGCTTGGCTACAATGCCAATATATTCAGGTAAAGTTACTTACAAACACCAGTAGTGCCTATACGGATTCTTTTATGTGTGCTGCAGTGTATTTACCTAGTTATAAATACACTATAGTCTATTTTTTTTATTATGGTCAAAATGCACTAAAGAAGCCACGCCCCCTGCCTGCCCTTCTATTCTACGGGGCAGCTGATTGGTGCATTCCTCTATCATCACTACATCACAGTTCTTCACTACTTAACACGGCGTGACATGGAGAGAGCAATCTTCATACAGAGGATTTTTGATTTTGTCACCCTCTGTATGAAGATGTCTAACCCATGTCCGCGCTGTTAAGTGTGAAGATATTGTGATTGTAGTGATGATACAGGAATGCACCATCAGTGCCCGTAGAATAGAGGGCAGGCAGGGGTGTGGCTTCCTTACTGCATTTTGACCATAATAAAAAAAATAGACTATAGGTGTGTATGTGTGTGTGTGTGTGTGTGTGTGTGTGTGTGTGTGTGTGTGTTTTCAGAGTTGTACCGTCAATAACACTATAGTCGCCAGTCACTCGCCACTGCACTAATGTCGCTAGGCGCCATACATATATTACGAATTTTAGCATCACTACAGACTTGCATGTGCCACTGGAGACATGTAGTGTGATATATATAATATAAACTACTGTGCATGCCTCTTCAGTGGCACATAAAAGTATGCAGTGATGCTAAAATTCGTAATATAGGGCGCCTGGTGACATTAGTGCAGTGGCGAGTGACTGGCGACTATAGTGTTATTGACGGTAGTATATAGGGCCTGAGTTAAGCTCGTGTGGTCCTGTCTCCATATCTATATTTATCCAGTCTTTACTTCACTAGACGCACACATTTTGCATCTATCACTTCCTCCGTCAGTCCATTCCTTATGTCTATACTTTTATGGGCAAAGCTATACTTCTCTGTAGGCCTACTATTGAAGCATCTGCCTTTTCTCAATTTTTTCCCTCGTCCCCTCAAATTAGTTTTTCCTCTTCTCGAAAAACTACAAATCACCTTTATTTATTTTCTCCATTCCATTCCTTTAGTTTTATATTGTAATTAAATATCCTTTCTTTAAGTGTTGGCTCTCCAGTTTACTTTTTTATTTTCTTTATAGTAATATTTTTTTTATTATCATTTTTTTTTCTTCTTTTCTTTCTTCATGTCAAGTCCTTCAACAACTGTGGCGCCATCTTACTTGCTACTCTTTGTATTAATTCCTTCGAGTATTTCTTCCTATGCGGGACCTCACTATTCCTGCATAGGCTTACTCTAGTTTTGGTCTAATCATTGTAGTTATCATTTTCCTCATCATGTGTGTGTGTGTGTGTGTGTGTGTGTGTGTGTGTGTGTGTGTGTGTGTGTGTGTGGTGTGTGTGTGGTGTGTGTGTGTTTGGTGTGTGTGTGGGTGTGTGTTGTGGTGTGTATTCATCTAGGTATGATTTCAGAAAGGAAGTTCGTACGTCCAATATTATAATATTGGTTTATATTCATATAAGATATATGTATACTAATTATCTGCAAAACATGTTACTTAGTGAAAGTTTAGTTTAGAAACAATATTGTCTATGAATAAATAATGATGGACACCGATTTAAATGGTTTTATTTTTCATATTAAAACTATACATACTTCACTGTTGCCTTGATGCCTGTTTTTAGGAACAGACATCAGAGACAGATAGATAGTAAACACATTCATCAGCGGTCACATAAGCATCAGCTTATATAACGGCGAGATTTAAAAGAGGTGCTCTGTTTTTTTTTATTTAGAATCTTTAAAATTGCAAAGAATTTTTAAACTTCCTTAATACTGTTCAGTGTTTTCATTCATTTATTTTGTCTTCTGCACACGTGGAGAATCTTAAAGTCAATAGTGCTAAATAATTGTAAAAAAATATCCGCAACTCATTGGTATTAGGCAAGGCAAGGTCGCGCCGCTATGGGAGCGAGGCAGCTGGGCGCGTGTCGAAAGGGAGTCGGTAATAAGGTTATCTGGGCGACACGTGTAGGGGGAGGGATAGCCTACACTCTTAGAAAAAAAGGGTAGGAAAAGGGTAGAAAAAGGGTATTTGTAGTGATGAAATACTGCTACCCTTTTTCTACCCTTACAAATATACCCTTTTGCAACCCTAAATATACCCTTTTCAAACCCCAAATATACCCTTTCTCAAGCCTCTCGTCTAAAAAGGGTAGATAAAGGGTATAATCAGCAGCATCTACCCTCCAGCCTGGACATAGGGTATAAAAAGGGTAGTGATGGTGCGATGTAACAATTCTACCCTTAATATACCCCTTATTTCTGAGGGTGTACCTTTTGGTCGCCCTGCACACACCCTATAGCTGTTACTGTACATACATACATACGTACATACAAGTACAGGGCAAATTTTTACCCCCTATCAAGGCTAACTATGACTCAACACAAATGAGCACCTCGTACATAATAACTAATGTTCTCGTCTTATAATAACTATGTTACAGGCGCGCTTCCCCCCTACTTAAACTATGAAAGTGCAATTCTGAAACGTTCATGGAATTTAAGTGTTCGTTTGGGACTAAAATGTATTAATAAACTATATTCGAAGGGCACAGCACAGGGTAAGAGTTTGTGCAGCATACAAGTGCATCTTAAATAATAATAGCCTTATTACAGACACTTTAGGCTCCAACGTAAAAAAAAAAATGAAAAAATAAAAATGAAAAAAATACCAAGACTAAGTGGTGGTCGTTTCGTATCGTATCAGTTTCCTTATTCTGTTTAGTGACTTCTAA
The DNA here is from genome assembly GCA_016584305.1 of Chionoecetes opilio. Taxonomy (NCBI): domain Eukaryota; kingdom Metazoa; phylum Arthropoda; class Malacostraca; order Decapoda; family Majidae; genus Chionoecetes; species Chionoecetes opilio. Next base: position 93,414 of record JACEEZ010019766.1, on the reverse strand, counting down.
ATATTACAACATTCAGCCTAGGAACAGTATTCGGGTCCGAAAAGACAAAGTGTGCCCATGCTACATTGTTGGCATGGGTGGTAATGGATTGTTAGGGACCATGAGTTTGATGGGTGGAAAAATTATTATTGGATTGTTACACGGGCATTAGATAGAAATAGAGGGCTTCCAAGCTAAGATATAAAAAATGGACATGTGGCAGAATGTAGTATATGAATAAGGGAATTAGATATAAATGGACATAGCAAAGCAGCTAATAATGGTAATACTATAACGAGATATACTTCAATCAAGCAGTCTTCAACAGCATAAGGCCAGGAGTACTCTTCCAATCCACGAATATATGGTAATGTAATGGTAATGTTTATGGTAATGTTAATGGGTTCCCTAACGTAGCATATTACTATTAGCATATATATTAAAGTTACTAAAGTACCACTCAAAGTATTTCCTCTTTCTATCCTCGCATCACCCGTACAATGACACAGAAGCAGCCATGACATATAGAACCTCACACACATAGATCCCAACAGGTCACGATGTGTTGCGATTGCGTACTAGTCATTACGTAAATTTCAGTACTGATCAAAGTACTCTCCATCTGTAGGTTCGCAGGGTGTAGGTCTATAAAGGCGTGTATGGGCAGCACCGAGGCAGAGACAGACCTCTCCCCACGCCGACAACATGAAGACCTGCCTGACCATCGCTGCTCTCCTGGGTGCCTTTGTGCTGGCCAGGTAAAACACTAACATGTCACCTCAAACTTCCCTTAATTAATCCCTTGAGACCCAGAACGTAATTTCCATTGTAATTTGGGTACCATTAGACGATTTTTAGTTAATATAAGCAATGTTTTATAGCTATGACCTGTTTCGTATCCTTGTCCACTAACTAATATGGTATATGCAGTTACTTTTCGTTATTTTATAGCTCGACAATATACAATTTTTTATAGCAAAGGAAAGGATCTGGGTGTGACGGGGTTAATATCTTCTCACGTTACGCTGAAACTTGGCAGTATAAAAAGTATGAAGATTTGCAACATAAGTAGAGTTTTTATATACTCCTACGTATGATTTTATGTACTCATATAGTGTACCATAGACTGTGTACACTAGCGCTACATATCTACCAAAGTACACAACTGATATGCCTTGTATGCGCTGGGATTATCATGGGTTAGCGAGTGTATTTGCATGCCTTTTCAATAGGTAATCACGCATCCTTCTTTCAGCCAGCCTCACACTGTATCATACGTCATGCAAATCCTTCATTAACGCTTGGGGGAACTAACCACTCCCAACTAGCGATGCCCTCACGACCGAACTCTTCTCATACCTTCTCAAAGTTGATGAAGAAAAAAAGAGAACAAATAAATAAGATAATAATGATAATCAGCTTAATACTGCTTGCAATGTCAATACTATTCTTCATCTATCTGACAATAGCCAAGGAGCTACACCACATTTCATTTTCACCCCTAAGACATTTTTAGATAACACCGTATTGCGTAATGGTATGTGAGAGGGATGAATATACGAGGAATATAAAAATGGAAACTGAAAAACTAAACGGAGGTAGGAGAGGAAGGGAGAGAGTTGGGAGAGAAAGTGCGTATATACAAATCATGTAAACCCTGTCTCCCTTCCCGCCCTAATATAAGCGCCCTTCCCCGCAGTGCCATTGAAGAGCCGGCGTGGTGTCGCTGCGCCTCCTTCGTGTCGTCGCGGCACATGGAGATCATGGTGCTGGAGCTGCCCTTGGTCAACATCACGGACTGCGAGAGCCACAACATGTGCAGGAACCGCTGCGTCAATGAGGTGAGAAGGAATAAAGATTGACTATGCAGGCAGTGAGGTAGGCCACGATAGGGGCCTACGATAGTGAGGTAGGGGTATATTAATAGTGGTGGTAGGGCATTTATCTAGATCTTTGACAGGGGGTAGGGTGGGTTTTCGACAGGGGATAGGGTGGGTTTTTGACTGATTTAGCAGGATATGGGTTAATGACGGGTTTTAAGGGGTTATACTTGTGAAATAAACGACAATTTGTTATAAGGATGAAACGCATTAACCCCTTGAGGCCCAGAACGTAATTTCCATTGTAATTTGGATACCATTATAGAATTTTTAGTGACTATAAGCAATATTTCATAGCTGACCTGTTTAGTATCCTTCTCCACTAACTAATTTGGTATATTAAGTTACTTTTCGTAATTTTATGGCTAACAGCAGACGATTTTTTTTATAGTAGAAGAAAGATCTGGGCGTGAAGGGATTAAGACACGCTTTTTGATACATTAACTTATGTTTGTGGTGAAGCAGCCAATGAATGAAGAAAGAAAATTATATCAAAGACAACCTTCATTGCACTACTTCATGTCTTGTTGTTGTGTTTCCTTTGTTACATTTACTGCAGGTTAAGGAGAGATCCACTAGTTTGGATCTCTCTCTCCCTTTCTCCCTTTCTCTCTTTCTCTCTTTCTCTCTCTCTCTCTCTCTCTCTCTCTCTCTCTCTCTCTCTCTCTCTCTCTCTCTCTCTCTCTCTCTCTCTTAATAATTGTGTTTCTGCGAAAGATTAACGAGATGACCAACGAGATGGATCTGTGGTCGACTGTGAATGACGAGACGGTGGGCCAGTACTTCTGTCAGGAGCTGTTCAAACACGGCTTCAACTGGATCCATAACTCTGTGGTGAGCACCTAAGCATGACTTCCTTAAGATGGGGATTGGTATATCATCCTCATTATATAATCGCTTGTTCTTGGCAGGTTTATTTCCTCGTGAAGTGCTCGCTCTCCATATCATTTCATTATGTTACCTATGATGCGAATATTTTCTTTAGTTAGTTAATCCATCCAGGGCCGTTTCTTACTATATGTGAACTACACGGTTGCACAGGGCCCCCGAAGCCACCAAGGGGTCCCCAAGCTGCCATTATCTGCTTTTTTTTTTTATATGCCAGTCTCTTTTCCTCTTAAAAAGTGCACCAGATTGATGCATTTGAATATTAAAGGCGTGCCCCCGGACTACCTTAGAGGGCTTGGAATCCCCCCACCATAGCTTTACAAAATAGGGCCCCAAACAGCTTTTCGCATTGGGACCCAAAGGCTAGAAACGGTACTGAATACATCGTAATCCTGCAGATTCACGGCTACTACGAGATGTGCGGCGGCCCCTGGGAGTACACCGCCGTGGACTCCCAGCAGCCTCTGTGTTGCACTAACAGCCAACACGTGCACTGCGTCACCAAGTAAACCACCCGCCATGCCTCCATGCTCGCCCTGGCACTCCCACAACCCGAACCGCACCCGGATTATGCCCTGAGAACCCTGGAAGAACCCTGGAACTGGAAGAACCCTGACTCAGTAAATATGCTGAGTCGCCATCTTTAGCACTTAAGGAGTCAACGGAGACAGACAATGGACAGCGTGTACAATAAAACAACACTTTAATATTTATCTGACCTCAAATTTCTATACCCTTCTTGAAATGAAGCCGTTGTGCTATTGTACTGCATTGAAAACAGTCTGAAAACTGCCTTGACGAGTATTGTGTTAACCGAAGACCATAGCGCCTCATAAGAACATAAGAAAATAAGGAAGCTACAAGAGGCCCGGCCGCGAGACCTACACGTGGTAGTTCCTGCATCGCCGGTCTTTAATTGAAGTGTCTTTATACATAGCATGGAGTTATACACGTACAGTACTGATACATTACACGGCGAGTCCTAGGTAGGGGTCCAATCTACAGCTTGTGTGGTAACCCTTCATGTTATCGCTACCGTAGCAAATTGATTATGTGTGTAGCTACTCGTACCAGGTAGACAGTACACACTCAGAAATAAGGGGTATATTAAGGGTAGAATTGTTACATCACACCATCACTACCCTTTTTATACCCTATGTCCAAGCTGGAGGGTAGATACTGCTGATTATACCCTTCATCTACCCTTTATCTACCCTTTTTAGACGAGAAGGATGAGAAAGGGTATATTTGGGGTTGGAAAAGGGTATGTTTAGGGTTGCAAAAGGGTATATTTGTAAGGGTAGCAGTATTTCATCACTACAAATACCCTTTTTCTACCCTTTTCCTACCCTTCTTTTCTAAGAGTGTAACAAAAGTACATTGATCAGTAGAGCCCTTGCGTTCCTTTCCTGTCTCGTATATAACGGATAGCCAGCGGGTATCTCATCCTTGGTTTATCAAAAGACACTCTACAACGTGTCATTAATGTTCAGTAGAGTGTCTTGTGTCTGAGTTGTAGATCTAGAGAGTCTTTGGTTTATTCTATAACGTGTCATCAATTTTCAGAAAAGCAATAATTGGAGTAAAAAAAATACACTGTAGGGAAAAGTAGAGTACCTTTATAAGACCTTATTGTTTATACAGAGACCCTACCGTAGATAACAGTGAAGTCGCCACCTGCAGTGAAGTCGCCAGGCGCCAAATATTACGAATTATAGCATCACTACTGATTTTTATGTGCCACTGAAGATGATACACAGTAGTTTATATCCTGACTGTATAATCTACCCTGTTCCAGCGTTGTTTTATGCTTTGTATCTGCAAGTATAGACGGTTTCAAATTTCGCAACGCTTTTTTTTTGCGGGCGACGACGACAGCGGTACGACACTCAGTAAATAAACACTAGATGGCGACTCTACTGTTGGTAGCCACTTTTTAGATATTTTTGTAATATGTTCATTTATAGCCATACTATGACACAGATGAAGACACAAAATGACTCAGACTCTCCAAATAGCCCCTTCTAACTGTCCTGAAATCATGGATGTAGAATTGTAAGTATTAACGCCACCACACGTCTGTAAACAGAAAAAGAAGTTGTCCTGGCGACTTAACTGTTATCTACGGTAGGGAAAAGTAACATCATAAAAGTGAGCCGCACAAAAGGCACACACACCTGCCTGGCAACACTGTCACCTGTGTCCAGGACGTCAACAAAGCTGCGTGGAAGTGAAACCTGTGCTGAAACTTTGCTGTTTCACGGACATCCACCTAACTTTGAACCCTTAGGACAACATACACAGTGCATTAAGATCACAGCTTCCCCGGGACATAGCTTGTACGTGGTGAGAGGGACGTGAGGGCGTGCTTAGGTCGCCATGGGGTGTGACGGCGGCACCATCCCGCGCAGGGACGAGCTGGTCAAGACCAAAAAGAAGCCCGAACAGGTAAGCCACGCACACACGCACCCGCCTGGCCGCCCCACACCTGTCTATCAGCTCACACGGGGGGAAAGGGTATTATTCCAGATGAACACCGAATTCACTTTGGTGGTCGAAACCATTTTTTTCTGGTGAATTTTGATGTTTTGAATTGTTTACGGTCATTTCGCCCACATGTAAGAGTCAATTCGCCCACACGTTTAATCTGCGGTAAATTTACGGTTTATGTCATCCCGCAATTTCCAGGCTGACCCTAAGGGTATTATTTTAGGATGGCACCAAACTTCCCTACACAATTGGGAGCATGGTTTTTGTTTACCTTATTGTCTTCTAAGAGACATTTTTTCTTTGAACTTTCCGTCGCAAATCAATAGTTTCGGAGATATAGAACATTTTAGGTGGGAGGAGGAATATGTCTCCTGGTATACAAAATGCCTCCCTCTTCCTCTTCTTGTGACCTGCATCTCTTTTGTTTGGTATTTTATTAAACTTTTATTATTGGACCCAGTTAGGAGGTTAAAGGTTAGGTTAGGTTAAGTTAGGTTAGGTTAGGTTAGGTTAGGTTAGGTTAGGTTAGGTAAGGTAAGGTTAGGTTAGGTTAGGTTAGGTAGCCACGGGTGCGCCTCCGAAACAAAAGCAATGCAGGTCACAAGAAGAGGAAGAGGGAGGCATTTTGTAAACAAGGAGACGTATTCCTCCTCCCACCTAAAATGTTCTATATCTCCGAAACTATTGATTTGCGACGGGAAGCTCATGGAGAAAATGTCTCTTAGAATACAATAAGGTAAACAAAAACCATGCTCCCTATTGTGTAGGGAAGTTTGGTGACATCCTAAAAATTTACCAAACTTAGTTTTCCTGAATAGTTTTGATGTGCTTTGAATGAATCTGGCACTCGTTTTTGCTGAAAGTAATTTTTTTTTATAGGTGTGGGGGATGCCCGCCCCGCCCCTCCCGGCCCGCCCCGCAAAGCTTGTTCCGCTTTGCACTGCCGTAGTTTTGAATTTTTTTTTCTTGATGTCATCTGTTATTAAACCAAACCACTAACCTAACCTAATCTGATTTGACCTAACTTAACCGTTTCTGGCTGAAATAACGGTAGATTTTTGAAAGTACATGTAACGCCATTATTATTAAATTGTGCCATAGGAAATGGGGTTCAAAAGACTGAGAATGAGGAGAACTGCACCATGAGGCACACCAGGTTAGAATTGTCAGGCTCGAGGATGACCTAAATCAAAATAACACACAAAAAAAAAAAAATTGTGATTTGTGACAGAAACGGTTAGCAGATTAATTAAAAACACATCTAAGCTCACCAGAAAAAAATCTCCGTCCATCAAAGTGAATTCGGTGTCAAGCTGGAGATTTACCCTGGGTTATTATTAAGGAGACCTGGGCCCTCTCTGCCAGCCTAAATACTCACGTTTTCTGTATAATTTCTCCCTCGGCATGTTGTGGTGATGATTAACTTTTGGAAACCAACAATGCAATGTATTATTTGGTGTCTCAGCATGCCGCTCATTTTTTGACGAGACTATTATTTCCTGATAGATTTTTATGTGCATTTTAATATGATCGTAGTTTTTTGACAAAGATTATTTTTCTTTTTCTTTTTCTTCTTCTTTGAGGGGAGGCGCCTCCTAGCATTGTTGGAGGGTACATTCGTATAATTTTTTGTTCTGAGGTATTTATTTCTTTGAAGACTTAAGTCAATGCAATAAGAGCTGCATGTATCAGCACAATTGCTGCCGTGCTTCTGCAGGAAAAAATTTACAAACAAGTATTTATTATTTGTAATAAGAGCAGAGCTAGAAACATAAGTGGGAGCCAGCATGGTCACTCAATATGTAGGATATTGGGTAGTTTTACTTATGAAACCACCAGTTAGAAATTGCGCACTCAATTTTTTGATGTCTCACCATTGCTGTGCATAAAAATGACCAAAATCACCATTTTATGAACCCCGTAATTCTAGCCCTTCTTTTACTTTCAATAAATCATATCAGCAGTGTTTTTTTGTTTAGAAAAAAATCACATGGGCAAATTATTTACCATTCATTCATCTTTCAGCAGATATATATTTTTTTTTTATTATGTTCACAAGTAATGGCGTTATAAGTCTCCAAAGTACAATAATTGCACTTTCCAGATATCAATAGAAAACGGAGGTTTCTGCAGGGAGGAAACCTCAAAATTGATAATACAAATGAATTTATTTGTTAGGGAGGGAAAGAATTGTGGTACAGCTGCATAACTTTCACAGAGAAAACGCGTGACATGTCATGTTCAGCTATTTTTCGGAGTAACTTTTATAAAATGGCTGGAATAGTGAAAAATACCCATTATTTGGTGGCGCCTCCCCTTAACCTACACACTGGCTTTGGAGGTTACATGTGGGGTTTGCTTTAGGTTAGATTGATTTAGGTTAGTTTAGGTTTAGGTTAGGTTTTGTTAGTTTTTTTTTTTTAAGTGATTTAGGATATTATTCCAGATGAACACCGAATTCACTTGGGTGGACGAAACTATTTTTTTCTGGTGAGTTTTGATGCGTTTTGAATTAATCTGCTAACCGTTTCTGTCGCATTTTTTTTTTTTTTTTTTTTTTTTTTTTTTTTTTTTTTTTTTTTGTAAGATAAAGGTTAGTTTTTCTGTGTGGGTTTGTTTTTTAGTTAGGTTAAGGTTAGGTGAGGTAAAGGTTAGGTTAGGTTCATTTTTTTTTTTTTTTTTGTCATCTTGGCAAAAAAATAAATAGATTTGCAATAGAAACGGTTAGCAGATTAATTCAAAACACATCAAAACTCACCAGAAAAAAATAGTTAAGTCCACCAAAGGAAGTTTGGTGTTCATCTGGAAATTTACCTTATTTAGGTTTGGTTTGTGATTTTCACCGCACAGTGTCGGCCGTACTGTCAAGATCAGGCAGTTTTTTTTATTGGCACCACTGATTTCGGGGACAAAACCTTATTTTCCTGAATAGTTTAGATTTGGGTTATAATGGACGAGAACTGCGCGGTCGCTCCAGCCGTTACCACTTACGTTTTCTATATTATTTTTTGCTCAGTATACTGTGCAGTACTAATCCATTTCCGCGTAACCTTTAAGACATATACATACTGAAGAAATTATTTAGTTGTCTAATAGCGCGTACCCCCCCCCCCCCCCCCCCTTCCAGAGGCCCCCTCACCCTTTAGGAGGTTAGGTTAAGGTTCGGTTAGGTTAATAATCTCAGCGGGGGGTCGAGGGATTCTGGTATACAGTAGTTATATAGTAAATACAACACTGATGATAAAGTATTCTCCTATGTTATATTTTTGTAGCAAATCTTTTTATGATTCTATTTGTGCATCATGCTACTTTGACCCACTGCTTTTCAGGTCAATGAAGGAAAATCATGGCAATATAACATGTATTCTTCATTTGATATTCAACATTTCTTTCTTTCTTTCTTATGTACTCAAGGCCAGACAATCATGTTCAGAGAGAGGCATAGAGTGGCAGACAATTTTGACAAGTTCCTCATAGACTATTTGGAGCAATTATTTTCCTCTTCTGTGTTTTGATATGATTGGTGTAGACATGTATCTACCTAATGTGGCTTGTTCTGCGCCCTGTGTGTGTGTGTTTTCTATTGAGAATTACACTCGAGTGACTCACCAAACTGTCTATCGTTTAATGCATGTTATGTGTTTAGGAAATCGTGCGGCAAACAAATTCTATGTTCCTATTGATTTATTGAAATATAAGAACTATTTTGTCCGTAACTGAATTTTTCGTGCGTTAAACAAATTTTGGTACCTACATCTTTTTTTTTGTGTGTGTAACTCTGAATTTTCGTATAGCAAGGTTGTGCTGAACAAGGTTTAGATGTACCTGTTTGGCATTGAATATAGAGTCATTATGCCTTGTGAATCATGGCATGGGAAGTTATGCTATCTTAATATTCGGTGATTCAGTGGCTCATGTATATGATTTTATGTCCATATCTCCGGCAGATATGAGGAGTGCGTATGTGCGTATGTGAGTTCTTTAGTAACCAATCACACATGAAACAGATTTTACTTGTGTTTCAGCACAAAGATTATAAGACGGTAGTAACTGTTATTCACCAAAAGCTTTGTGTTAGCAATTTACTGCTAAACAAGATAGCTTCTTGTTACCTTGTTGTGTTAAGTAGACTCAAAAGAACAGAGGCGCCAATGTCATGGTAGCCAGACAGATGTTTTATCGAGTTTCTGCTTTTAATGCTTGTCTGCTTTGTCTGCTTTTAATGCCTGTTTTGCACGTGTCCTGCTTGGTGGAATTGCTAACTCTGCTTTTTGAAAATTAGAGCTAGGCCCTGCACAATACTTTAAACTACTGGAGGTGAGTTACTTTCTCTTCTATATTTCCCATGAGCTAGTCTGACATACGTGATTACTAATAAGGTGAGTGGCTTCTTACTAGGGTTTTATCTTTTATCCTTATTTACAGAAAGACAAGAATTCGGAGCGTCTGTACCGCTGGCAGCACTGTGCCGTGTCCCAGGCGCCTCTGCAACACCCCATAGTGGCCTGCGAGCTGGGCCGCATGTACAACAAAGAGGAGGTCCTGTCCCGCCTCCTGGACCGCAGCACTGAGCCCGGCATGGCCCATATTAAAGGCCTTAAGGATATCAAGGAGCTCGGCCTCACTCCCAACGCCGCCCATGAACCTGGCCGGTCCCTGACAGCCGACGTGGCCCCGGAGCAGCTGACGGCCGAGCACGGGTGTCCCATCACCGGCCTGGAGATGAACGGCCACCACCGCTTCTCCTTCGTGTGGACCTGTGGCTGCGTCGTCTCCGAGCGTGCCCTGCGAGAGGTGCCCACCGTGACCTGCCATCGCTGTGGTGTGCCCTACCAGGAGGTGGATGTGGTGCCCCTCAACCCCCCAGAGGATGAGCTGGAGGGTGTCAAGGCCGCCATGAATGCTCGCCGGGCCGCTGCCAAGGCCGCCAAGAAGGCCAAGAAGGAAGGGAAAAGGACAGCTGAGGAAGATGAATCCCAAGGAGCGTCTGGGAGCAAGGGCAAAAAATCAGCCAAGCACAGTGATGGTAATATGGAGGGCAGTTGTTATTGTTATGATCTTCAACCCCTATTGTAACATCTTCTTTCTGTTTATCGTCAGTCTTTCCCATAATTTGTATGAGGTTAGACGGCCGATGACACGCTTCCAACTATCTCTAGCAGCATAATTTCTACAGTAGTACAGCTAAGTATTAATTATCCGACCTTGGGGGGACCGAAGGTAGGTCGGATAATTGGAATAGTCGGATGTTCGGATATCACAGTAACCATAAACGTAAGGACAAAATGGTATAGAACATAAAAGATGCAGCTCTTGAAGGCCGAGCCAGTGGTAGACGCCAAAGTAAAATTCATGCATAAGTAAAGCAACAAATCAATCTTTTCTAAAAACTAAAAAAAACTAAGTAAAATAAATGGCCAAAACAAGACACAATGTGGTGGTGAAAAAAGTCGGTTGTTTGGACAAGTCGGATGTTTGGAGGTCGGATGTTGGAAATTTGGCTGTATAGTAGCATCCCCCATATTGATGAAGCTTTTAGATCATTTAGTTTTGGTGACATGTGACATAATTAATCTAGTCTAGTCAGCATCTAGTCAGCACTGATGCCTGTTCCTTGGCGCGGCTTCATAGGAGGGGGCATTTGCATCTCTATGTGCTTTCTTCTTTCATCATCCATCCTTTCAATCTTACATTCATTGTTAAGAACTGCTCATTTCATTACAAACTTAGAATGAATTTTCGCTCCTGGAATAGTACTGATTGATTGATTGATTATGGAGTAAGAGCAACACAATAGTGGAAGAAACAGGTGGATTGGAAGAAAATGTCTCAATGTCTCAATGTCTCTGTCTCAATGTCTCTCTCAATGTCTCTCTCAATGTCTCTCTCAATGTCTCTGTCTCAATGTCTCTCTGTATGTCTCTCTCTGTATGTCTCTCTCTGTATGTCTCTCTCTGTATGTCTCTCTCTGTATGTCTCTCTCTGTATGTCTCTCTCTGTATGTCTCTCTCTGTATGTCTACTCTCTGTAAGTCTCTCTGTATCTCTCTTGTATCTCTCTCTCTGAATTCTCTCTCTATGGTCTTCTTGTATCTTTCTCTGAGTCTCCTCTGTAGGTCCTCTCTGTATGTCCTCTCTGATCTCTCTCTCTCTCTCTCTGTATGTCTCTCTCTGTCCTGCTCTCTCGTCTCTTCTCTGATCTCGCCTCTCGTCTCTCGTCTCTCGGTCATTCTCTCGTCTCGCTCGGTCTTCTCTTGCTCTCATCTCTCATCTCTCACTTCATCTCTCTCTCCTCTCCTGCTCTCTACTCCTCGCTTCTCTCTCTCTCCTGCTCCACTCATCTCGTCTTCTCTCCCCTCTCTCTCTCTCTCTTCTCTCTCTCTCTCTCTCGTCTCCTCTCTCTTTTCTCTCTCTCTCTCTCTCTCTCTCTCTCTCTCTCTCTCTCTCTCTCTCTCCTCTCTCTCAAAGAAAAAAGTCAGCCAGTCTGTCATTTTCCTTGTAAAAAGTTCTGAATCAAGATGTATATGCAAGAAGGACTAGACTACTTATGACTTACTTATCTAGAATTACTTATCTAGGCTACTTTTATTAATATATTTCCTTGCCCCTCACAGGCGCAGCGGGTACCAGCGGCGACTCTTCCTCCAGCCGTGCAGGTCAGCGTGTGAGGGGCATGGCTTCGGCCGTGCTGCGGGACAAGGCGTTCGACAAGGTGCGCTCGGCTGGCTTCAGTGTGGCTTCGGATCCCCAGGCTTCAGAGGCTTACAAGAGTCTCTTTGACACGCACAAAACTGCTGTTAAGAACCCACGCGCCCATTGGGTCACCTGCAATCCACAATATTTTTAGTTTTTATACGCCGCGTTTTTTTTTTTTCTTTCTTTTTTTGAGGGGCGTACCTCGTCTCACGTAATTTCAGCCTCATGTCGGTATTACTTGGGTTCTCTCTCTCTCTTTCTCTCTCTCTTTCTCTCTCTCTTTCTCTCGCTCTTTCTCTTGCTCTTGCTTTTTTCTCTCCTCTCTCTCTCTCTCTCTCTCTCTCTCCTCTCTCTCCTCTCTCTCTCTCTCTCTCTCTCTCTCTCTCTCTCTCTCTCTCTCTCTCTCTCTCTCTCTCTCTCTCTCTCTCTCTCTCTCTCTCTCTCTCTCTCTCTCTCTCTCTCTCTCTCTCTCTCTCTCTCTCTCTCTCTCTCTCTCTCTCTCTTCTCTCTCTCTCTTTCCTCTCTCTCTCTCTCTCTCTCTCTCTCTCTTCTTTCTTTTCTCTTTCTCTCTCTCTCTCTCTCTCTCTCTCTTCTCTCTTTTCTCCCTCTGTCTCTGTCTCTCTCTCTATATGTACTTTTCTGCCTCTTCAAATTTTGCGTACTTCTACATTTCTTATCTTTCTGTCTTTCCTCCTTGCCTATTTTCATTTCCTCCATAAGGGAAATGATCAATGTTGGTAAAGAGACATTACTTAGTTATAGTATTGAGCGCTTCCACCTTACAGAATTGTTTTGTCTTCTCCTCTGTAGCCTACATGATTACAACACTCCATGGGTTTTCCTCTTCTCTTTTCTTCCTTTTCTTCTCTTTTCTTCCACCTATTCTTTCCCCTATCTAAGCTCGTCAGGGTGGCAAGGTTGGTAGAGACGTGAGTTCGCAATGTGCAGCGTCCCTGTACATTCGGTCAGCGGTTCGAGTCCGCCTAGTTCGTGCTGACGTGGCGGCGCTTTGTATAGTCAATAACCTTGTAGTTGGTACTTGCAAAGTGTCTAGATAGGATGAAAATCTTATCTCTTCCCCTATCTACAACCTCGGATGCTTCATTTATCCATCGTTTAATCTTGTGTATCCTTCATTTGGTTAGGTTAGGTTAGGTTAGGTTAGATTTGTTAACAGATCTTTGTGGGAGCACTGTGATGCGCTCAGTATACACGCATAATTTTGTGCAAGCATATGATTGTCGCCTCCGTGGTGTAGTGGCTAGCGTGCCTGGCTACGAATCTGCGGGCCCTGGTTCAAATCCGGGCCAGGGGAAGTCGGCGGCCAGCCCACTCAGCTGTACATCCTTCCTTTTAGGGTTGGTGGGTAAATGGGTACCTGGGGAAACCTGGGGAAGGTAACTGTGGTAACCCGGGTGTCACACTAGCCCTGTGTCCTCGGGTAGCGGTTCTCACCCACCACAGGCTCAAGGGCTAATGCCACGGAGATGAGCACCGAGGCCACGCGCAGCATAGTGTGTGCCCCCATCTTTACCTTTTATATGATTTACTGCTCTTTTTTTTGGCCAGATATATATGTGCCTCTTTATTTCATTCCTTCCACTACTTAATGTTGTGGTAGAGCATATGAAGTACACAGGTGATGCTTATCCAGTGTTGTTTGAAACCTTTCCAATTTTATTTACAGGTGTGTGGGGTGGTATTTGGGATTTGTGGATTAGCAACGGATCTGGCGGGATTCAGGATCCATCTTTGTTTATTCATGTTGAAAAGTATGTCATATATGATATGTGTTATAAAATTTCAGGCACAATTTATGCCTAAATAAATGGGATATATTTTTCTAGTTGGTTGATTCATCCAGTGTTGCGCCTGTTTTGGGTGAATGTTTGTGTGTGTATGGCCATTAACACTGGCCTTTGTTTGTGTGAATATGACCATTGACACTGGCCTTTGTTTGTGTGAATATGACCATTGACACTGGCCTTTGTTTGTGAATATGGCCATTGACACTGGCCTTTGTTTGTGTGAATATGACCATTGACACTGGCCTTTGTTTGTGTGAATATGACCATTGACACTGGCCTTTGTTTGTGTGAATATGACCATTGACACTGGCCTTTGTTTATGCCATGCCACGCCGGGCAGGGATTGGGGCAGAGGTGTACAGGTTTTGAGTCACCAGGTAGGACAAGAATTTTCATTGTTTTTAACTTATGATATTATCCAGCATTGTTTTTTCATAATTTTTTACCTGATATTTTTCAGCATCGTTTTTTCATTGTTCTTTGCCCATGATATTTTTTTGCGATAAACTTTCAGCAGCGGTGATTTCTGTCAGCACTGGACAACGAGGTGCTTGAGTGCTGTACAAACTCTGGAACTCTCTTTCTGTCTCTATTTTTCCACCTTTCTACGACTTAAATCTTTTCAAGAGAGGCGTGACAAGACTCCTGAACAGAGCAATCTTCACTACAAAGGGATTTTTGATTTTGTCACCCTCAGTAGTGAAGATTGCTGTCTCCAGTGGTCACGCCGCTGTTAAGTAGTGAAGATATTGTGATTGGTAGTGATGATACGAGGAATGCACCAACCAGCTGCCCCGTAGAATAGAAGGGGAGGCAGGGGGCGTGGCTTCCTTACTGCATTTTGACCGTGATAAAATAAATAGACTATAGACTGTGCATTGGAAGAGTAATGAGATTGCCAGTTCCCACCTTCAGCATTGTAAAGAGGCAAAGTATAACATGATTTGGGTGAGGATTAACACTTAGATATTTTTTATTTGGTTATAAGAAAATTATTTATTCACATGTACATGGAATGCCATATCTACATTCACATTTCAATATCGTCTTTACTTGTGTAGCATGGTATGTCAAGTTTATCTGTGTCTGCAACGCCGAGGGAGGACAACTCATACCTAATTATTACAGGAACTACCACGTGTAGGTCTCACTGCCTCTTGTAGCTTTCTTATGTTCTTAACCCCATCACACCCAGATCTTTCCTTTGCTATACAAAATCGTATCTTGTTAGCCATAAAATTACGAAAAGTAACTTAATATATCAAATTAGCTAGTAGACAAGAATACTAAAGGCCTCTTCCATTTGCGACATTTCAAGAACCAGTTCACGGAACCCAAGAATTCAGGCATTCCGTTTGCGCACAAAAACCTGGGTCCGAGGCAAAGCGCGTAGTGACTCAGCAAAACCCGTGAACTTTCTCTACTCACATAGGCAGGTGGGTAGCTTGGGTAGAGTTTTCAGTTCATAACAAACAATGGTCGCCTTGGGCCCTATTTCTCTTATCGTGAAGGGTTTCCCGCATGCACGAGTCGGAGAGGATGTCAGACGGCATACAAGAGGTGGTGGAGGCCATGCGTTCCCGCGATCTTAAACTTGATATGATCCCTTCACATATATAACAGCTAGCTGAGTTACCCTCTCTCTCTCTCTCTCTCTCTCTCTCTCTCTCTCTCTCTCTCTCTCTCTCTCTCTCTCTCTCGCCAGCTGAGTATGTTTGTAAACAAAAAACGGGGTTTTTGCGTTCCATTTGTGACACGCGAACCCAACCCTGAACCCAGAACCCAACCCTGAACCCAGAACCCAACCCTGAACCCAGAACCCAACCCTGAACCCAGAACCCACGAACCCAGAACCACCTGAACCCAGAACCCAACCCTGAACCCAGAACCCAACCCTGAACCCAGAACCCAACCCTGAACCCAGAACCCAACCCTGAACCCAGAACCCAACCCTGAACTGAAAGAACTGGTTCATGCAACTTGGGCACAACTGGAAGAGGCCTTAAACAGCTTAGGTAAAAAAATGTTCCTTTTATTCGTCAAAATCGTCTAATAGTATCTAAATTACAATGGAAATTACGTTCTGGGTCTCAAGGGGTTAATTATCATTTGAAGTACCGTTGATTACTCCTGGCCTTGTGTTGCCCAGCCTGGCGGGGCGGCCACATGCAAGGCCCTGCGCTAAGGAGACCAAGGAGCAGAGGAACGCGGTGAAGTGTTTCCTTCTTCCTGGCCAAGCAGACCTTGGTTTGAAACACCTGATGCTGTGTGCTATTCAGTGGACCCTTGTCTTATTGCTCCCCTAGTGATTAGGTTTCCTTAGAAGGGTCGAGAGGAAAATGAAGAGACGGGAGGAAAGGACATTAGTCTGTCTCCCTATACGGTAATTTTGATAATAAAAATAATAATAATAGTAATAACAATAAGTATAATAATAATAATAATAATAATATAAATAGTAATAATAATAACAAGAACAATAATAATAAATAATAATGATAACAATAATATTGCATTAAAGACTACGGAGTTAGTGAAATGTGGTAAAGGGTGACCGCAGAGTTTCTTAATATAATCCACTGAATGTCCTTGTTTTTTTTTTTTTTTTTTATTTATTTTTATACCATTTGTGCCTGTAGCGCTTGTAGGCAGTGGTGACCCAGGGCTCGGATGGTAGGCTCTGGAGGTTCACTTGAGGGCTCTGATGGTTGGTCCTCGCCCGGTGGTGGCGCAGGCAGGATTTTTATAGTGACGCCTGTGATTACGTATATGTTCATGCCGCCCCCCTGTGTCCTCCGATGCACTCGCAATCGAAGGTAGAGTTGATGGGCAGGGCATGTGGGAGTTCTTAGGCCACTCGACGGTGCAGAAAGGTTTTGGTTTTCTTAGGGGATCGAACTCGGGTCACCGAGAACGCCAGTCGGAGACGCTAACCACTCCGCTACCGCCTTCCCCGAGCATACCATCTGGGCATACTTACCTGGCACAGGATTTAATTTCTCTTCAATCTCTCTCGCAAGGGAGATGGAAGAAGAGAGATTGAGAGATCATAAACGCGGTGTTACGTGTACAAAGTCCCGGGTTCGATCCCCGAGCAGAGCGGAAACAGTTGGGCTGTTTCCTTAAAACCCGAGCCCCTGTCCACCCAGCAGTGAATGGGTACCGGGTGTTAGCCGGGGGTTTGTGACCCGCCACCCGGGGTGCTGGCTTCGGCCAACACTATAAGCACTAGCAGACAGCTCTCTAGGGGTAGTCTGAGAGAGAGCTCTGGACTTCTTACAGTGGAGATCCATCTCAGCTGCGTCGATAACTGACAAAATTCTTCAAACATCAAACATCACATCATACTTATTACGGGTGACTTCTACTAGCTAGTTGAATGAATGCATATTTTTAATTATCATACATTTAAAAATAGTTATGTTTATGTGGACGTATGTGTAATTAAGTAAGAACATAAGAAAATAAGGAAGCTACAAGAGGCCGTCAGACCTACACTTGGTAGTTCCTGTTACTCAACACTACCTACATCCACCTTTCATCCCCATCCATGAATTTATCCAGCCTCCCTTTAAAGCTCTCTAATGACTCCGCACGAACTACCTGTCTACTGAGTCCATAATAACTTTTTTTCACGCTGTGTTGTGTCAGTCATCCATTGGGGAAGCGTTGTGAGGCAGCCGTGATGACTTACTTATGTCGTCCTTTTTACCCTAGGGTGTGAGGGCAGGGGAGGGACCAGAGACAGGCGCCGAGGGAGGTGGGGGTTTGGGGTGACACACACTGACCTCTTGACCTTTAGCTAGGACATCGATAGGGGTGACCTGCTGATGTAACATGTTTGGGTCAGCCGTGTTGTTAAGCAGGAGTTCGATATAGATTAGATAGAATAATGGAAGTGTTAGCTGGTAGTGGACAGTGAGAGGTGGACAAAGGTATATGGCATAGTCGCATAGAGGAAAATATTACCTCACTGTGAATGCGAACCCAGGACCGTAACTCATAGAAGGGCGAGAGACAGACAGACAGAGAGAGAGATTGAGAGACGGAGAGAGAAACAACCACTATCATTCTACTTAGAGAAATATCGTTATTGTCATCAGATTGAGAGAGATGTAATCATAAGGACAGTATATATGCACTTAAATGATTTGTAGAAGAATTAGATTGAAGACTATGGAAGGTGTTAGCTGGGAGTGGACAGTTTGAGATGGATCGACAAAGGATTGGCATATATAGTCGCGTAGAACAAAATAGGGTAAATATTCTGAATTCACATTGGTGGACGAAACTTTTTTTTCTGGTGAGTTATGATGCGTTTTGAATTTATCTGCAAACCGTTTCTGTCGCAAATCACTTTTTTTTTTTTTTTTGTGTGTGATTTGCGGCAAAAAATATTGAAAAACAATTGAACCTAACCGAGCCTATAGGCTACCTAACCTAACATTTACCTAACTGCAAAATAATACCCAAAATAGTAGGCTACCTCACTGTGAATGCGCAAAACCCAGGAGTGGTATTACCAAAGCGTGTATCATAGTTATGGAAAATACGTGTCATAGTTCTTGAATATCAGAAATTTTATCATAAGTTTGGAATTTACCGTCAATAACACTATAGTAGCCACTGCACTAATGTCGCCAGGCGGATTTTATAGGCGAATATTACGAACTAGCCTCAAAGCCGCCCTCCGGGCGGACTTTTTGGCTAGCTCCTGCGGAGGGCTATTGGTGGGCCTTTGGCCCACCACCACCAGACTCTCCAGATAGCCCCTTCTAACTTTCCTGAAATCATGGATGTAGAAATAAGAACATAAGAAAATAAGGAAGCTACAAGAGGCCGCGAGGCCTACACGTGGTAGTTCCTGTCACCTAACACTACCTACATCCACCTTTCATCCCCATCCATGAACCTATCCAGCTCCCCTTTAAAGCTCCCTAATGACTCAGCACTAACTACCTGTCTACTGAGACCATTCCATTCATTCACCACCCTATTTGTGAACCAGTTTTTCCCTATTTCCTTTCTAAATCTACGCTTTTCCAGCTTGAATCCGTTACTTCTTGTTCTACCCTGGTTAAAAGCCGTAAGAACTTTTCCTACCTCTCCTTTATTAAATCCCTTTATCCACTTAAAAACTTCTATCAGATCGCATCTTACTCAGCGTCTCTCGAGTGAGTGTAATTTTAATAACTTCAATCTCCTCTCATAACTAAAGTTACGCATCCCTTGTATCATTTTGGTCATCCTTCTCTGTACTGTTTCTAACAAGGCTATATCCATCCTGTAATATGGAGACCAAAACTGAACTGCATAGTCTAGGTGAGGCCTGACTAGAGCCAGATAAAGCTTTAGAATAACTTCCGCACTTCTACTTTTAACACTTCTGGTAATGAATCCTAATACTCTATCAGCTCTATTTCTGGCCTCAATACTGTAAATGTATGTATTAACACCAACCCATTCACATCACCCCCAACCCATTCACTCACCCATTGCCCATCACCCCCCACCCATTCACTCACCCATTACCCATTACCCATCACCCCCCACCCATTCACTCACCCATTACCCATCACCACACACCCATTCACTCACCCATTACCCATCACCCCCCACCTATTCCCTCACCCATCACCCCACACCCATTACCCATCACCCCACCCATTCACTCACCCATTACCCATAACCCTACATCAAGGTTTCGTCAATTCTCGCAACCCACTTTTTTTTCCAAATTCTCGCTAATAGGCTACTAAAAAAAAGAAAAAAAAAAAGTGATCGGATCATCCCATAAGTGGCCCTTTAAAACTTCCCCTGGTCAACCTGTTCCCCAAAATTGCCATATGTAAGATTCCGCCACGAGGGCGGAACCCTATACCACACACACACCACACACACACACACACCCCACACACACACACACCACACACACACACACACCACACCACACAGACACACACACTCGCTTAATATTACTAGCCGCAAAGCCGCCTCCGGGCGGACTTTTTGGCTAGCTCCTGCGAGGGCATTGTGGGCCTTCGCCACACTGTGGATCTCCAGAAAAGCCCTTCTAACTTCCTGAAATCCATGGATGTAGAAATGTATGTTCCCCCACCCATTCACTCCCCCATTACCCATCACCCCCACCCATTCACTCACCATTACCATAAACCCCCACCCATCACTCACCATTACCAATCACCCCCACCCATTCACTACCTTTACCATCACCACACACCCATTCACTCACCCTTTACCCAAAATCACCCCACCTATCCCTCCCCCAATCACCAATCACCCCCCCAACCCATCCTCACCCATCCCCCACACCCATACCATCACCCCACCCTTTCACACACCATTACCCATCCCCTACATAAAGGGCTTCCTCAATTTCTATAACCCACTTTTGTTTCACAATTCTCGCTAATAGGCTGCTAAAAAAAGAAAAAAAAGTGATCGGATCATCTAATAAGTGGGTTTGACCTTCCCCTGTCAACCTGATTCCAAAAATGGCCATATGAGGTGTTTGCGCCACGGGGGCGGAACCATACCACACACACACACACACACACACGGGACAGACAGACAGACAGGACAGACAACACTTTCGTTATATTATTATAGAGAAGATAGAAGATAGATTAAACATCACTACAGACTTGTATGTGCCACTGGAGACATGTACATAATATACACTACTGTGCATGCCTCTTTATTGGCACATACAAATCTAGTGATGCAAAAATTTGTAATATATGGCACCTGGCGACATTAGTGTAGTGGTGACTATAGTGTTGTTGACGCAGAGCCATCTATCATAGGAGCGTACGTACATATCTCATCTATCATAGGAGCGTACATATCTCATCTATCATAGGAGCGTACATATCTCATCTATCATAGGAGCGTACATATCTCATCTATCATAGTACCGTACATATCTCATCTATCATAGTACCGTACATATCGCATCTATCATAGTACCGTACATATCTCATCTATCATAGTACCGTACATATCTCATCTATCATAGTACCGTACATATCGCATCTATCATAGTACCGTACATATCTCATCTATCATAGGGGCGTACATATCTCATCTATCATAGGAGCGTACATATCTCATCTATCATAGGAGCGTACATATCGCATCTATCATAGGAGCGTACATATCGCATCTATCATAGGAGCGTACATATCTCATCTATCATAGGAGCGTACATATCGCATCTATCATAGTACCGTACATATCTCATCTATCATAGGAGCGTACATATCTCATCTATCATAGGAGCGTAGCTACATATCTCATCTATCATAGGAGCGTACATATCTCATTTATCATAGGAGCGTACATATCTCATCTATCATAGGAGCGTACATATCTCATCTATCATAGGAGCGTACATATCTCATCTATCATAGGAGCGTACATATCTCATCTATCATAGGAGCGTACATATCTCATCTATCATAGGAGTGTACATATCTCATCTATCATAGTAACGTACATATCTCATCTATCATAGGAGCGTACATATCTCATCTATCATAGGAGCGTACATATCTCATCTATCATAGGAGCGTACATATCTCATCTATCATAGGAGCGTACATATCTCATCTATCATAGGAGCGTACATATCTCATCTATCATAGGAGCGAGCTACATAATCTCATCTATCATAGGAGCGTACATATCTCATTTATCATAGGAGCGTACAATCTCATCTTTTCATAGGAGCGTACATATCTCATCTATCATAGGAGGTACATATTCATCTATCATAGGAGCGTACATATCTCATCTATCATGGAGCGACAATCTCATCTATCATAGGAGCGTAGCCATACTCATCTACATAGGAGGTACATATCTCATCTATCATAGGAGCGTACATATCTCATCTATCATAGGAGCGTAGTACATTCTCATCTATCATAGGAGCGTACATATCTCATTATCATAGGAGCGTACATATCTCAATCCTTTTCATAGGAGCGTACATATCTCATCTATCATAGGAGCGTCCCATATCTCATCTATCATAGGAGCGTACATATCTCATCTATCATAGGAGCGTACATATCTCATCTATCATAGGAGCGTACATATCTCATCTATCATAGGAGCGTACATATCTCATCTATCATAGGAGCGTACATATCTCATCTATCATAGGAGCGTACATATCTCATCTATCATAGGAGCGTACATATCTCATCATCATAGGAGCGTAGCAATATCTCATCTATCATAGGAGCGTACATATCTCATTATCATAGGAGCGTACTATCTCATCTATCATAGGAGCGTAATATCTCATCTATCATAGGAGGTACATATCTCATCTATCATAGAGTGTACATATCTCATCTATATAGGAGCGAAACATATTCATCTATCATAGGAGCGTACAAAATCTCATCTATCATAGGGCGTAATATCTCATCTATCATAGGAGCGTACATATCTATCTATATAGGAGCTTTACATATCTCATCTACATAGGAGTGTACATATCTCCTATCATAGTAAACGTACATATCTCATCTATCATAGGAGCGTACATATCTCATCTATCATAGGAGCGTACATATCTATCTATCATAGGAGCGTAACTATCTCATCATCATAGGATGTACATATCTCATCTATCATAGGAGCGTACATATCTCATCTATCGGGGTGCAGTCAGTTCGTACACAAGTGGTTTCGTACACCAGTAGATTCGTGCACCAAAAAGTTGTTTCGTAGTCTATATGAAACCATAGTCGTTTCGTACACTCAGCTCAGAGTTGAACTTGATTACTAGATTTACGAAATGACACATATATACAAAAACCCTCAAAATCAGTGTATGAAACAACTTGTGTACGAAACTCCCTGTAACCCATCTATCATAGGAGCGTACATATCTCATCTATCATAGGGGCGTACATATCTCATCTATCATAGGGGCGTACATATCTCATCTATCATAGGGGCGTACATATCTCATCTATCATAGGGGCGTACATATCTCATAGGGATTTGTATTGTGGTATGAAGGGTAGCGTTCGTGTCATCCTTCCATGATTAATAGCATCAATGATATCAAGGCTGCGTTTTGTGCTCCTACTGTAAGCGGGCCAAGGTTTTATCTGGTATTGGTGGAGGGGGAGTGAAATGAAACCGCAAACAACAATGCAATATATAGTCTGTTTATTTAACGAAGCGAAAATTTCATTCTATCTTAACCCCTTGAGACCCAGAACGTAATTTCCATTGAAATATGACTACCATTAGACGCTTTTTAATGAATATAAGCAATACTTTATAGATATGACCTGTTTAGTATCCTTGCCGACTAACTAATTAGGTATATTGAGTTACTTTTACGTAATTTTATCGGTAACAACAAACTATTTCATATTATAGCAAAGGAAAGATCTGGGCGTGAAAGGGTTAAGGTCTCATGCTTAAAATGATGCCTATGTTTACCTGATAATATGGTTAACTATGATAAAAAACAGCTGAAATTACGAAGAAGCGTAGCCTAGTATTCCCTTCTCCTGGCATCAAATATCAGGCAGTAAGCAGCAAGGGGGCAGAATTATTCACCTCGTTAAAAAAATAACTATAGTAAGGCCAATAAACTCGCTTCATCTACTATTAACTAACGAGTATTTAAGAGAGTAAAACAAATAGACTATAGTAAGGCCAATACACTCGCTTCATCTACTATTAACTAACGAGTATTTAAGAGAGTAAAACAAATAGACTATAGTAAGGCCAATAAACTCGCTTCATCTACTATTAATTAACGAGTATTTAAGAGAGTAAAACAAAGACTATAGTAAGGCCAATAAACTCGCTTCATCTACTATTAACTAACGAGTATTTAAGAGAGTAAAACAAATAGACTATAGTAAGGCCAATAAACTCGCTTCATCTACTATTAACTAACGAGTATTTAAGAGAGTAAAAAAAATAGACTATAGATACTACATTCTTTTCCAGTTTCTCTTTATAACAGCAAAGCATTAATAGGAAACAAGTGCCAGTGGTGTGTGTATGTTCTTAAGTTCCCTTCAAGGCCAGATCTTTCCTTTGCTTTATGAAATCGTCTGTTGTTAGCCATAAAATTACGAAAAGTAACTAAATAAACCAAATTAGCTAGTGGACAAGGATATTAAACAGGTTCATATCTATAAAACATTGCTTATATTCACTAAAAATTCGTCTAATGGTACCCAAATTACAATGCAAATTACGTTCTGGTCCTCAAGGGAATAATCAACACTGCAATATTGGAACGCGCTCTGCTTGCTAAATCCCGCAGCAATCATTCTTGCATCATATAAACCCTTGTATTTCATCACCCCTCGCGATGTGAAATATGTTGATCTACTCTTTTTTTTTTTAATCCTTATTCTCTTTAGCCTTAGCCTTAGTTTTAGCCAAGGATAATAGATAGAGGTCTTGTATTTTATCTTGTATATTATGTATTATTATATTATATAGTTTCACCTTGAACAATAAAATGCATAAGTATTATTTCGATAGGTTTTAGAATGATCCTCGATTGAAGTGAGATTTGTCAGATAACATAATGACTTTCTTTACGTGAAGGTCTGACATTCGTAGCCTTAAGTTTCAAGTATAACCCCTTCACTCCCAGATCTTTCCTTTGCTATATAAAAAAAAACCCTCTGTTGTTAGCCATAAAATTACGAAAATACTTATTATAAAATTAGTAGTAGAAGGATACTAACAGTCTTCTATAAAATATTGTTATAAATTCGAAAAACTTAATAGTATAAAATACAGTGGAAAGATACTAACAGGTCATATCTATAAAATATTGCTTATATATTCAGTAAAAATCGTCTAATGGTTACCAAAGTACAATGGAAATTACGTTATAGGTCTCAGGAAATTAAAGTTCAGCTGTGAACAATAAAATGCACAAGTATATCTCGACAGGTTTTAGAATGACACTCGATTAACCCTTGAGGCCCAATGCGAAATTTCCATTGTAATTTGGGTGCCATAGACGAATTTTAGTGAATATAAGCAATATTTTATAGATATGACCTGTTTAGTATTCTTGTCCATTAGTTAATTTGGTATATTCAGTTACTTTTCGTAATTTTATGGCTAACAACAGACAATTTTTTATAGTAAAGGAAAGATCTGGGCGTGAAGGGTTAAAGTAAGAACTGTCTATAGAACACAATGACTTTGTTTACTTGAAGGTCTAACATTCGTAGCCTCAAGTTTAGTAAGTTTTCGCCATTAAATGTAAGGACAAATCAGTCAAGAACTACCACGTATAAGTCTCACGGCCTCTTGTAGCTTCCTTATTTTCTTATGTTCTATGTTATGTAAATGCATAGGAGCGACGCAATCTCGCTTAGAAACAGAACACATGCTGAAAAAGAGTATAATATTTCTACTCATATTCATTCATCTCATATTCAAACATCATATTCAAATCAACATCATTCATACTCATATTCAAACATTTCTATTGCCATGTGATGTTTTCAGCGTCATATTTTAGCCAGGTAGTCAGTGCGGAGTGAATAGGGAGTTATAAAAGGAGGCTAGACAATTACATGGATGGGGATGAAATGGGGGATGTAGGTAGTGTTAACCCTTCACGCCCAGATCTTTCCTTGGCTATATAAAATCGTCTGTTGTTAGCCATAAAATTACGAAAAGTAACTGAATATACCAAATTTGTTAGTCGACAAGGATACTAAACAGGTCATATCTATAGAATATTGCTTATATTAACTAAAAATCGTCTAATGGTACCAAATTACAATGAAAATTACGTTCTGGGTTTCATGGTGTTAAGTAACAGGAACTACCACGTGTAGGTCTCACAGCCTCTTGTAGCTTCCTTATGCTATGTTCTTATGTTATTTCAGACTCTTAAACCATTCCTTCTCTTATATACAGAGTGAAATTACGTATACAAGGGGAAGAAACACACGAGAGACAAACACAAGGCAAGGCAAAACTGTCAACACTGGAATGCATACTGAAACCACGCAGGAAAGTCAGTCACTCTCAGACCTTCGCAGGGGGTGTACGTGTCTCTCTCTCGCTCGCCGGCGCCTCGACTTGGAAGGTAAGGGGAGTTGGAGGGACGTACCTTTACTATGTCTCAGTGTGTTACCTGTGTTAA